>JANAVB010029219.1:949312-1159211 GCA_029216955.1 Iris pallida
AGCTATTTTATTGGTAATTTAGAAAAGTATGTTTACGTAAATATTCTTTTTGCGGGCGAGTACATGAACTTAAATTTACATATATTTCTAATTTTCAAAATTAAGTATTATTATATTTTTATTATTTATAAAGAGAGAGTTTGGAATTTGTTGATTTCAATGTTTAAATTGTCATGATAAATTTAAATTGAGATTTAATTTTATAAATATAAAGATTTAACTTGTTCAAATCTAGATTGGGATTTTATTAAGTTACTTTTAAATTGATTTAAATTTAAAAATGATTATCTATTCGGGTTTAAATAAGTCCTAATTCTTATCTACCAAGGATTCATCAACCCTAAATAAAGGGGAGCCTCCATAAGCTTTTCATCCGTAAATTATTCCACAAATTCTCCACAAACACAAAGTGCATCGTGTCTGTGTTCCTTGTCCATCCACTATATATGTCCGTTACATATACAACAAGTTCCCCATCTAGTGCCCAACAATTCCGGACAATCCTTCCCGTCGTGTCGGACACAACCCGACACGATGGCAACCCAACCCGACGATACAAACCCAGAACCTTAAACCTGCTGCTGTCCACGATACCGCCCCTAGCCGAAATCGCTGACTCCGTCCTCTGCTTCCCCTCGCCCAGCCGAGAACCAATACTGTACCCGTCCATCATACTCATCACCACCACCCCGTCACCATCATCACCCCAATCACCACAACCATCTCGACCCAGCCATCTCGGCCGCAGCCGCCACCACAATCACCTTCACCGACTCCCACGGCCTTCCACCAAACCACCATCCTGGCCCTGTCCCCGGCCACCCGCACCCATCCCGACACCACCCCTTCCACCGCGGCTTCTCCACTCGTCCCCGCTACTCGACAGCCTTCTGACTCTCATACCCGCCATTACCACCGTCATCAACTTTCCCGACATCACCCCACGCCACATTCGTCTCCTCCTCTCCAAGCCCCGTCAATCGACCACCGACCCCAAATTTACTACCACCATCATCCATAAAAGAAGGGGGAAGAAGGCCCTAACCTGACCGAGAACTCCCCGACCCGGACCCGGCCGACGAAGACTTTCGCAAGGCCACCGCGCGAGCAGCCTGACCGCCGTCGCGCCAAGCTACAGTAGCCTCCCACCCCTCTATCAACGCCTCTCCGTGCTTGGCCGCGTCGCACCGCGCCGACGCACCATCCGGCGCCACCACTCGTCCACCGCCATGCTCGGCTCCCTTCCTGTGCCAGCGCCGGCCGCTTGATCACATCTTTCCGCCGCCGCCGTCGCCAAACTTCCACCGCGACAGCCCGTGCCTGCCCAGGGAAGCGCCGCTGCTGCCCCATGGGGGCGCCTCCACCAAAGCCACCCGAGCCGCTGGCTGCCGCCTCGCTTCAGGTGAGACCCCCTCATCTCTTCCTTCCCGCCCTCCTCTCTATCTCTTCCTTTGTACCCCTCTTTCTTATTCCTTTAATTTTGTTCCTATTCTCTGTTTTGTGTAAGGATAACAACAGCTGTTACTAATTATTATTATTATTATTATTATTATTATTATTATTATTATTATTATTATTATTATTATTATCATTTTTGAGTTATTATTATGGTTATTAGTATATAATAGTTGTATTATTACTGTTAATTACATCTATGAAGATTATAAATACTGTTATTTTGATCTCTATTAATTTTGTAGCAGTAGTGTTAAATTTTTATACTATTATTTTTTACTAAAAATATATAATAGACAATTTTCTAAAAATTGTTTTAACAAAATAGTATGGGTTACGAGATGTTGCTGTAGAATTTTCCATCTACTTAATGTAAATTATTTGACAAAATTGTAGATTACAAAATATGGATTTTTAGTCTTAAATAAAATTTTTTAGAATTATTTCGTATTTACATAAAAGTATTTCTGATTAATAAAATATAGCTCCTACCTAAATCCTATTTTTACAAACTTGGAGTTTAGCCTAAAAATGATCTTCGATTCTTCAAGTATTTATCTAGACACCTATTTTGACTAATAAACATGTAGTTTCCAAATTATATATATAATATTTTTTTGAGAAGAATTATTTTTCAAGTAACGGCGGGCGGAGGAGGATATGACAGCGACGGACGTGATTTTTATAATATTTTTATCTAAAGTATTTATAATATTTTTCAAGTATTTATCTAGAGTATTTATAATATTTTTACAAACTTGGGCTCTGATGCTCTCACATGCAACAATCCAGCGAGCCCCTTCTTCTGGGGTGGAGGAGGATATGACAGCGACAGACGTGGTACCTACCCCGGGTACCAGTCCAGGAGACATACATGGGAACCTCTCTCTTATTAATTAATGGCAATAATCGCCTGGAACGTGAGGGACACGTGTTCCTTAGGGAGATGGAGGGAGATATGTGGGGTCTTACACAGAGAGCAGTGTGACATCTCTGTCTTACTAGAGACCAAGATTAAAGGAGAAAAGACTCTTGCCCAACGGACCCCTGCTCATTGGGTTCAGCTCCACAACCTAGCACTTTGCGACATGGCGAGGATCTGGGCTAGATGGAATTCCAAGAGTTGGGGAAGGGATTTGATCTTGATGTCGGAGCAGCTAATTGCCATATCCTTCACGAATAAGGGTGGCTTTCTGTCACGCCCCAGTACCGAAATACGGAGACGGACTAGGCCAGCTACACCATATGAGGTACGTAACGTCATACGGCGATTGTGGCTGTCGAGAGACGAGGGGGTACATGATACAATCAAGTCTCCTATGGTCCCACAGAGTTCTATGTCTCAATCAATCAAATCACATCAGCAAATAGATGAACATTAAAGATAAAGCAGTAAGGCATCCCCGACACTTCATCAAAATGATCATGAGAGACTAGCTTCATAATTTAGCTATCTCAGAGAGTCAGGAGTACAAAATTATACACAGCTGCAGTCTGTTTAATTACAATCATGTACTGACACCAAATATCAAGTAATCCGGCTAACAGGTGCCGGTGGCTAAACGCCGCAAAAGTATAAGTAGGAGTGGTGGAGAAGAAACCCACTCGAGTCCCCGAACTGCCATGCTCCTAGTATGCACCATGGATGTCAGGGAGGAAGATCGTGTCCTCTGGCTCTGCTACGGGATCTGGCCAAACAAAACCAGCGGGGTCAGCCCCGAATAGCAAGTACCTCCAAAGGGGCACAAGAGTTAAGACTAAAAACCCAGTTAATAGAATGAATGATAATAGTAATACTTATGCTACCATTATAGGGTAGCGCCACATCCTCGAACCCATATGGCACCCTTACAACCAAACAAGGGCAAAAGGTGCCGCATGGAGTCGGGACGCGTCGTACTCTATAACTTTCGCATAAGTTAAAGGGTATAAACAATAAAATCTTCTGATCGTGACTTCGGTCGATAGCCTATCGCAGCACAATAACCAACCCAACAATCAAACAAGAACATGGGTTGGGTCATGTACCACGATAAACCATGTTCCTCGGTCATTCACAGAAGTAGCACTTCACAACCAGAATAAGTCTTCCGTTCATAACTTCGGTCCACAGCCTATCATAGTACGATAACCAACCCAACAATCAAACAAGAACATGGGTTGGATCACGTACCATGACAGTCCGCTTCCCTCAGTTACTCACGGAAGGTAATAGGATACAAGCAAGTCATTTTCACGGCCAATCAAGTCTACGCGTTTCTAGTGGAACGAGGTTATCCTCGCGTCATGTTATTAGAAAATCCTCAGATCGTATATTTCCAGCAAGGCTAGCCAACCCAGGGGTTCGCGTAGACAGGTATGATTGAGCACAGGTCCCTCGTAAGGCCACCTTGCTAAAACATATAATATGTAGCAGGAATTAATCGGATACAGTCATCCACTCGTTGCAGATGACACAGTATCCGTGGAGACCAGCCGGCGCGTCAAGACAGTATCTCAAGGCGGCTGGTGTAACACGATCTCGGAATTTTGCCCTTCCCATGCATCTAGTATATTTAGTTTCCTAATTTAACCCTAGGTGAAATCTTGGATTTTCATGCTGTGGCCTGCATGATTATCCTCCTAAAGTCGTACTTTAGTACGAGTACCCCAAAGAGGATCCATGTCAATCAGTATGTCAACATGTTCTACCCTCCTTAGTGTAATGCATCATTGCAAATACGCCACGTGGAGTTACGAGTCTTTTGTCGAGCATGAACAAGAACTGGGACATTCATGTACATGTATCAGGTAGGAACACTTTGTTTTCCGGGGTCACATTAGTGCTCATATCATGCTCGGGACAAAAGGCGTAAGGATATAAAATGGGCATATAATATATATATAATAATAATAATAATAAGGTAACAATATAGGGCACAAAAGTCCATGCGGCCCAAGGAGAGTGAGTCCATGCGGCCGGGTCAATACTGGTTCATGCGGCTGGGACTACACGCTCATGCAGCTCAGAGAGCCCCAAGGCGCATGCGGCTGGAAGGTCGGGTTCATGCGGACGAAGGGGTGTCAGCGTATGCGGCTACGATCAGACGAAGTCCTATGCGGCTGAGCATGGGCGATACATATGCGGCTGGATGATGGATGGGCCTTATGCGGCCCAAAAACAGTAGCGCATATGCGGCTGGGTGCAAAAGAAACTCATGCGGCTCGAAGGCTAGCCGCATGAAGTCCATGCGACAGGAGCTCATGCGGCTGAGTCTGAACAAGGCTATGCGGCTCAATTACTTGCCGCATGAAGATTCATGCGGTCAAGTACTCAAGCAAGTCTTATGCGGCTAGGAAGGACTTTCCATGCGGCTGAGCTCGAACGAGTCTCATGCGGCTCGAAAGGCCATGCGGCCAGAGACTTGTCGCATGAGGATTCATGCGGTCAAGTACTGCTCTTCTTCTCCACTTGTCCGAGAAGAGGAGCCAAGCAACCATGGCTTCCAAACTACACAAAACCTTCATCCGGAGCCCAAATCGGAACTTCCTTAGGTCAAAATGGGGTAGAACAAAATTCTCTACAACATGGAACCATCCAAACTTAAAAATATTGAAGTTTGCTAGATCAAAACCAAGAAAATCCGAAAATGGTGAAAACCTAGATCTACAAAGATTAAAGCTTCAAAATGGAAAACTTCAAGTTCTAAACTAGTATAGAATAAGGAGAAGAACATATTTTGACAAATAATTTTGTAAGAAAACATCAACAACATTTATGAATCCATCTCTTGAGCAAGTTGGTACTTGCCTTGGTTGGTGGAGGAAAGTAAATGAGAGAAAATAAATGAGAGGAGAGAGAATGAGTTGAGTTATTATATAGAATCTTGAACCCATGGGTTCATGATGAACCAAGGTGAACCAAGAATAGGTTCCCCAAATGAGCCAAAACTGTAGGCCCAAATGCAGATAATAAATTACAAAATAATATTTTTTTTCGAATATTTTTTGGAAAATACATGAAGAAATACAGCATAATAAATATAGTATAAATACAAGGTAAATACGGTTTATTGGTTTACGTATTAAAATACGTATTCCAGGATCGGGGAGTGACATCTCTACCCTTCTTAGAAAAATTCCGTCCTCGGAATTCCAGCCAAGACAGGATAGTGAAATCAGGGCAAGCAAGGCACAATCATATACAAGTTAACTATCATAGCAGTTATTATCATACATCACAAGGTGCAAAACAAGCAGGTGCAGATAAGCATGGAATCGTGTCAATAAGGTGCAAAAATATACCTTATCAGTCAAACAAATGCGGATACCGAGATCTGATCTCGTCCTCGCGCTCCCAGGTTGACTCTCCCGGAGAGTGATGGTTCCAAGAAACACGGACAAGGCTGATCGTCCGATTCTTGAGTACCTTCTCTCGCCGGTCTAAAATAGATACGGGTTGTTCCTCGTAAGTTAGGTCGGTACCAACGACTAACTCAGAATGATCGAGGACATGACTCGGATCCGGAACATACCCACGTAACTGGGACACATGAAACACATCATGTATGCCAGTTAACGAAGGCAGAAGGGCAAGTCGATAAGCCACATCGTCTACCCGAGCGAGAATCTTAAAAGGACCAACGTATCTTGGACTAAGCTTTCCTCGGGTTCCAAATCTGATGATACCCCGAGTAGGTGAAATCCGCAGAAATACTTGGTCGCCCGCTCTGAACTCTAGAGGCCTACGATGCTGATCTGCCCAATGACGATGTCGGTCCTGCGCAACTCGAAGGCGCTCTCTGACCAACTTACCTATCTCCACAGTCTGTGTGATCATCTCTGGTCCCAACAACTTTCGTTCTCCAACGTCGTCCCATGCCAAAGGGGACCTGCACTTCCTTCCGTACAATGCTTCGAACGGGGCCATCTGAATGCTAGCCTGATAGCTGTTGTTATAGGAGAACTCCACAAGATGAAGGTGATCCTCCCAAGATCCGCCAAAGTCCAAGGTACATGCCCGTAGCATATCTTCTAACGTCTGAATGGTTCTTTCTGATTGCCCGTCAGTTTGTGGATGATAAGCAGTACTGAATCTCAACTTGGTTCCCAAACTTTGGTGTAAGCTCCGCCAAAAATGGGAAGTAAACCGCGTATCCCGATCTGATACTATACTAACTGGAACACCGTGCTGCCTTACTATCTGCTTCATGTACATTTCTGCTAACTGCTCAGTAGTCTGTCCAACTCGGAAGGGAAGAAAATGAGCGACCTTCGTGAGTCGATCTACTATTACCCAGACTGCATTCTTGCCAGCCAGGGATCTAGGTAAACCGGTCACAAAATCCATCGTGATGTGCTCCCATTTCCATTCTGGGATAGGAAGCGGCTGGAGCAACCCTGCTGGTCTCTGCTGCTCGGCTTTCACCTGCTGACAGACCAGACACTTGGATACAAATCTCGCTATCTCTCTTTTCATGCCATTCCCCCAAAAGAACTGCCTGATATCTCGATACATCTTCGTTCCTCCTGGATGAATAGAGTAAATAGAACTATGAGCTTCGGACATAACTTCTTGCCGAAGGTCTCCACTCGGTACACAGAGTCTGTTTCCAAACCTGAGCGTACCATCTTCATGAATCACTAACTCCTTCCTACGGCCTGATTCACACTCCGACCGCAACTTCTGAATCTGTGGATCTCCTGCTTGTGCTGCCCTTATCCTCTCTACTAAGGTTGACTGAATCTGCATACTGGTCATTTTTCCTATATCCCCTGGCAAAACTACTTCGATTCCCATACTCTGAAGGTCTTCTAAAATATGCTTCTGCGAGGTCAGGATAAAGGCACTGTTTCTCCTACTCAGTGCATCTGCAACTATATTCGCCTTGCCTGGATGATACTGAAGATCTAAATCAAAATCCTTCAGCAGTTCTAACCATCTTCTTTGCCTCATGTTCAAATCTCGCTGCGTGAACACGTATTTCAAACTCTTATGATCAGTGTAAATCTCTACCCGATCCCCGTACAAATAATGCCTCCACAACTTGAGTGAAAACACCACAGCTGCTAACTCCAAATCGTGAGTCGGGTAATTCTTCTCATGGCCTCGAAGCTGCCGAGACGCATATGCTATCACCTTTCCATGCTGCATCAATGCACATCCAAGACCCTTCCCAGATGCGTCACAATATACTGTAAAGCCTCCCGCTCCTACCGGAAGCGTCAAGATCGGGGCTGAGATCAACCTCTTCTTTAATTCTTCAAATGATGCCTGACAGCTAGCTGACCAAACAAACTCCACGTCCTTGTGCGTCAAACGCGTTAAGGGCGCAGAGATCTTGGCAAAGTCCGCCACGAACCTTCTGTAGTAACCAGCTAATCCCAAGAAACTTCGCACTTCTGCAACCGTTCTCGGGACTGGCCAATGCTCTACGGCCTCAATCTTCTTCGGATCCACTGACACTCCTGCCCCAAAAATTACATGCCCCAGGAACGAAATGTGATCTAACCAGAATTCACACTTGTCGAGCTTCGCATAAAGTTGATGCTCCCTTAATGTCTGCAAGACAGTCCTAAGATGTTTCTCATGCTCCTCTTCACTGCTGGAATAGACAAGAATGTCATCTATGAACACCACCACAAATTTATCCAAATACGGCAGAAAGATGCGGTTCATTAATTCCATGAATACTGCGGGTGCGTTGGTTAGTCCAAAGGGCATTACTAAAAACTCATAATGCCCGTATCTAGATCTGAATGCTGTCTTCGGTATGTCTTGCTCCCGGACTCTTACTTGATAGTATCCCGACCGAAGATCGATCTTGGAAAAGACACTGGCCTTGCTCAACTGGTCAAACAGGTCATCAATCCTTGGTAGCGGGTACTTATTCTTCACTGTTACTGCATTCAGCTTGCGGTAGTCGATGCACATCCTCGTCGACCCATCCTTCTTGGGAACTAGAATCACCGGCACGGCCCAGAGCGATTTACTGTCTCGGATGAATCCCTTAGACTTCAACTCTTCTTCATGTTGATACAACTTATCCTGTTCTGACGGCGACATTCTGTAAACTCTGTCTGCAATAGGCCTCGTTCCAGGGTTCAACTCAATGCTAAATTCTACCTCTCTGACTGGGGGTATCCCTGGGAGCTCATCAGGGAAGACGTCGAGAAAATCTTCGACCACTCTCGGAATCTGTCCTGGCTCTGACACTGCTGCTGAGATGACGCCTCCGGCCTGATTCTTCAAGGTTCGAGTAAATATGAACTGCTCCATCCCAGGAATGCTGAATATGACCCTACCTCCTCTACAATCAATGGTCGCATGACTGTCTCTCAACCAGTCCATGCCAAGAACAACATCAAAATTCCCCATAGGGAATTCAATCAATAATGCGGGCAATAAATGCCCACACACCACTACCGGACATGAAAAGCGCACTCTGCTCACTTCTACGAGCCCATTGTCGGTGAGTATATCCATCCTCTCCGACAATGCCTCAAACACTAGTCCAATCCGTGTAGCATATTGTGCAGAGATGAATGAATGAGTAGCGCCTGAATCAAATAATGCTACAGCGGGAAATGAGGTGACGAGAATTTTACCTGCCACCACGTCACTAGACGCTAGAGCCTCTCCCAAGGTCAATGTGAGAGCCTGGCCCCGCGGAGCCCCTTGTTGCGGCCTTCCTCGACCATGCTGTTGCTGCCTCTGAGGGCCTTCAGCTTCCTGTGCCTGGCGGAACATCTGAGCCTGCGTTGGTAGACGCTGGGCTAGGGGCCTTACTGCTAATACTGGCCCCCCACTCGGGGTTGTCGCCGGAGCTGGCAATGCTGGAAACTGCTGAGCTGGCCCTCCTGGCCTCTGCATCATAGGACAAGTAGAAATACGGTGGTCTGAACTACCACACCTCAAGCATAAGCCATTCGCTGACCGGCACACCTCCCTCGTGTGCCCTGCCTTCCCACAGAATGTACAGCCCTGGGGTGCTCCCTGACGCTGTTGCTGGTTCCTCGGCTGCTGATGCCGAACTGGCGCTGTATTAGTTGACACGGCCGTCCTTCGCGGCGCTCCTGCATCATGAATACGTACACCGGGTGCTGGTGCCGATGTTCGCTGCATTGCTCCTCCTCCAACCTGGGAATGAGATCTCTTCTGACCTCCTGCCCTCGATGCCAACCTCTGCTGGGTAAGCTCGTGCCTCCGGGCTGCCGTCAAGACAGCGTCAAACGTCTGGTAGTCGTATCCTTCCACAAGCTGCAATAATTCCAAATGAAGTCCCTGCTGGAACCTCATAGCTTTCTCTGGCTCCGTTGCCACCATTGCTGGCGTGAAACGGCACAATCTGCAGAACTCTGCTGCATACCCATCTACAGTCTTGCTTGCTTGCTTGAGACTGATGAACTTCTGCTGGAGCTCATATCGAGCTACTACGCCAAAATACTTGGCCTTGAATCTGTCACTGAAGGTGGTCCAACGAACAGGGCGTCTTGTACCAACTTCTTCTGATGCCCACCAGTCGCGGGCAAGATCCTGAAGTACCAGTTTGACCTGATCAACCTTCTCATCATCTGGAACCTTGGCTGCCACAAGAATGGCTTCGATGTCTTGAATCCATGCATCCGCAGTGATGGCATCCTCCGTGCCATTAAAATACCTCGGGTTCAAGCGACGGAACCTTCCTGATGCTCCCGAGTCAACCCCGGCACTCCTCTCAAGAGCTAACTGAATCCCTTGGTTCAGCAACACGTTCTGCTCCTGCTGCCGAGTCTGTTGCTGTTGGTTAGTGACAAGAAACCCCCGGATGATCTCCAGGAGTGCTACGGCGTCTGGTACTGCCGTTGCTGCTGGTGCTGCAGGAGTTTCAATACCCTGCGGCTGCACTGCCTCTGGTTCCATTTCTGCTCGTGCCTGCACTGGAGAAGGTTCTCTCCCCTGTTGCTGCCCAGTCGAGCCATGCTCTTGCTGCTCTTCCTCATGGGCCTCTCCCGCTACTGAGAATGAAGCACCCCTATGAAGAAGAACATAAGATTATCAAGTCCGGACAAGGAAGATTTCGAGGATGCAAGTCAAGTTAGAGATCAAGGCAAGGACAGAGAGTTCGACACAGAATTTCAAGGGGAACAAGTTTTGATTGAGACTCCTAATAATTCGCAATACCCCATAAGTCTGAAAATGAGACCTGCATGGGCCACCACTAAAACCTTGTCACGCCCCAGTACCGAAATACGGAGACGGACTAGGCCAGCTACACCATATGAGGTACGTAACGTCATACGGCGATCGTGGCTGTCGAGAGACGAGGGGGTACATGCTACAATCAAGTCTCCTATGGTCCCACAGAGTTCTATGTCTCAATCAATCAAATCACATCAGCAAATAGATGAACATTAAAGATAAAGCAGTAAGGCGTCCCCGACGCTTCATCAAAATGATCATGAGAGACTAGCTTCATAATTTAGCTATCTCAGAGAGTCAGGAGTACAAAATTATACACAGCTGCAGTCTGTTTAATTACAATCATGTACTGACACCAAATATCAAGTAATCCGGCTAACAGGTGCCAGTGGCTAAACGCCGCAAAAGTAAAAGCATGAGTGGTGGAGAAGAAACCCACTCGAGTCCCCGAACTGCCATGCTCCTAGTATGCACCATGGATGTCAGGGAGGAAGATCGTGTCCTCTGGCTCTGCTACGGGATCTGGCCAAACAAAACCAGCGGGGTCAGCCCCGAATAGCAAGTACCGCCAAAGGGGCACAAGAGTTAAGACTAAAAACCCAGTTAATAGAATGAATGATAATAGTAATACTTATGCTACCATTATAGGGTAGCGCCACATCCTCGAACCCATATGGCACCCTTACAACCAAACAAGGACAAAAGGTGCCGCATGGAGTCGGGACGCGTCGTACTCTATAACTTTTGCATAAGTTAAAGGATATAAACAATAAAATCTCCTGATCGTGACTTCGGTCGATAGCCTATCGCAGCACAATAACCAACCCAACAATCAAACAAGAACATGGGTTGGGTCATGTACCACGATAAACCATGTTCCTCGGTCATTCACAGAAGTAGCACTTCACAACCAGAATAAGTCTTCCGTTCATAACTTCGGTCCACAGCCTATCATAGTACGATAACCAACCCAACAATCAAACAAGAACATGGGTTGGATCACGTACCATGACAGTCCGCTTCCCTCAGTTACTCACGGAAGGTAATAGGATACAAGCAAGTCATTTTCACGGCCAATCAAGTCTACGCGTTTCTAGTGGAACGAGGTTATCCTCGCGTCATGTTATTAGAAAATCCTCAGATCGTATATTTCCAGCAAGGCTAGCCAACCCAGGGGTTCGCGTAGACAGGTATGATTGAGCACAGGTCCCTCGTAAGGCCACCTTGCTAAAACATATAATATGTAGCAGGAATTAATCGGATACAGTCATCCACTCGTTGCAGATGACACAGTATCCGTGGAGACCAGCCGGCGCGTCAAGACAGTATCTCAAGGCGGCTGGTGTAACACGATCTCGGGATTTTGCCCTTCCCATGCATCTAGTATATTTAGTTGCCTAATTTAACCCTAGGTGAAATCTTGGATTTTCATGCTGTGGCCTGCATGATTATCCTCCTAAAGTCGTACTTTAGTACGAGTACCCCAAAGAGGATCCATGTCAATCAGTATGTCAACATGTTCTACCCTCCTTAGTGTAATGCATCATTGCAAATACGCCACGTGGAGTTACGAGTCTTTTGTCGAGCATGAACAAGAACTGGAACATTCATGTACATGTATCAGGTAGGAACACTTTGTTCTCCGGGGTCACATTAGTGCTCATATCATGCTCGGGACAAAAGGCGTAAGGATATAAAATGGGCATATAATATATATATAATAATAATAATAAGGTAACAATATAGGGCACAAAAGTCCATGCGGCCCAAGGGGAGTGAGTCCATGCGGCCGGGTCAATACTGGTTCATGCGGCTGGGACTACACGCTCATGCGGCTCAGAGAGCCCCAAGGCGCATGCGGCTGGAAGGTCGGGTTCATGCGGACGAAGGGGTGTCAGCGTATGCGGCTACGATCAGACGAAGTCCTATGCGGCTGAGCATGGGCGATACATATGCGGCTGGATGATGGATGGGCCTTATGCGGCCCAAAAACAGTAGCGCATTTGCGGCTGGGTGCAAAAGAAACTCATGCGGCTCGAAGGCTAGCCGCATGAAGTCCATGCGACAGGAGCTCATGCGGCTGAGTCTGAACAAGGCTATGCGGCTCAATTACTTGCCGCATGAAGATTCATGCGGTCAAGTACTCAAGCAAGTCTTATGCGGCTAGGAAGGACTTTCCATGCGGCTGAGCTCGAACGAGTCTCATGCGGCTCGAAAGGCCATGCGGCCAGAGACTTGCCGCATGAGGATTCATGCGGTCAAGTACTGCTCTTCTTCTCCACTTGTCCGAGAAGAGGAGCCAAGCAACCATGGCTTCCAAACTACACAAAACCTTCATCCGGAGCCCAAATCGGAACTTCCTTAGGTCAAAATGGGGTAGAACAAAATTCTCTACAACATGGAACCATCCAAACTTAAAAATATTGAAGTTTGCTAGATCAAAACCAAGAAAATCCGAAAATGGTTAAAACCTAGATCTACAAAGATTAAAGCTTCAAAATGGAAAACTTCAAGTTCTAAACTAGTATAGAATAAGGAGAAGAACATATTTTGACAAATAATTTTGTAAGAAAACATCAACAACATTTATGGATCCATCTCTTGAGCAAGTTGGTACTTGCCTTGGTTGGTGGAGGAAAGTAAATGAGAGAAAATAAATGAGAGGAGAGAGAATGAGTTGAGTTATTATATAGAATCTTGAACCCATGGGTTCATGATGAACCAAGGTGAACCAAGAATAGGTTCCCCAAATGAGCCAAAACTGTAGGCCCAAATGCAGATAATAAATTACGAAATAATATATTTTTTCGAATATTTTTTGGAAAATGCATGAAGAAATACAGCATAATAAATATAGTATAAATACAAGATAAATACGGTTTATCGGTTTACGTATTAAAATACGTATTCCAGGATCGGGGAGTGACACTTTCGGTTCTTGCTGGGAGCGCTATATGACCACAATGACAGGCGGCGTAGGGAGGCCCTGTAGAGTGACATATCCAGAGTAGCGGGCGCTGCTGACTCCTCACATCTTCCGCTTCTCCTGATGGGCGACTTCAACGCCCTTCTTCACAGAGGGGAGAAGGTGGGTGGCAGACCGATTACAGATTTGATCCTGTATGACTTCCATAGATGTCTTCTCCAGGCGGGGCTTCAGGGACTGTCGCGCTTGGGGCATATTTGGACCTGGCATAACAAAGCTGTCCGTAACAGGGTGGCGTGTCAATTGGACAGAGCCCTGGGCAACGAAGAGTGGTTCCGTCGCTTCCCAATTTTATGCCTGAGGGTTTGGTCATTGAGACGAGCGATCACTCCCCCATCAGGGTTGGCTTTACAGAACGATCTACTGGGAAGATGCGCCCCTTCCGTTACAACAACAGCTGGTATCTCTCAGAGGGTTACTTGGGGACTATTTCGGAGGGTCTTATTAGCCACCAAGAGGGTACGGCTCAGTATCATATGGTGCATTTGCTCAAACATACGAAGAAGGCTATCCAAAGATGGGCGAAGGGATTGCCCAAGCCCTCACTAGAAGAAAAGGAGGCAAAACTCTGGCCATCCAACATTCCATGCAATCTGACATGATGAACGGGGACCTAGCGGCTAGAACGAAGGAGCTGAGCGGGTAAGTCAATATTTTTCGTCTACAGAAGGAGATAAGTGCGACACAACGGGCTAAATGCTCCTGGTTTAAGGATGGTGACCGATGCTCCAAGTTCTTCTATGATGCCATCTGAACCAGAAAGCATAGGAACAACATTTCTCGGCTGGTCGATACGGAGGGCAATCTGGTGGGAGAGCCGTCAACGATCCAAGGAGAGGCTGTCAGATATTACTCTGAGTTATATTTTTAAACTGACTATCTGTCTATGTTCCCGGATGTAGTTCCAAAGAGGTTGGTGGCACCCTATGGGAATAGCCTACTACTTGCACCTGTTACTATGGAGAAGATGGAGGCTATTATTATGAAGGCGGATCCTAACAAAGCCCCAGGGTCGGATGGTTTTAGCAATGGGTTCTACAAACGCCACTGGGATATACTAAAGTTCTCGGTTCTCGAAACGGTCTAGGTGTTCTTCACCGATGAAAAACTGCTGAAGGAGCTGAATCACACCTTCCTGACGCTTGTGCCAAAGAAAGAGGGTGTGACATCGCTGGCGGACTTCAGGCCTATAGCGTGCTGTAATTATATTTACAAGATAATTAAGCACCTCATGTGCCAGCGTATGGAGGGGATCATGCAAGACAGTCTCCCCGAACCAGGCGGCTTTCACAAAGGGGAGATCGATTGTTGAGCATAGTCTCCTTGCACATGAGATGGTAAGAGGCTTCAACAAACTAGGAGGGAAGAAGGAGTATGTGAAGCTGGATTTGAGGAAGGCCTACGACATGGTCAATAGGGATTTCTTGTGCCACCTGTTGATGGCTATGGTGTTCGATGATCGTTGGGTAGCAAGGATTCGGGAGTGCATCACGACTCCCACCTTCTCTGTCCTCATCCAGGGTACCCCGTATGGGTTCTTCCACATCAACCGTGGACTCCGGCAAGGTGACCCATTGTCTCCTTACCTGTTCACACTTGTCATGGAGTACTTCACTTGCTTGATGGACATGGCGGTACATAGTGGAAGACTTGTCCCGTTGTTCAGGAGGGTCGAACCACGTGTCACCCATCTTATTTATGCCGATGACCTCCTGGTATTCCTACGGCCTTCTAGGGAGGGTATGCACACGATCTCGGAGATTATCGGTGAGCTGGAGGCCCTTACAGGGCTGCAAATGAACCGAAAGAAGAGCCGGGTTTACTTTAGTTCTTTTTACCTCTAGAAGGAGGAACGAGCCGATGCTTTGGGTGTGGAAATGAGTGATCTTCCGGTGAAATATCTAGGGGTTCCTATGATAGTCAACTATGCTCGAGACTAGGACTGCTATAGTCTGGTAGAGTATGCCCAACGAAAGGTTGAAGGATGGCAAGCTGCTGGTCTATCTTTTGGGGGACGCATTGAGTTAGTTAGATCAGTTATCTCAGCTATAGCTCAGTTCTGGCTACAGTCTATTCTGGTCCCTGCTGCTACCATTAAGAGAGTAGAAAGGATTTGTGCAGACTTCATCTGGAGGGGGGTATGCCTACGATCTCTTGGGAGCAGCTTTGTCGGTCGAGGAAGGAGGGAGGAGTGGGACTCCGACCCTTGCTGGAGATCAGGGAGGCCTCGGCGCTGAAGCTGGCATGAAGATTCATTAAAGGGGGTCCTTCTGGGCTGACTAGATATACAACAATATGTGAAGCACGACAACTTCTGGGCCTGTGCATTGATAACAACAACTCTGTCACTTTCAAGCATATTTTGTGACACAGGGATGTTCTCGAATCTGCCATCCGACGGATTATAAGAGATGGAACTGGAACAGACCTCTGACAGGATCCATAGACAGATCGACAATCTCTGTTAGAGAACTTGGGAGACCGAACGCACAGGGAGGCTGTGAGGGGGCTGACTTACCAACGTATTATCCTAAATGGAGTATGGAGTCCTAAGACCTACCGCCATACTGAGGAGTTTGGAGAGGTTATCTGCACGGTCGAGATTGACCCGGCACTCCCAGCTGATTGTTGGATCTGGGTTCCACCGTGAGCTATTGGGGGTTCTGGAGAGTTCAAGTTCCAAAGCTGCTATAATCTCATACGATGTACATCCCCTTATAGTGCTGATTATGAGTTCATATGGTACAAGGGACTGGCCAGGAAGATGCAGCTTTGTGTCTACCGTTTACTGCTGGGTCTCCTGCTGACGAGGGATCGACTCATCTCTTTGGGGATACTGGTGCCCAACCCAAAGTGTGTGCTATCACTACAAGAAAAAAGGATTTTCTTGACGATGATTCCCCATCAAGAAATGGGTATCTTGACGGTTGCGGATCCGTCAAGTAGGCCGGAGTCAAGAAAAGTCCCCCCTTTTCTTGACAGTCGCTGGCAGGACTTTTCTTGACAGTTTTTGGCCGTCATATGAAGTAGTTTTCTTGACTGTTTTTGGCCGTCAAGATAGCAGTTTTTAGAAACCGTCAACGTAGGCAAAAACTTTTCTTGACTCCGGCCTAGATGACAGCTATTAGCCGTCAAGAAAACCTTTTTTTTAACGGATAAAAACTGTTAGGAAAAGCATTTATTCACGGCTATTATACAGCATGATTTGAATTAAAATTGACATTTGACAATCGTCAAGAGAAGCTAGCCAAAATACCATCAAGAGAAGCTTGCGAAAGTTCCGTCAAGGATTATATAACATTAATCAAACACACATAATATCAATCCAGAAGATACACATACATCAAATTACTATAATGCCCAATTTTTATATTAACAAACTGTATTGTTCATACACCAAAAACATCCAACACGTCCCACCACAAACATCCATTACTTGTCCAACCATAAAACATAATCCAACCACCCACATCTGTAGTTTCCATACCACTTAAACATCTAAACTGTGATAATCATACAAATGAAACCAAAAAAGTAGCAAACCAGACCGTAGTACATCCCTCACATATCCACAGCATTTCCCTATTCACAGCATGTACGTTTATTTTTCAACAAGTTCCTGAGAGAATAAGAACACAAATTATCAAAACTTCCCCTACATATTCTTATATAGATATTTTAGGCAAATTCAAACTTCAAAAAGTAACAAATTTTATATATAAGAGTACTATGCTAAGATAACTCTAGCAACAAGATCACAATCATTGCGACTTTGCCGTTCAGGAACAAAGCAGCTAGGGACAAAAATTCAGATTTTGTGATCCCGTTGTAACACCCACTTTTCTAAAATGGGGGTAATTTTGTAATTATAATCATCTAAAATGGGGGTAATTTTTGATGATTTTTAATCAATTTAAAACTATTTAAATCTACGACTTGTGATTTTTTTGCTAGTGTAACCCTAGAGACTGCATGACCTAGAGACTAACCTTGACTACGGGGACCTAACCATGTGATTAGGATGACTAATTGCAACTTTTTAGCCTAAGGGTATTTTAGTTATTTTTGGATTATTATGGTGTTAATTTTTTTTATTAGAGACTAACCTAGTTTGACCTAACCTAGATGTTAATGATGTTCATGGAGGCTTAGTTAGAAAGTTAGAGACTTAATGGCTAAGTTAGATTAATATCTAAATATTATGTTAGTAGGATATTTCCTTAGATATTTGTAGAAAGAAAACCTTAGAATTGATTTGAACCCTTGATTGGACTTGATTGTATGTGGAGAAGCCTTAACCACTCATCTAACATTTGTAAAACCCCAACCCTAGTCATTTACAACAGCCATCAAGAGCCCATCCCCTCTATAAAGTCATATCTTCATATTTTCTTGCCTCTTTTTCATCACTACTAAAATATGCTCTATTAGCGACGTCATTTAGCGACGGAATAAAATAACGTCGCTAACTATTGAATATAGCGACTCCTTATGACAGACATCGCAAAACGTCGCTGAATAGCGACGTTCAGCGACAAGAGATAAATTACGCCGATGAACAGCGACGTTCAACGACGTAGCTTTAGTTATGTCGCTCCTTAGCGACGTCCAGCGACGTCTAAATCAGACGTCGCTAATGTTTTATTATATTCCGTTCGAAATTTCATTTCCCCCTTATCTCCCCCAAAAATTTCATTTCCCGTTCGAAATTTCTGCACCATCTTCTCCGACGAAGCTCTCCTCCGACGAAGCCCCCTCCTCGCCGCCTCCCTCCTCCGACGAAGCCCCCCTCCTCGCCGCCTCCCAACTCCGACCGAGCCGCCCTCAGGTAAACCCTAACCCTAGCCCTAGCTATCTAGACACGATTTTGACACGATTTTGACCTCGTTTGGATACGAGTAGACACGTGTGTCACACACACATACCCCTAGATACGTGTGTCTCACACACACACACACACACACATACCCCCTAACCCTAGCCCTAGCTATATATATATATATGGTATGGTATATATATATTGTGGTATGTATTGTTGTGAGTTGAGAGGTCGGGTTAGGCCTCCATAGCAGTATAGATATACCATACCATATAGTTGGTAATTGGTAGTTGAGTTCACTGTCACAGAGATTTCATTGGGTGATAGGCCATTGGCATAGGAATGATTGTATTCAGAGGTTAGTTTAGGCCATAGGCTTGTGTTCGTTGAGTTTGGAGTAGTAGGCAGTGGTTAGAGGGTATTGAAGTGTCCAATGGGTGGCTCGGGCTTGAGAAGGCATGTGGGTTTTGTGAGTGCTTGGGTTTAGGGGCTTTGCATTGTCCCATTTTGGCTCGAGCAGTAGGGGATCACTCCTACAGATCTTAGTCGTTGTAGCAGCCACATTTTGGCTTACAGCTGTAGCAGAGAGGCCACTTGGCAATGGCAGCTGCCTTGGCCCTCCCTGCAGAGCAGTGGCATTAGGATTAGCAGTTGGCCACCTGGCCCCTTTGGCCATCTAGCCTGTGTCGAGAGAGAGGGGCCACTCCTTGATTTTGAGAAGTTTGATACACTGTATCTGCAGAGTGGGATCATAGAGTTTTTAAAGGATTATTGGTAGTTCAATAGGTTTGGAGATTTGAGTCTTAGAGTTAGTGTTAGAGATTGTATGTGTTGAATGTTGCATGTTAGTTAGGATGTTAGTTTCAGAGATGAGTGTGTGGGTGTTTGGAGGAATTAGGATTGGTAAATTTAGAGTTAATAGTTTAGTTCAGAGTTTGTGGAGTGTGAGGGATTGGAGACTGCTTGTTTGCAGCAGTAGAAGAGTCTGCTGTAGGGGGTGGGTTTTGGCCACCTCATTTGTGAGTGATGAGGAGTTTTAGCCTTGCCTGCAAAGGTAATGGGGGTCGAGCAAGGCCTTTGGCAATGGCAGTTGGCCTTTTGTCCATGGGCACATGTGAGTTAGTTAGTTAGCCTAAGTGTTAGAGTGTGTATCCTATAGGTATCCTAGAGTGTTAGTGATTAGGATATAGAATGCGGTTTAATATCAGAACTTGGGGTGCATGTGTATCAGATATGGAAATTGTATCAGAGTACTCGACTTTTGGTTTGGTATCAGCAGATTTGGGGGTTAGTCTATATGAGATGTTCCAGATTTGGGGTGTTCGTGGATGTTAGTATGTTAGTTTTGTATCAGGTTGGGTCTTAGCTCTGGTATGTTATTTATTAGGATGTGTGTTGAGCGATGAATATAAGTATGTTAGTTTTGTATCAGGTTGGGTCTTGGCTCTGGTATCAGAGGCTTTTGAGTTAAGTATTCAGATTTTAGAGTGTGGGCAGGGGCTAATGCCCACTGCCCCTGGCAATGTAGCAGAGCATTGCACAGACCAGTGTGGCTTGGTGCAGTCGTTTGGCTTGCCAAAGTAGTTGGCCAGCAGCAGGAAATAGGGTTATCAGTGTACTGTTAGTTCAGATGAAGTGGCCTATTAGCTCAGTTGGTTAGTGTATCCAAGTTAGTTTAGGAGTTTTAGTCTTGCTTCAAATTTTGGGGTTCTATATTAATTTTAGATACGTGTAGGAGCTTATGAAACAAATTTGTGCCTATTGGATAATTGTGTGTCCATCTTTGCAGAATTATTTCCAAATGGATATGAATTACTACTTGCGGAATCGTTCATGGATGTACAATCGTCGTCCTGATGATATGTGTGTTGTGCGGGATGAATACATAGCGGGAGTAGAGCAGTTCCTGCAGTTTGCTAAGGCGTTCCCTCAGTACATGGACGGCACCAAAATTAAATGTCCGTGTGTGAAATATCATAACGTGAAATATTATCTAGAAGTGGAAGTGACATATCATTTGTACTCGAGGGATTTCACGCCTAATTACTATCAGTGGACCGCACACGGAGAACTTGTGTCTTTAGCATCAGAGCCGGAGCCTTATGTTGAGCCGTATATGCATGCGGGACCTAATTTTGTTTCAGATAATCATGTATACGACGACGGGTGCGTGAACATGGTTTTCGACGCTGCGGGACCTAGTTTCGTTCATGATGCAGCTGAGGAGGCACCGAATGTCGATGCTGCAAAGTTCATGGAGTTGCTGGAGAATGCAAGGACTCCATTGTATCCTGGTTGTGAGGATCATTCACCGTTGGAGGTGGTTACAAGACTGTTGAGCATTAAGTCAGATTTTAACATGTCGCAAGAAAGCTACAACCGAGTGTTGGAGTTGATTATAGAGATCTTGCCGGCCGGTGCTAAGTTACCTAAAGACTTCTATCGGTCTAAGAGGACGGTGAGATCGCTCTGGATGGAATACGAGAAAATCGATTCTTGTCGCAATTGGTGCATGTTGTACTACAAAGACGACAATGACGCAGATGTGTGCAGATTTTGTGATGTTGATCGCTATAAGACAGCTAGGACAGGAAGGTCTATCGGTGCAAGAAGACCGACCGATTCAATGCACTACTTGCCTTTAACGCCGCAGTTGCAAAGATTATTTATGGTGAAAGAGACGGCCGAAAATATGAGTTGGCACATGAGAGAACAGATTGAAGGAGTGTTGGATCACCCATCCGATGGAGAAGCGTGGAAGCACTTTGATCGAGTGTATCCTAATTTTGCTTCAGATCCGCGTAATGTCATGTTGGGGCTATCTTCTGACGGTTTTACTCCTTTTGGTCTTTCGGGATCCCAGTATTCGTGCTGGTTTGTGATTGTCACTCCGTATAACCTACCGCCTTGGATGTGCATAAAGACTCAGTACATGTTTCTAATCGTTATAATTCCTGGTCCGAACAATCCCAAGAGGAACATTGATGTGTACTTACAGCCTTTGATAAATGAGTTGAATCAGTTATGGGAAGTAGGCGTTAACACGTACGATGTTTCCAGGAAGCAGAATTTTCAGATGAAGGCAACCCTTATGTGGACCATCAACGACTTTCCGGCCTATGGAATGTTATCTGGATGGACCACTCATGGCCGTCTCTCATGTCCGTATTGCATGGACCGTAGTAAGGCTTTTCGCTTGAAACACGGAGGAAAACCGTGCTTCTTTGATTGTCATCGGCAATTTCTGCCAAAAGATCATCCATTCAGAAGGAACATGAATGCATTCCGTGCCGGCGTTGTAGAGAAGGGTGATCCACCGCCAAGGTGGTACGGAGCCACGATATGGGAGGAGGTTAGAGATTTTCCAAGTGCTATCGAAGATCCTACAACTGGGTACAAGTGCGACGGATTTGGTAGAGATCATAACTGGACAAAGAGGAGCATATTCTGGGATCTGCCATACTGGAGTACCAATCTGATCAGACATAATCTTGATGTCATGCATATTGAGAAGAATGTGTTTGATAACATAATTAATACTGTGATGGACGTAAAGGGAAAAACGAAAGACAATCCCAAGGCCAGGTTGGACTTAGAAGAAATATGCAAACGCCCTGCGTTGCATTTGATAGAGCAGAATGGAAAACAGTTCCTGCCAAAGTCAATTTTCTCGCTGGACAAGGAGGATAAAGTGAGACTTTGTCGGTGGATCCAGGGCCTAAAATTTTCAGACGGATATGTGTCAAATCTGAGAAGATGTGTCGATCCGAAGGAAAATAAATTGACGGGCATGAAGAGCCACGATTGTCACGTATTCATGGAGAGGTTAATTCCGATTGCATTTCGAAAATTCTTACCGCAGGCAGTTTGGGATCCATTAACGGAGCTTAGCATATTCTTCAGGGATCTTTGTTCTAAGAAATTGCTCGTTGATCATCTAGAAAAGCAAGAGAAGGACATTGCGGTAATACTGTGCAAGCTAGAGAGGGTGTTTCCTCCTGGATTCTTCGACTCTATGGAGCATTTGCCGATTCATCTATCCTATGAGGCACGTGTTGGTGGACCCGTCGAATATCGATGGATGTACCCGTTCGAGCGACATTTGAATCACCTAAAAAGAAAGGTGAAAAATAAGGCACGGGTCGAGGGTTCTATTTGTGAAGCCTATGTTCTCGAGGAGATTACAAACTTTTGTTCGATGTATTTCAAGCCTCATGTTGTAACTAATAGAACGAGAGCTTCCAGAAACTACGACGGAGATAATGAATGTAATGATACAATACTGAAGGTATTCAATGCTCTAGGAAAGCCATCGGGTAAAATCAAAAAGAGATATCTGAACGATGATCAGCTAAGGGCTGCTCAGGTGTATGTATTACTCAACTGCGATGATGAGGAAGTAGAAAAACTGGAGGGGTAAGTAATTAATACGTCTACATTATTTTAATAGTGTTGATTATTATACTATTACATTAATTGAACGATGTTGTTTTCAGCATATTTAATGATGATGTGAGGTCAGGTAGGCCACACATAACAGAAGAAGAACTAGAACAAGAAATGAGGCATTATTTTCCTTCATGGTTGAGTGCATATGTAAGACTTGAGAACTCTATAATTACCTTTCTGTATATGCACTTGATTGAGAATGAGCTTAATTTCTTTTTTCGTGGTATTTAGGTCGATCGTCCATATGCAAGACTTGAGAATGAGTCTATTAGGACGCTAGCAAAGGGACCAATTTATGCTGCAAAAATATGACCAAGTTACTGTGTTAATGGGTTTAGGTTCAAGTCAACAACTTGCCCGATCAGAGACAACTTTGTAGATCTCGACTTCACCAAAAACAGCTGTTTGTGTATCAGATCTTCGAACTACAAAGATGTTGATGCGGGCAACGATTTCTATGGCGTGCTACGGGAGATCGTGGAGCTGATATATAGTTATAGAATAGAGCCTGCTAAGATTGTGTTATTCATGTGTGATTGGTTCGATCCGATTGAAGGTCAAGGTTGGAAAGTAGACAAGCACGGTCTTGTGGATATAAACTATCGGCGTCGATATCAAGCCTATGAACCATTTGTCCTATCAAGTCAGGCTCAGCTCGTGTACTTCACAAGTTATCCTAAACGGGGAACAACAAGGTCGGACTGGTGGGCAGTATGCAAGACCAAAGCTAGAAATACCTCTGAGGTTGACGATATATCTTATCAAGAGGATGAAATACCTCTTGTAACAAATATTATAGAAGTGTACACGACGAAAGTTCCTCATTACAAATCTAATTGTGTAGAAGAAGTAGAATTATCTGAAGAGGAAGATGCAGATGAAAGTGAAGATGTAGAAGAAGAAGAAGAAGAAGAAGAAGAAGAAGAAGAAGAAGAAGAAGAAGAAGAAGAGCTAAACGAACTAGATGAATTTTTAGAAGAGGATTAAATTTGTACGTTTGTTTTATCATCATATTTGACACTTTAGTGACACTTTTATCATATAAATCTGTGACACTTTAGTGACACTTTTATCTGTGACTATGATATTTTTCAAAAATCTGTGATGTCTATCATAAAAATCTGTATTTTGGTTTTATTGTCATATGTTATTATCAGGTATGACTAGACCATCTGGACGACGCGGAGGATTTTATATTAGACAGTCCCGTCTGCCTCGGACTAGGGATGGAGATTTCGTACCCTCATCTCCGAGTACGCTATTGTACCGTTCTGTTCCCGGTCCATTACCGGGACAGGGTAGTTCCAGCAGGTTGGCGACTCCTCCCTCGTCGTCTAGCGTTCTTGATCCCGCATCCAGCATTCCTGATCCCGCATCCAGCATTCCTCCTGCCGACGACTCTATGGGGGGAGCCGACGTCGAACATATGGAGGACGGCGATCAGACTGATCCTGCCCAGGCAAGAGGTGAGTGCGACCCTCCATGCGCTCCCCCGGGCGAGACGCGTATGAAAATTTGGACGGACGGACCTATGAAGTAAGTTAATTAGTTAATATATATTTCTCAAATGATTATATGTACATATATATATTCATGAAAATTATTATTGTATAGATATCGGCCTCCTGTAGTACAGAGTCAGCTGGGAATATTTCTGAGGCAGAACTATAGTGGGCCTTGGATTAACTACTCAGATGCTCCCGCAGATAGGAAGGCCTTTTGGTTCGCCCACTTCAAGGTAAAAAATTTGTTTATTTTTAAATTTTAATAATCATTTGTGTATATTATACAACTTTTCTATTTTACTTCTTGTAGAGGACCTATTTCTATCCACCACACCGGACGGCGAAGATCGAGGGCCAATTTTCTGCCGTCGTAGGCAAGCTCATCCGTGATGCGATCCACGACCAGAAGTCTCGTGATCGCTCCGGAAAGCTGATCCATGGTTGGATCACGCCAGAGCAGTGGACTGCGATGAAGGCTAGATTCGGCGAGGCCAGGTACCAGGAGCGGTCTGACAAGGCCAAAGTGGCGCGGTCGAGCGCCGGTAAGTGGTGTGGTGGCTCCATTCCGATGACGGAGGATTTTCGTCGTCTGGTACGTTTTCTATGACAGACATCATTTTATATAGAGTTGGATAGAATGTTTAATACTAATAATAGATAATATATTTTAACAGGTAAAAAAGGGTGAGGACCCCAACATGGTGACCGTCTTCCTGGTCACCCATCGGAGGGCTGGGGAGTTCATTGACGAGAGGGCGACGCAGGCATATGTACGTTCTATTCTTTATATTAATTTACTATAATTTAGAAAACAGAAAAATAGATATCAATGTAGACTTTAGCAAACACTTATACGTTAGCAAACATTGTTCTAGGTCGAGTTTGTTCGGCTACAAGAGGAGGCGGCTGTTGTTGCTAGTGCGCCAGCAGAGGGAGGGACTGGTACTTCCGCCCAGCCGTCTACAGCTCCATCGCCGGACGAGCTCTGGATGACCGCCGCTAGCGGTCTTCAGAAGGGTACGTACTACGGTACGGCATCCTACGACACCTATTTGGCCTCAAAGTCATCCCGGGCCCCCTCTGTCAGTGCGCAGTCTCCAGCTTCGCAGGCGTCATTACGAGCGCAGGATGTGTGCAGACAGCTCCACGAGCTGCGTCGCGAGTTGCAGCAGCAAATTTTTGAGGCAGCTGGGGCAGAGCGACGATCCGATGATCACCGGACGATTTGATGCGGTCGAGCGTAGTATACAGGAGTTGATGAGTCTGCAGCAGGCTACAGCTGCCAGCTTGCACACGCTCACCGAGTCTACGCAGCACACAAAACGTAGACAGGTCGAGCTGGAGGGATTGCAGAGGACCGTGGCTGCCTCACTCACCCAGCTACATACTTCTCTTGAGGAGAGTACTCAGAGGATGGTGAGTACCCTTGCTGCGCATGGTAACCGACTGCGAGAGCTGGAGCAGATACGTCCTCCCGGTCCATCGACGGCGCCGACTCCAGATGTTGCACTGCCCTTACGGTGCAGCTCACACATGAGCAGTATGAGTACATGCTATCCCAGATGCGCGACAGGGGTCCTCAGTGATCTAGTAGATTTTATTTATCATCTTTGTATGTATTGGCCCTATGGGCCCATTGACCGTTCTGTACACTGATTTTCATTCTTATTTGCCTTCTATTGTGGACATGTATGCTTGTTGGATATTTACTTTGTGATATTTACTTTATGATATCTGCGACGGGGATGACAAATATACCTACGCTGGGTTATAAGCGATGATCTGATATACAAAGGAGGTGCTGCCCAAATTTAAAAAAAAATATAATGTGTATTTTTGTGATGATGTGTCTGTGTTTACAGTGTATGTGAAATGAAGTGTTCGAAGCCATCGATAATTTCGATTACTGTTGTATGTTTTATCTTGGACAGAAAGAGCAACTGTTCAGGGTGTACTTCTGAGAGCTTCATTTTCACATCCTTCACTCTCTCGGGACGTCGTACAGGATCCCGAGAAGGTGAAGGACGTGAAAAGGAAGCTCTGAGAAGTGCACCCTGAACTGTTGCTCTTTTTATCCAAGATAAAACATAGAACAGTAAGCGAAACTGTCGATGGTTCGAACACTGCACTTCACACACTGTAAACACAGACACATAGCATAACAAAAATACACATTATAATTTTTTAAATATTTTTATTATTATTCTGCGATGTATAGCGACGTTTTCGTACGTCGCTAAATAGCGGCGTTGCGTCGCTAACCGTCGCAATCCGTCGCTTCACTGTATAACACTGACGTCGCTAATACGTCGATGTACGTCGCTAATACGTCGCTAAGATGCTGACGTGGCAGGCATGCCATGTCATCACATAAATATATCTGGACGTCGCTAATACGTCGTACTACGTCGCTAATTTTGCGACGTCAATATTCGTCGCCCTCTGTCGCTAATTTTGCGACGCCACAGCGACATTGTGGTGACGTCGCAAACAGCGACGTAGGACGACGAATGTATCATCTGCGACTAGGTTTTTCGCGACCTTGATTTTCCGTCGCTAAATACGTCGCTAAATAACTTAGCGACGTATATGCCTTAATTAGCGACGTATCTGGACGTCGCTAATTTGGCTTATTTTTGTAGTGCATGCCTACACAAATCCCTAACATAGTTTTTCCCCAAACCTTCACCAATTCTTCATTTCTCCTCCAAATTGGACCAAATCAATTGTGTTGGACTCCCCTACAATAGGGGATACCAATAGTGGGCAGCTAGCAAGAATTTGGAGGGTTGGGATCATTGCAAGTTGGAGAGGGACTCTCATTCAAATGGTTATTTCTTGATGTTTCACCCTCAATAGGTAAAACCTATCAAACTCATTCAAATTCTCGACTTCTTTCCATAGATGCATTCATTTAGGTGTCCCCTAGCTGTAGACCGAGTTTGGTAGAAATTCGTGTCCATTAGGTATGCATTTCGGACACGTATCAGTATGTGTATCAATGTGTTTGATGAAATACCTCAATGAACTTTTTGTTATTATTTTTCAAAACTAATTTCATGATTGTGTAGCCCTATATGTGTGCTTTGAATCCCCTAGGACTGAGCACGTTTTCATGTCCCATTCGTATCCAAAATCGGATACGAACCTGTGCACGAGGACTGTCACAGTGCCCTACTGCCCGACCCTATTTGCGGACACG
Organism: Iris pallida; assembly: GCA_029216955.1. NCBI lineage: Eukaryota > Viridiplantae > Streptophyta > Magnoliopsida > Asparagales > Iridaceae > Iris > Iris pallida. Next base: position 976,889 of record JANAVB010029219.1, read on the forward strand.
ACACGCTACGTGCACACGTGTCACTTGGCACAGAGGTTGTGGCAACCTCTGACAGGACCCCCCTTGAGTTTCGTTTTGCCTCGTGTCGTGTCAAGGGAGTTCTTGTGCGTGCACTGGTTTTGAACCACACTGCTATACGCGAAAACTTCCTACTGATACGCATCTCGTGTCAAGACACGACACGACGTGGACACAAACCTACGTGTTGTTTGTGTAGCCCTACGTGCCACCTACCGCCTGACCCGAGCACGTGCAGCTTTATGCTCTATGTCGTGTCCACGGAGGCGCGACCTCGCCGCACGAGACTGTGCAATACAGTTTCGTGTCTGTGTTCAAATGTTGTTTGGACACGTTCGTGCCCAGTTGTTTGGACACGTTCTTGTCCAGTTTCTTGGACACGAAGAGACCCCCTGACACGTACATATGTGGGTAACACTCTACATATACTGATTTTGGGTTTTGTTTGGGTTTCCATTTGAATTATGGTTTTCGAATTTCCTGAACAGTTGTTTTTCACTGATACTCGAGAATGAACCTGAGTTCTTAAAACCTGGGTTCGATTTGTTCTGTTGAACTGGATTTTATGTTTATATATATATGTATTTTACTCACTGATTTTGATATTAGGTTTTCGAAAACTGGGTTAGGTTTTGTACATGTTTCATTCAATGTTGAGTATCATGAAACTGTAAACTGTGATATTGATTTGATTTTAATGTTGAACTTGATTACCCTTGTAAAACTGAGAATTCAATGTAATGTTAAACTGATATGAATAACTGGGATTACATCTAGGGTTGAGTTTTCTAATATGTTAACTAACATTTGGGTTTAAATAGGAACTGAGGTTTGGTTGTTGGGTTTGAGTTGTGATGTTTGATATTTCTGATTTACCTGAGATTAGTCAGGTTTTGGATGTTATCTATATATAGCAGTAATGTGAGGATGAGGACTGGGTTTTGGTAGATGTTGGAGTTAGGATAGACTTGAGTTGGGGATTTGATGTTGAAGTGGAGTTGGGGATTCCTGAGATATTGGGTTCTGGATGTCTGAGAAGTCCTGAGGTTTAGTAGTTGTTCAATGTAGAGTTAGATGTTGGGTTTAGGCTAGTAACAGCGGCATAGCCTTAGCAGCAGTAGGATCAATGCATGCAGTAGTGGCAGCAGCATAGAGCAGCAAGTTAGAGCCTAGCAGCAGCAGTAGTGCAGGCTTGGCCTGGCTTGCCTTGGTTTGGACTTTACATTGCAAGTTTTGGCATTAGGCCATTGGCCATGTTAGATGAGTAATTGAATGGTTATAGGTTGTGGCTTGTGAATTCAGATTTCCTGAGTATATGTGTGTATGTTATAGTTAGCCAATAGAGGAGCTCAGTTAGTTGAGAGTTCAGATTTGGAGTTGGTTGTATTATGTAATAGGTTATTAGTTTGGGTTTAGTTAGTTGTTTGAGTGTGAGAGGGAGTGTGCTGCCTGGGCAGTAAGTTCTAGCAGAAACTTGGCTTGGTATTGCATTACCTTGCCTTAACTTGGCATGGATTGCATTTGCAGTTTCAGCAACAATAGCAATGGGCAAGGGCAGTGTATGTTGTTTAGGATGTGTTAAGAGTGGGTGGATGGTTAGAATGAGAGGAACATGTGTTATAGTGAACATTGGTTTTGGGCATGACTAGTTTGAGGCTATGTTACCTTAGTAGCCTAGTATAGTGAGGTAACATGTAGTTTGACCTAGATATTGACTAATGGTCTAGTATTGACCTTGGTTGACTGTAGAGTTGACTAAACCTTAGTAGGGGTGAGCATCGATTCGGTTTGGTTCAAACCGAACCATATGTAAAAATCGAAATAACCGTAAACCATATTTTTTAAAACCGAAAACCAAACCGTTTTTATAAAAACCGAACAAAAACCGAACCGAATTAATTCGGTTCGATTTTCGGTCGGTTCGGTTTCATGGGCCAATGTGCATGGCCTTCAAGTTTTTAGCAAAATGGGCCTAAATTTTAAATAATATACGACATTATTGTATTTATGAATTGTTATATTACATAGAGTGAAAGATATTAGTATATATAGATTGAGGGTAGATAGAGAGAGTGCTCAAATTAGCACCGACACAGAATAGGAGAAGAGAATGCGCTCAGTTAGGGGTTAATAAACATTAGTATATATATATTGTGGGTAGTTTGATAAATTACTAAATCTAAATTAGTTTTCGGTTCGGTTCGTTTTTCGGATGAAGAGCCGAAAATCGAATCGTTATTTCAAATTTTCAAAATTTCAAACCGTAAACCGAACCGATAACCGAAAAACCGAACTGTTTGTCATATTTCGGTTCAGTTCAGTTCGGTTTTCGGTTTTCAACCGTTATATGCTCACCCCTAAACCTTAGAATTAACCCTTGATAGCCAAAGTTTGACCAGTTGACCAAGATAGCCCTGTTGTTGACCATAGTTGACCAGATTAATTAGTTTGACTGTAGAGTTGACTTTGACCCTGAATGACTAACCTAGACTAGTTGACCATGGTTGACCAAACCCTAACTAGTTTGACCTAGTTTGACTTTAGAGTTGACCAGAGTTGACCAAGAGTTGACTTTGGCCCGGATTGACCTAGAATCATGTAGATGCATTGTACACTTCATTTATAACCCCTTTTGTATACATCATGACTTGTGTTGCTCTAAATAGGAGTCAAATACCTCGATTCGGACAGTATATTCTCACAGACATTCAGATCGCAGGCGAGTACATTCTCTGATCGTTTCATACTTGTCAGGATTTATATTCTTGCTCTAGATTACTTTACTTGATGCTGTCACGATATCATCATGGATTGGTACTATATGAATCTTTTTATGGGATATTATCCCCCTTAGGGGGCGCATCGGATATGTCATGTCATGTCATGTGTTTCATGTACATAATGTATTCCTTGCTCTTGCGTTATTCATGTATTCTTATGTTCTCTTATGTGCTTCCATCTACGTTCATGTACTTTCATGTGATCTCATGTACGTCCATGTTTTCTCATGTGCTTCGTGTGTAACCAAACCATCATGTTCGTAACATAACTTGACTGGATCCTTGTGTATTGATTGTGGGTAGGGGGTGAGTATAAATGGTCATATGATTTAGCCATCATGTTCACTCTGTTACTTTTCATGTGTTTATCATGTACAACACAACCTTCTTAGCTAGTGTCCCTCATGTACATCCATGTTATATCATGTTCAACCCAAGCCAATTATATGTCATCTCGTACTCTAAATCACTAGTCACTTACAGTTCTTACTTATCATGTATATATTTCTAGTTATCAAATATCCCTCCTATTTTTATGTACATCTTTTTACAGCGTTTCATGTATCTTACTCTATTGCTTGCTTTATATTTCCTGCCATGATATGAACTGCGTGAGATGTATTATACTTGTTCCTGTCCTGACTGGACCTGTTAAAAATATTACAGAGGATGGGGAGTTCTACCCTACCTACTACGGAGCAGGCTTAGATGACACTTGCAACCTGGACCCCCAGGAGGTTCAGGCAGCTGCTGAGGATCCTACCATTGCCTAAAGTAGATAGTTAGACTGTTATTTCTTTTCTTCATGTCATTTATTGTTTATGGTTTCAGAGTTGTATTATATTTGAGATGTTGAGACTTGTGGTTGTTAACTTGGATTTATTTCTCTTCTGTTTGTATCTCAGTTTGAGAATTTCATTATCTATCATATCGTGCTATTTTTCATCTTTAGACTTGTGATTGAGTTGTACCTTATGTGATTGGACCTCCGTTTGGAGAGTATATCATATTGTGGTTAGTTGAGATCATGACTTAGAACAGCGTTCTACAGCCGACACTGTGGCGTAGGCTTGACGTACCCACTTCTCGTGCCCCTACACTGGGTGCGGGTCGTGACACCCGTTGCCAGAACTTGAGAAGAGACAAGACAAAACATATTAACACAAGTCCTACCATCATATTAACGGTATCATGTGTCATGCATGGAAGGTGATATAACTAAGCAAGCAGAAAAAAACACATCTTTCATAACTGATTTGATTGCTTTATATAATTAGGTTGTGAATATTTATCGATCATGTAAAAGTTCCACATTCCAAATATATCTCATGCACAATTCACGAAATTCACTATTCTTAATTGTGAAGAAGTCAATTTCTTTAGTGATATGCTAAACAAACTTGATAATAATCCTAGGTTTCCAAATAGTAGGATCATATTCATACTGTGATAACATAGAAAAAAGGAAAAGAATGAATCTCCATCAAGACATGTTGGGCAGACATCTTCATCTTCTGAAGTTACCATAATGTAACCTGCACCATATGACCCTTTTGTAGATATTTTCTGTGATTCGGAATGGTTACTATTACATTCTTCTTCAGCATCTGTGATGTTTCTTTCCTTACCAGATCCTAAATTTAATAAAATGCATAGAAATCATACACCTGTAGATAAGTTGACGTTACAAGTTAATTAGCTTCTTCATATTTCTTGTTTTCGTGCTGTATTGGAAAAACTATAATCTAACGAGTGATACGAATGCTGAAAATACAAGGTTCATGATTCATTTGTATTCCTCTGCTACGTTCTAATAAACCTGATGGATGTTACACTGTTTTATGAATTAGAAGCATACAAATCCAAAACTATAAAACTTATATGGAGGTAATTCGATGGTTAGATGCAAAGAACTCTATGTTCTTTTTGAGGGAACTCCCAGGTCAAGCAAGGAACATGGAGAAAATATAATACATGAACTTAGGACAAATTCACAAAAGGCTTAGCACAATTTATTTTTTCTTCTTCTACATATTGTAGATACTCTCATGCCTAGAATCTTTTTTCCTTATATATATATATATATATATATATATATATATATACACAACATTATTTGGATTTGGATTATATATATATATATATTTTTTTTTTTTGGATTTGGATTATATATATATATATATATATATATATATATATATATATATATATATATATATATATAATCCAAATCCAAATAATGTTGTGTGTGTGTGTGTATATATATATATATATATATATATATATATATATATATATATATATATATATATATATATATACAACATTATTTGGATTTTGATTATATATATATATATAATTTCCTACAACATTATTTGGATTTGGATTAAATAATGTTGTATATATCCAAATCCAAATAATGTTGTAGGCACATTGTAAATCTGAGTCCACAACAGAAATCAACCAACCCAGTAGTCAAATCTGCTCAAACATATAGGTTCTGAGTGATTCTTGAACCTGACCCAGATCTCAAGCTGAAGAATCTGTGAAATCCATACAACCCATCTATATTGGGAAATCAAGCAAGCACCCCTCACCCATTGCATATGGAGAAGACAACTTAAATTAATACTCATCATCATAATCAGAAGCTATGGTTGAAAATGCACATATGAGCCAAAGTAACTAGAAAATAGACAAGACCCAAACACTAGATAATATGGAGTCATAGCTCAGATATCTGTTAGAAAAGTAGAAATAGAGATTGACTTACAATTACAAACTTGTGAGAAATCTGTAGAAAGAAAGAGCCCACGACTGCTGTTGCTAATATTTCATCTGCTGCATTTCTACCTCCTTTTTTTCTTAATAATGCCACAAATAGAAACAAGTAAAGCATTTAAAGTTTTTGAGCTAATGCTCTCACGAGGTCATAAACCAACTATAGTTACTTGCAACATCTTGATCAATAGCTTTTGTATGTGTGGAAAGGTTGATAGAGCTAGACACCTTTTTGATGAGATGCCTTGTAAGGGATTGCAACAAGCACTTGCTACTTACAATATTATGTTAGATGGATTATACCAAGCTGGAAGAGTTGCTGACGCAAAAGAAATACAAGATAAAATGATTACTTCTGGAACTTCCCTAGAACTCCACACCTATAATATTTTTTTACATGGACTTTGTAAAAATCACCATGTTGATGAGGCCATGAATCTATTCAACACCAAATCATGTCAGAAGGAAAAACTGGAATCTAGGACCTTCAATATTTTAATTGAAGGAGTTTCAAGTTGGTAAGGTTAATGCAGCAAGGGATCTCTTTAACTCTATTCTTACAAATGATGTAGTGTCACCCGATGTTGCAACATACACTATAATGATGAAAGGCCTCATTAAAGAAGGGTTGTTGGATGAATTTGATGAGTTGTTTTTGTCAGTAAAGAAAGATGGTTACTCTTCAGATTCTGTTATGCTTAATGCTATTGTTAAGGGCTTGTTGGAGAATGGTGAAGTAAACAGAGCTATGGGGTTTCTTACAGAAATGAATAAAAATAAATTTAGCCTTGAGGCATCTACTGCAACATCCATAATGGATCTACTCTCAAAGGATGGGCATTGTCATCATTATATGAAAATGCTTCCTAATTTTTCTCAACATTGTGCAGTTATGTAATGTAGCGTATCAAAATTAGAGTATCAGCTATGTGCAGTACAATAGTGTATCAATGTATGCAGTAAAAACCCTAGCTAAAAATTTCCCAATTCCAGTTCTTCTTCAATTGTGTACAATTTATGTTTAATTTCTTTTAAGCAAGTATATTATTCTTATTGGAAACAGAAGTGATACCTGAGAAATAAGATCATAGAGGAGATGAACGTTCGCATTTGTCTTGGGGATCGAAATAACATCTGAAGATTTACACATACAGAAAAAAACAATGCATTGTTGAACCTCATCACATAATGAACCTACAACTCATACGCCTTCTAGCTTGGAAGATAAATGATACTTCCATTCAGATTAAATACCAGTAAGGTATATAAATAAGAATAAGGAGTTTCATACCCATGAAACTAGCTGGATAGGTCTTGTCAGTCCTGGCTTTGTTGTCAACCATGACATGGTGTTGCATCAAAATCGATATTACCTCACGGTATATAAGAGCATATTTTAGCTTATTCCTTAGGATGAGGATCAAAGGGAGGCATTCCCTGGCTTTATGTGGATCAGATGATGGCTTTGGAGCCTAAAGATAGCAAGATTGCAGTGTTAGCAAGTATAAATTGACAAAAGGCAAGGGGAAATAAGGAGTTAATAGAACATAATTTATAAGGGGAGGTGTGAACTTACAAAAGCACCACCAAGCTTGTTTAGCATCCAATGCCTTTGGGCATTGAGCCCCTTCAAATGTTTCTTCAATCCCTAGCCTAGAGTGATCAAATAAAAGTATTAAATTTGGGTAAGTAAAACATACTTCACTAAACGGAACTATAATGAATTCCTTCTAGTAGAGCTGAATAATAAATGAGGGAGTACAAAGGAAAAGTTCAGAAAGGAGAAGGATGTGGCTAAAGCAAATTTAAGATTTAGCATGTCCAATAATATTGCAAAATTATCTCAAATACATGATAATAAAAAAATTAAATCTCTTCATTTAACTATCAGAAGATCGTATAGGCCTTCAATTACATGGGAATAGTCCAACAAAATTACCAATATAAGAGATGACAACATGGCTTTCCTTGAATGCATCCTCAAAATAGATGAAAGGAAGAGAAAACAAGTAATATGCTAATATTTTTGAAAAAAAACAATTCAAGGCATCAGTCTGGACCCTGGACATGTTACCTTAGGTTTACGTCCATAGCAAGAAAAAAAAAACTCAATGATGTGTCCACATCCAACAGGCGCTAGTATCTAATACCATACGAATGAAGCTCACATTATGCCAACCATATATGAATGAAGTTCTATTTCTGCTTAATGGTTACTATTGAATATGAAACTTGACTAATCCAAAAACGAGATCAAATTCTCTACCCTGCTAGCAAACTAGCCAGGACAAGAAAAATCTAATTGAAAAAGAATATTTGATTTTCAGGCACTAATTGTGGCAAGGAACATTCAACCACACAACATATTTGAAAGAAAACTCCAGATTATTTGCCTACTGGGAAACCCTGGTTGACTACTTACATGTATCCCCTTTGGAAAAAAAAGGGTTTGATATCAATCTTCATTGGCAAGGTAATGCTACGCCTACAACTAGCATATTACTACTATGAGCATGTACATAATTTTTGAGAAGTGCAAGCCTTGAAATCTTTCAACAGACTAATAGTGTGTGAGCTTACACCAGTCATAGTATCATACCTTGGAGGATATTCTTATAAATTCCAGAAAGCATAGGGAAGAAAGAAAATATATTAAAAAAATTGAACTGATGTATTTTACCCATCCTTTAGTCATGAAAATAGAAATACAGTAATAGATAATGATGTGTGAGCTTACATAGGATAATAACACTCAATCGATAAATAAGAAGGCCAATTTCATCTGGTCACACAACTAAAGTCTCTTCATAAGTTAAAAAAAAGATGATCATGCTCATCTATGTAACTCATCAATTCGGGCTAATCTTCCCCAACTTTCACATAGAGGTTCGAAACTTCAAATCAAATACGTCTTACTCCTATCCTTTAATATGGTACCAAAAGATATGATATTCAACAAAAAAGGTTATCACAAATATTGTAAAATTTCTTGCTTGGCCTAGAATTCAATTCAACTTTTGTCCTTGTATATGACATCAGGACTCCAAATCTCATTTGAGTCCTAAGAGGCAAACCTTCTACTTGTCAATTCATCCAGTTCAAAAATTAGGGATTCCGCAGGAAATAAAATATATACTCTTTCACCAGATTACTATCGTTGACTATCATCAGAGAGCAAGCTTGCTTCTACAATTGTAACAATGCAGAAAATCAAGATCAATACGCCATAGTCAAAGAATTACAATTCGAAACTCATCCTAATCATGGAATATTTATAATTGAAATAAAAATTAGAAGGTTAGTATCACTATCTGTTGGCCTTTGGGTTAAAATGAGGAGAAAATTGTCTGCATTTAAGGGTGGACCGTCGCCTTTCGTAGCGCAGCTCCGGACTGTGTATTCCCAAGCAATAATCAACCCCTTCTACGGCTGATGGATCTCGACGCCTTGCAAAGAAATACTGAAAACGAGCCCAAAAACCAAAAACCCTAACAACACCATTTTCAACCAAGCCCTAATAGCAGCATTTTTAGGGTAACCTCGAACAATAGGGGAAAGATTAGGGATGTCAACCAAAATTAGGGTAACCAAAAAAGCAAAAGCCCTAAAAAATTGTTATCATGGATTCGAAGGCGCTCTGATCGACGGGCTCGACTACGGCGAGGGTTCGGCGGGCTCTGATCGGAGTTCCATCTTCGTCGGACTTCCCAGGACCTCCTAGAGGTCGGCGATATCGTTAACAAACTCCCCCTCGCGCCCCAGTATAGCAGCGCCTTCGGAAACCCTAGCTTGCAGTCGCGATGGAGAGGAGGAAGAGGGGCTCGTTCATCTACTGGTGGATAACATAGTGGGAGAAATAGAGAGGAGAGGAAAGGATCGGAAAATAAATAGAAATGGGATTGAAGGACAAACGAGGCTCAATTGCTTTTATGGTACCCCAAGTTATATCCAAGTAACAATATGGTACCTAATTTATTATTTTTTACTGTGTGGTAACACAACTTTTGATTATGGTGTATTACGGTACCTGTTACCATTTTTCGTCCAATGCCTCACGGAAATGCCAACGTGGCATCCCAACTCAGTTAAGGAGTGTACACGTGTGCAGTCCACGTGTACACTCAACTTAATATAACCTTTCTTCATCTGTCTCTCTCTCTCTCTCTCTCTCTCTCTCTATTCGCTCGACATACTCCGACGAGAAGCCGAGGCCACCGAGAGACGCGGACGTCGAGGAGACGAGCGGTGCGGCTGAAGGCGAAGCTACCGGAGCATTCGCAGATGGGTACCTAGCCCTCTCTCCCCTGCTCTCTTCTTCTTCTTCATCATCATTTTCGAATCTCATGTTGTTTCTCCTTATTACCGAAACCCTAAAATTTGAAAAACCTGGAAGTAGAGTAAACAGTAGAGGAAAACCCTAACCAGTAGCTATTATTATGGAAATCCTAAAGTAATTTATTGTGTAATCATGCAATAATTTATTGTGGAAACCCTAAAATAAAAGAAGAGCCGATCTGAAAATGTTTATTCTGACAAAATTGCAGCAATCGAAGCAAGTGAAAAGGAATGGGATCTTGCGAAGATCCCATGTTATTGCGAAGGAACTTCTCTGTGCAAATTATTCACTGCAAATACACCTTGGAATCGTGGGCGCCAATTTTTAAAATGTGCAAAAGAGGTAGGATGTGATTTTTGGTGTTGGACTGATGAACTTCGGTTATGTCGTTGCGAAGCCGAATTTTGCAAAATACGAACATCAAAGGTGCCTAGGAGCTTAGGTCAAAAATTCTACTGTTGTCCATTATCTACCAGTGTAAGTGAAACATACTTTTCTTTGTACATTAATATAAATCAATTATTATTTCTTGCTAGTAATGTGTAACTAATAATTGTAATTTCTTTTTCAATACTTGTAGAGGGAAAATCCCGGTTGTGAATACATTGAATGGATGCAAGAAGCTACGGCCTCAAAGACAAAAAACAAAATGGTGGATGATGGAGCTACTACTTCTTTGGGACAAGGCAAGGATATCATGAAGGAGATCATATTGGAAGTTGAAATTGAACACCGTGTAGCGCAACGACAACTTGAAATGTATGGGGCTATTCTGAAGAAATTTGGAAGATTTAAGATGGAGTAATTGTAAACTCGTATTTATCTTGTAATGACTAAAAGTTGTAATGACTAAAAGTTGAAGTTGTAATGACTAGTAAACTTGTAGTTTATGGATCGAAATTGTAATGGCTTTGCAGCTGTAAACAAGCTCTGGATTTTCATCCTGACCCTTTTTGATGTTGTATAGAATGATGTATTGAATGGTGTATTGAATGGTTCTGGATTTTCATGGTGAGAGAGATTCAAGTTTATTGTAATGGTTATCTTTTCTATAATAGAAGTCATCTTTTGAGTCATGTTTTTGTTATCAAACACTACATGGTGGATTTTCATGTTTTTGTTATCAAACACTACATTCACACAAAATATGAAACACACAAAGTAGAACCAGTGACCTGCATTTCAATATGAAACACACAAGTTATATATATCCTCTTCATTAGCATGGTCCTGGTGATACAAACACACAAATAATTAGCATGGTCCTGGTGATACAAACACACAAGTTATATATATCCTCTGTATTTCAATATGAACCAGTGACCTGGATTTTCATGAAGACTGCATTTGAAAGAGTGTGCAGGTGATAGAAACACACAAATAATTGTCCAGAAACATAATTGTCCTGGTGATACAAACACACAAATAATTAGCATGGTCCTGGTGATACAAACACACAAGTTATATATATCCTCTGCATTTCAATATGAACCAGTGACCTTGATTTTCATGAAGACTGCATTTGAAAGAGTGTGCAGGTGATAGAAACACACAAATAATTGTCCAGAAACATAATTGTCCTGGTGATACAAACACTGATAATTTAAAAGACTCCAAACTGCATTTAGAAATACACATTCAGTTTGGCATCTCAAGAAACATAATTGTCCAGAAACATAATTGCCATGGTGATATAAACACAAAATAATTGACCACTTGTCCAGTACATATTAGGCCTTCTTCTATAAGGCCACATAATTGTCCAGAAACATAAATCCAGTACATATTAGGCCTTCTAAATGGCCACACAATTGTCCAGGTGATAGAAACATGGCTCAAAATAATTACATCAAATGTCATTACATGCTTTTTGGTTCACCTATGAAAGAAATAGGACTAAAACAAAATCTTTCAGTTGTGAACCACAAAATTAGTGTTGTCCAAATTAGTCTAGACACTTGTCATTCAGTTTTTGCTTTTCTTAGATGGTAGATTGTATCTTGATGGCACCACTCTGCCCTTTGCTTTCTTTCCCTGACCATTCTTTGGCAATGTTGAAGTTGGATGAGTTGGGGCTGCTGCTGTGCTCCTTTGGCTTGCTGAGATGTCTTGGTTGGAAGCTCCCACACCTAAGCCTCCATCAACAGAGCCAAGGCCTGAAAATCGAGATTGGTTGGAAGCTCCCACACTGCTTAGGTTTGTATTATTGACCACCTGACTTGTACCCTGATAACAAAGTAGAACAACAAGAAATTCCATCACTGACAGTAGAACAAAGTAGAACAGAGTCACAAAGTAGAACCAAGTAGACCATGTTAATGAACTGATCACTCAATTTTATGCACTTACATCCATCATCCACCTAAGTGTGGTTGGTGCACTGCTGACACCCAGATTCAAATCACTGTCAGTTTGCCTTGAAGATCCAGCCTGAAATGTAGGTACATATACAAGATTAGAAATTCAGTAGCCTAAAACATTCATACAAGTTGCAATAAAACAGTGATCAAAATATTAAGTCAAAACATTCACTTGTACAGTGGCAATAATGCCTGTAAAGGATACTTACAGTTGGGAATTCTCCTCTTTCACTTGTATGTTGTTCATTTTCAGTAGTGTTTTCTGCACTTACACTGCCTCTGCTTCCTCCAGCCTGCAAAATTAGTAAAAGTAAGCATTATATATACAACAATCTTGACATAGAATGTAAGTACAAATCGACATACTTACATTCACCCCATGGAACCTCTTGTTATGGGCATGTGACCCACAAACACTGCATGTCATTTTACTCAGGCCTTTCTTACTGAGCTTGGCCCTGGTTTTCTCACTTGTCTTCTGCTTCTCCTTCTGCTTCTGTTTTCCTTTGTCTTCCAACTCAATTGGGTCCTTCCTTCTAGCCATTGTCTTCCTTCCACTCCTTTTCTTCACTGGGGTAGGGGGTAACAAAATACCCTGAGGAAATGGATGTTTTTCCCATAATGCAGGCCCATTTAAAGGGTGAATTACATTACTGTACACTAGTCTGTAAGTTGAAATTTTGTAGCAGTCATCAACAAAGTTTTCAGGCCTTTGATTATTTCCAAATATGCAAGCACAAGCATGCTGACATGGTATTGCAGAAAGTTCCCATTTTCTGCATGAACAAGTTTTCATAACCATGTCAACAACAAATTGACCACCTGGCCCACTAACTTGGACCTTAGGACCTCCAAAAAACTCTGTTGTCCACATATAGGATTCCTTCTTGTGCTTTTCCAGCTTCTTTTGAATTTTAGGACACAGTCTGCCCCTCCACTTCTTTCCCAATTTGGCCTTTGTATCTATCCTCTTCATTAGCATGGTCCTAATCATCTCAAACATTGTGATGACTGGTTTCTCTCTAGCTTCAAGGATGTACTTGTTAAAGGCCTCACTGTAGTTGTTCATTATATAATACAAGACTATATATTCATGATCAAATTAAAACCATGTCACATATATTCAAGTCTATATAATTATGTCTATCTAAAATCATGTACATTATATATAATACAAGACTATATATTCATGTCATATGCACATTGGTGTATGTAAGCATATATGGACAGGTAGATATACAGGGTGTGTGTGTATATATTACAGGGTGTGTGTATATATTACAGGGATACACAATTGTGACTTGGTCATTTAGCATACACAATTACCCTGTACAGGCAGGGTAAAACCCTAATTTTAACAAGATAACCCTAATTCTAACAAAAGAACCCTAATTCTAACAAAGGAACCCTAATTTTAACAATATAACCCTAATTTCGACCAGGTGCCTGTACATGTGCCTGTATAGTCTAACAAAAGAACCCTAATTTTAACAAAAGAACCCTAATTTCGTAATGAAAATAAAAGTTTCAACGCCTAAATTGAACAATCGAAGAAGATGATCCCTAAACAAACTTCGTGCAAATTATTTCGGTGCATGCATAACCCTAAATTCAGTTCGTGCTCTTCATTTAGGGTTTTCAGAATGAAATGAAGAGAATAAAACCATAACGAAGTGTGTTTCGTTGCATGCAGAACCCTAAACTCAGTTCCTGCTCTTCATTTAGGGTTTTCAGAATTAAATTATAAGAATAAAACCCTAAAATCATTCTTCGACAAAAAATAAGAAGAAGACAGAGAGAGGAGGGGGGGAAGAGAGGTACCCATCTGCGATTCTCCGATCGTCGCCTCTACTCGTCTTCAGCAGATCGTCGTCGCCTCTCCTCGTCTTCAGCAGATCGTCGTCGCCCCCTTCTCGCACGTTCGTCGGTCCAGGGAAGAGGAAGAGTTACAGAGAGAGAGAGAGAGGGCGGGAATTGAACCACACCCCCGGCCCCACCCCTTATTTGTTGAGTGTACACGTGGACTGCACACGTGTACACTCCTTAACTGAGTTGGGATGCCACGTTGGCATTTCCGTGAGGCATTGGACGGAAAATGGTAACAGGTACCGTAATACACCATAATCAAAAGTTGTGTTACCACACAGTAAGAAATAATAAATTAGGTACCATATTGTTACTTGGGTATAACTTGGGGTACCATGAAAGCAATTGAGCCGACAAACGACAACATAGATGTGCCATAAAAATAATTTCAAAAAATTACCAAAATGGCAGCTGAAAAATCGTGCGAATTTTTTTTTCACATATATCAGTTGACGTTTATTACCGAACCGTCACTAAATAAAATGATATTTCTTGACGGACCCTCTAAAACCATCAACTTTTATGCTATAAAATTGTTAGATTGACATAAAATAAGGTTTTTTTGACGTAAGGCTAAAACCGTCAAGATAATCCATTTTTGGACGGTTTTTTTACGACCGACGAGAAATAAACTGTCAAGAAACATCATTTTTCTTGTAGTGTATGTGACGTGGAGAATGAATCTATGATGCACTTATTCTTTGAGTGTGAGGTGGCTTGGTACATCTGGACGGAACAATATAGTGTTCTAGGTGGATGTGACTCAGGAAGGGGGTTCGGTGATATTATCACTGAGATTTGGGATAGAAGAGGGAGAGGGCAGGGCTAGTTCAAGACCGCTAGAGTTCGGCTTCCTACTGATGTCTGGCATGTATGGAGGGAACGAAACCGGCGTATCTTCGAGGGGCTTATCACCCCTTCGGCAGGCATCCTCCACAACATTGAGTTTGATGTAAAAGCTATGGAAAAATGATGAGTGGGTCACCCACTCTGATTGTATGATTATGTGTTGAGTTGGAATAAAATTTACCATTTTTCCAAATATATATATATATATATATATATATATATATTTCCAAATATATATATATATATATATATATATATATATATATATATATATATATATATAAAACCTATGTATATAAAGGTGCATATATTCTCCTATAAAATCCTTATATAGAAATTTACATAAACACACAAACATACATACACTTAATTCAACAATAAATAAATAAATAAATACATATATGGTATTAGGCTATTATAAATATAATCATATATGCAAAATTACATATCAACCTATTTGGCAATACCAAAATTCTATAAAGTAATTCAGAACAATTCTACTGGGTCATTGCTACCTAATCATGGCTCTACCGAGTGGAATTGGCTAGGTTAGGTCCAAATATATATTCTGGTCAAATCGAATCCGAAAATCACCCAATGAGTCTCATGTGCCATTCGCAAATAAATAGCACATGGTAACTCGATTGAGTGGCACGCCCTTGGCATGTGCATCATATGCTAAAAATGGATCAAAACTATATATTGGGTCAAATAATTTTGATCTAAGTCGAATCCCGAAGTAAAGTTCGAAATAAGGTCTAGAATTACGATAATATGTCGAATGGCCTAAATTGCCCCGAAGTTGGGCGAAGTCAAAAGAATGTTAGGGAAAAAGTTTGGATGGGACATAATATGCCAAATTGAAGGTAAACTAGTCTACTTCAAAACTCACGAAGGTCGTTTTAAGAGATGGACATGTCTTGTGCTCCAAAAATCAAAGCTACGAAAAAGTACGCCTATAGTCATATTGACATAAAATCTAGTTTAAAATAAATAACGATATTAAATAAATAAAATAAAATTTGAAATAATATCCAGAAATTAGGGGGGGGCTTACAACCTACCCACTTTAGAAAATTTTGTCCTCTAAATTAAAATAATCCTACCATGCAAAAATCTATATCATAAAATAATTAAGCTAAAACTTACCTAAATCCGTAAATAGATGGACAAAACGATTTGCATAGAACCCTCTTGCTCCCAAGTAGATTCTCTTAGATGATGGTGCTTCCATGCAACCCGAACAAATCGAATCCTATACCCTCTAAGCATTTTCTTACTAGTATCCTAGATACCAATTGATTGCTCCTTGTATGATAGACTGGATCCCACTGTGAACTCGTAGTGGTCGACCATATTACTGGGAACAGTCGCATACTTCATCAAGTGCGAGACGTGGAATACATCCTGCACTCCCTCTAAGAATGGGACGATGCGAGCCGATATGTCGCTTCTCGAACACTCTCTATAAGTAAGGCTTATGTCTTGGTTCATATTGTTTTATCTATAAAAAGTTCACAATTCCTCCACAACACGATAAATCCTTAAACCATATACTCTATTCCTATAAGTTAACTCCCCAACTTCTATAATAGGATACTAACGATCCGTTTCCTTCTACCTATAATCAATCTATACGATTCTTGCAAGTATGTTACTGTTGATATCTATTTAGGATTAAGGCTGGGGCTGAACTAGAGCGCTACGTACTCCTATGGGTCAATCTTCTAATCCTGGCCTGCTATTGGTCATTTCCAAGATAGTTTTATCATCCATTCTACTTCGATCTTCTTACTCTATCTAGCACTCCTATTTACTAACCCTCTTGGCACTATCGTCAGATAATAATTCCTGTAGTATTTCTAATCTAGCCCTATCTTAGGCCAAAGGTAGCAAGATCTAGTCTATTAATTCTAGGGTTGTCGGTTAGGGTTAGGCTTTATACCGTACTATACCTAACTTATTCCTTGGAAAAGTATCCACGAAAATTCTACCCACCTTAGCTTTTTACCTAGTCTCGTGAAGCTTGGAATCATATCATAAAAATTTCACAAATAAGGGTTCTTCACAGTCTTAGGTCCAACCTTAAATACATGGCTTACCAAGCCATACTATTCCTAACAAACTCCCTAAAATCTATTATAAGGGAGTCCTGTTTTCTTAAGGTGCTACAACTAACACCAAGTTTAACAGCCTGACCTCTAAAATTGCATAGTGGGTCGAGGTCGAGCCTCCAATTTAGATTGGAATGGCCAATGGTACTATGGAGTGGCTAAGGTTGAGACCCTAGGCCCGAAAATTGCACCTTAAAAAAATAGTGTACGAAGAGACGCGTTTGAGTGGGACATGACATGCATAATTGAATGTGGACTCATCTAGGTCATGTATATGAAATTTGTTTGAAGGTAACAGTTAGTCTTGTGCTCCAAATATCAAAGTCAAGGTAGCGGACACTAAATGGTTTGATTAGAAAGTGGGTGTCATGAACTACCAACTTATTAGCTTATTTGGAACGAAGATTCTTCCAATCACTCACATTTATAGGAAAACCCTAAAATTTATGAGGCCCTACAATCTCGCTACCATGGAACCTTGGATTATCGAAACTATATGGTAGCACTACATAAAAGGATAAGGAGATCACTCATGGAAGAAGTCAAGATGACTATACGTAAGGAGCATTAAGTGTCACGACCCGCACCCTAGAGTTAGGGCACGAGAACGTAACAACGCCTGGCCTACGTCGCAGTGTCGGCGGTAGAACGCTGTCCTAGGTCTCAATGCATCTAACAGTATAAGACTAAATAGTTTATACTCTCCGAATGGGGTGACATAGCAGAATGTAAACTCAATCACATCTAAGGTAGAGCATAAAGGAAGATAAAACATGAAATCGAAAAAAGATACAACAGATAGAAGTCTAAGTGTCTAAGATACAAACTCAGAATACATCTCAAAACCCTTACAACTCAAGATGACTAAAAATAAACTATAAGCAAAACCCTAGCTATCTATGCAACCTCTACTGTCTCCTCTAGGCTAGCAGAAAACCTCCAGGCTATCTGTAAAATTTATCAACAGATCCAGTCAGGACAGGAGCGAGTACAGTACATCTCAACAGATCATAGCAGGTTAGAAAATATAAACATGCAGTAAAGTAAGATACAAGTACTAAAAGAAGTGCAGTATGTAAACAGAGAGAGAGTTGTAATAGAAATATCTACTATAAATAGAGACTAGTAGTGACTAGTGATTCAGAGTATAATATAGACATGTAAATGGCCTGGGATGATTCTGATAAGACACTAAGAAATGATTCTGATAAGATACTACTGGTGTATTATTCACATGTCCAATTCTACTCCCCCGTACCCCCAATCAATACACAAGGATCCAGCCAGGTTATGTTATATGATTCCATGCACGGCCCCCGAAGGGTGATACATGGATGTCCCATAAATGGGGATTCTGGGGGTTACCTAATAGTGTAAGATTCAAGAGACTCTGTGATCATGAGGGTACATGTCACAAGTGATCAAATGAACCAAGAAGCATAGTGATACGCCATGTAAGTGAAACGCACAGAACACGTAGTACCCGATGCTCCCTAAGGATAACATCTCAAGAAAGGATCCATATAGTACCAATCCGTGTGACCATCGTGATAGTACAAGTAAAGTAATCTACTGCAGGAAATAATTCTAAGCAGGATATGAAATGATCAGAGAATGTACTCGCCTAATATCTGAATGTCCAAGGTAAAGATATTGTCCGAGGAGAGGTGTCTGGCTCCTAATTAGAACAGCACAAGTCACAACATGTCCAGAAGGGTAATATAAAACACTACAATGTATTGTACATGAATCTAGGTCAAACTAGGCCAAAGTCAACCCTTTGTCAACTCTGGTCAACTGCACTAGTCAAACTAGGTCAAACTAGGTCATGTCCTAACCCAGCAAGTCTTACTAGGCCTAACCAAGACTATTCTAGCAAGCACACATCAATACAAGGCTATACAAGCCAACATACACCCAACTCTATATAGCATGCAATTATTTAATGCTCAAATAGGCAAGAATTTACATTGGATATACACTAGATAATCTATTACTTTAAGCTATATATGTCTACACATATATACACACGCATACATTGGTATTCAACATTAGGTCTATAATCATGGCATTTCAAATGGTTATATAAACTTATATATTACAACACAATATGCTAACATATATATAATATACATACATAGCTAAGTTAACTATATTCATAAATACTTATTTAAGAGGCTATGTGTGTGTATGTGAACATGGCAAAGGGGCAAGTGAGGGTTAAATGGGCATACATAGTGTATACATATCATTGAGTGTTAAAGTGTAAGTGAACAATGTGTCAAGTGTGATAGTGTCAACATAGTGTAAGGGGGTACATAAGGTAATATAGGATTTGTGTTAACATAGAACATTACATCTCATTAACTTATATATTGCATACATTACATCTATTATTACATTACATTCATGCTTTCATTCATTCATCATTCATTTATTCTCTTGCACCACTATATGCACCATACATTACATACTATGGAACCTACATATTCATTACAAGCCATACTTATACATGCTTACATTAGATAGGATACTTACATCTCATATATCATTTATTTAAACATTTACTCATGCTTGCATTCTCTATTTAATTACATAATGTATATACATTAACATGGGTTAAAATCAAATAGAACATTATATTACACACAAGGGTGCACAAAATGCATATGCCGAATAGTAACTCCTACTAATAATCAATACTCTACCATCTCAGCATGAATTAAAATCTAGGATTAAAGTATGTTATAGATCTATGTGTTAGCTTTCCGAAATATCAAACGGATCGCGTTTTCATTTCCGAAAACTCCCGGAATCGCGAAAACACCGAGAACGCGTTTGTCTTTCGTACAACTGACACTCAAATAATTCTCCAGAAAGTTACAGAAAGAATTAGGCCTATTAATACATGATTTTGGAAAGCTAACTTAAATATCCTTCTTTTAAAAAAATAGGAGATTAAACCGAGCTTTGAGCTAGAAGTTATGACATTTCTAAGTTAGGGCTGAAATTAAAAACGTGGATAAAAATCATGACGGATTTGGGTAGTTTGAGACAAAAGAACACAAGTATATAACATAATATATCAAGAACTCACTCTCTACACTAATATATATATATGAGACACTATAGAACACATCTCCAATACAAAAATATGAGATTAAACATGTAATAATTCATTCATACATAATAACAACGCATAGTGTGTCAAAATTTGGGATTTTCCCACATGGACACAACCACAACACGAAGGACACTCCTATGACCTCCAAATGGACACAAAATGGACACAAATGGAGATACAACCATAGGGGTCATTCCTATGGGTTCAAAATAGACCTATATGCATGAGGAAATGAAAAGGAGAAGGGATTTATACCTCCCGGTAGATCGAATCGAAGAAAAATCTTCCCGGAGCGACACCGACACGTAGAGATTCCAAAAGGACACGAACGAGCTCCGAATCCTTCGAAACTTGGGTAGCTTCCTCCTTGGCTAGAATGGAGAAGGAAAGAAGAAGATTTGGTGGCAAAATGGAAGGATTTGGTAGAGAAATTGCTAGGGATTGCTCTCTAGGAATTTAGGGAAGAACAAGAGAGAGAGTGTGGATGAGAATAATAAAATGAACTTGAGCCTATCCTCTCCCAAAGTGGCTGGCCATATGGGGCTATTTGTCCTATTATGGTAAGGTCCAAAATGCCCCCACTAACCTATTCTATGAGTATTAGGAAAGGGCTAATTGGTTGGGGCTAAATTAGTCATTCTAAAGTCTCTAATCACACAAACCTTATCCATAATAATTAGTCTAACCTCTAACTAAAATATTTCTATCATGTGGACTAAATTTAATATCATGTGGGCCATGCCGAACTAGTGTGTGGGTCCCACTAGAGTCAAACTACCCCCGGGTCCCCGTTTTAAGTCGGATTGAGTTGAAATTCGAACCCGACTCAAATAACCCCAAAACAATATCATAAATAATAAAATAATATCAAAATAATTCAAAGAGGTCAAATGCAAAAATATCCTTAGGCCAAAAATGACATTAAAATATCCTAATCACATGGTTAGGCTTTAGGTCAAACAGTCTCTAGGATTTCACTAGCAAAACGTCAAAACCACAAGTCATTGATTTAAATAATTTTAAAATGATTTGAAATCAC
This sequence comes from Iris pallida, assembly GCA_029216955.1. Classification (NCBI taxonomy): domain Eukaryota; kingdom Viridiplantae; phylum Streptophyta; class Magnoliopsida; order Asparagales; family Iridaceae; genus Iris; species Iris pallida. The sequence continues at coordinate 998,156 of JANAVB010029219.1, forward strand.
CAAAAATCATATCATGAATTAAATATCATTATTAAAATAATTATAAACACGAAATTTCAAAATTACCCTCATTTGGGAAACTGGGTGCTACAACTCTACCCACCTTAGAAAAATTTCGTCCTCGAAATTTAAGATCGATAGTACTCCTTCTAGAGCCTCTAACCTACCCAATATCTAAGGTAACACTTCCTAACGCTGGAATAATAAACGGACATCTAAAAAAAGTGTCAATCTAGGAATACCTCCAATACTGCTCTGTTGTACGACGGTAATGGAACTTCAATAAAATATGGACTGGAACCTATATCCAAGGGACTGGACCTATTTTAAAGTGGTCTTAACTAAGGATGAAAAGGAACTGATCATAGGCTATATGTATGCTCAAACTATTATCTTCCTATTAACCATCTATTAATACATTCTATTACCATAGGAACGATGCATTACTAAGACATATAGGCCCCTATTTCTCATAACACATTTATACTCACCAAAAGACTAGTACATCCTATCAAGGCTGATATTATAATCTCTCATAAATCTCATAAGCTACATGTTTAGAGACACACATCTCCACATCAAGGACTAACCTATATATATCTACAACTGATATTAATGGGGTGACGTCCCTATTTCCCAACAATCAAGGTCTAAAAAAATTTATCTAAATCATGCAATTTGAAGGAATAGTATACAAGGTCAGGGCATACCGTAGCAGTTGGAAGTCTCACCTGGATGCACTGGTCATTCTAGGTCAAAACAGTACTATGGTATCAACACACAAACAATCTAGGGTGTCTTAATTGGGAAGGTAAGGGAACAATAATCATCCAGGTTGTAGGGCTGTCTACCATCCTATATAAAAATTGGTCATTAACAAGCAACTAAGAAATTATTAAAAGGTTACTATTCCATAAAATAGCAAAAATTGAAAATTTAGGCACAACAAATCACAAATAGATTTTTGTCTTGACACGATCTAAGTTGATCAATTTCGGGATAAAACAAAATTTGGGCAAGAAGAGAAATCAATGAAATTAAAGTATAAGCACAAGCATCCAATGATGGAGGTTCAGGTCATGATTAAATTTAATTCGACTGAGTACGAATAGGAGGTTCATAGGCAATGAAAAGATTTCAAGGAGAATTGTCAAGGCTGTCGCGAATGAGACTCTAGGGTCAAGTTTAACTATGTCTCCATTCTCGTAGATTAATACATGAAAAAGCGAACCAAAGTGCAATAGGTTGATCATACCATTATGTACCGGTTCTGATTAGACAATATGTTAGTGGGTGGCCACCCAATAAAATATGTCATGACCAAGCTCGAAAATAGATAAGCTTGCAAAACTAAGACTAATTTAGCAGCACAAGATATAAGGGTGGTAATGATGAAAGGAATTACATAGTCCAAGTTTCTTAACCAACGGGTCAAGTAATCAGATAAGGTACAAGGTTAAGCATCTAAGGAAACAAGCAGAACACCATCACATGTCGGGTCGAAAGAATTGAGTCAAGGCTGGATTTCTAATTGAAATAAGAAGAAATTTAGTATAATGGTAAAGGTTATAGTTTAGCCATTTGACCAGAAAATCATATCAAGAAAATAGAGTACAAGAAGACGGGTTTTAGTGGGACATAATATACTTACACGAAGGTGAGCTCGTCTAGGTCTTGCATATAAGATTTGTTGGAGGGTAACAGCTAGTATTACATTTCGAATATCAAAGCACGATAAGGAACGTCAAGGATCTCAATTAGAAAGTGGGAGTTCAAGAGGTGGTAATTAATGCACAAAAATAATGAAGATCGGGTTAGTCATCTGCTTCTGATACTCTTAAGTTCATCTGGTCATAACTTGCCAATCATATCTTTACCTCACCAGTCTCCATATGAAAATTTAACCTTTACTTAAACCCTTACCATGACTACCGTAGGCAATTCCCAATTTTCAAACATCACTCTTGAAGCACAACCCTCACATTTAGGAATCAACATTAACCATTTATTTAAATTTCCAAGTTCTTTCACCTTGTCTTAAATTTGACCCAAAACCTCTAAATCCCGTTTACGAATTTCTTGAACTTGTTCAAATTGTTCTCCTCGTATTATTTAATTTAAATCTCTAGGCCTTACAAAACTTATCTTTCATCATAAAATCAACTTCCGTATTTTTTTTGACATACACCCTTGAATATTATTCTCCTAAAAATATTTCACAACAATCTCTAAACTTCCATAACTTTGTGCTCTCTCTATCCCTAGTCATTTTCTCGCAACATCTTGTTTAATATCCTTATTAAACACAATTATTTTCTCTTTTCCATTACTAACCTTCTACATAGCCTCAGAGTAAAAGTTTTCCCCAGAATTAATAACCAAGATTTTCTAAGTTCTCAAAACTAGGTTGACCTCTGATATCCTCATTAGTTTTGAATACACCTATAAACTATCTCATAACCCCAAAATTTCTCTAAATGTAATTGTTTCCAGATTGGCAGTATACATCTCTTTATTCTATTCGAGACCTTTACCACATTTCTATCTCAAGTTTCTATATGGAACACTCCACATTTGATTTCCTTTAGATCATCATAAAATAACCAGTTACGTCTTCTCTGAGCTACATAATTTACGTCACTTCCTTAACATTTCTCAGGCAAAATGATATGAAGACTCAAGAGTTGTCAAGGTATAGCTGACAGAATTATATACGAGACAGGGAATTGATATAATCAGGACAGGTACATAAGACAAGGAATGATGGTAGTAAAAATATTGGCAGGAAAAGAATGATAATAGAATCTGTTCTGCTTATCTATTTAAAAGAGGGACCCATTTTTTTTTGAAACAAGAATTATAATACCAAATCCAAAATGAGGCCTAGTAAAATTATTGGTTTATTGTATTAAGAAGAAATAAATTTTTGTAAGAAGTTACACAAGGTTTATAAAAATAGCTAAAGCTACATCCTAAGTAAACAATGAGAAACAAAACAAAACAAAACAAAACAAAACAACAATAATTCCTTCTCTTTTTTTTGAATGACTAAAACAAAAGTAGCAAAAACATGTTCGAAAATATTTAAGGTACAATCTGATAATCATATGCGTCTATCCAAAATCATGGTACTCTAAATCCTCGTCATACTAGTGAGCAAGGCTACGATAATCACATAGTCCTTGACTTATGCACATACCTCTAGAATCATGGTATTTAACATTTTTACGATGCCGCTAGCTTGGCTGCAAAAACCTTAAATTTCCACACCCGAGAAATATATCCAAAATTAGACTATATGTCTTCACCGTGCTGGCTAATGTGACTATAGAAGACAAGATTTCCATAACTTAGATGACCTAGCCCATATAATTTTATCTTGCCAAAAATTAAATTAAATCAATAATGAATACCAAAAAAAATTAAATTTATCAACGAACATCAAAATTCAGAAATGAACAAAATCTTTCAAATCATATAACTACAAACTCGGATGCTATAGCTAACATCAAGATTCAAATTTCAACAATCTTCATCAAAATCAATAAATATAAACTCAAATTCAATAATAATCCATCAAAATCAAATTCAATAGCAGAAAGTAAAGATAAATCAAATCAAGGAAAAAAAAAGAGTTTTCAAATCGGAGTTAAACAAGATTCTCAAGGGTCGTCCCAGGAATCTCTCAAGGGATCCTAATTGTGATTGAGTATTTTCAAAAATATATCCTAATCCTACTGCAGGCTGTAGTGGTACTCTAGTTCGAATACCACTAGACAAACTCGACCTGCATGGGCCACCACTAAAAACGTGTCACGACCCGCACCCTAGAGTTAGGGTACGAGAACGTAACAACGCCCAGCCTACGCCGTAGTGTCGGCGGTAGAACGCTGTCCTAGGTCTCAATGCATCTAACAGTATAAGACTAAACAGTTTATACTCCCCGAATGGGGGTGATATAGCAGAATGTAAACTTAATCACATCTAAGGTAGAGCATAAAGGAAGATAAAACATGAAATCGAAAAGAGATACAACAGATAGAAGTCTAAGTGTCTAAGATAAAAACTCAGAATACATCTCAAAACCCAAATACAGTAATCCATAAATATAACTCAAGATGACTGAAAATAAACTATAAGCAAAACCCTAGCTATCTATGCAACCTCTACTGTCTCCTCTAGGCTAGCAGGCAACCTCCAGACTATCTGTAAAATTTATCAACAGGTCCAGTCAGGACATGAGCGAGTACAGTACATCTCAACAGATCATAGCAGGTTAGAAAATATAAACATGCAGTAAAGTAAGATACAAGTACTGAAAGAAGTGCAGTATGTAAACAGAGAGAGAGCTGTAATAGAAATATCTACTATAAATAGAGACTAGCAGTGACTAGTAATTCAGAGTACAATATAGACATGTAAATGGCCTGGGATGATTCTGATAAGACACTAAGGAATGATTCTGATATGATATTACCGGTGTATTATTCACATGTCCAATTCTACTCCCCCGTACCCCCAATCAATACACAAGGATCCAGCCAGGTTATGTTATATGATTCCATGCACGGCCCCCGAAGGGCGATACATAGATGTCCCATAAATGGGGATTCTGGGGGTTACCCAACAGTGTAAGATTTAAGGGACTCTGTGATCATGAGGGTACATGTCACAAGTGATCAAATGAACCAAGAAGCATAGTGATACGCCATGTAAGTGAAACGTACAGAACACGTAGTACCCGATGCTCCCTAAGGATAACATCTCAAGAAAGGATCCATATAGTACCAATTCGTGTGACCATCGTAACAGTACAAGTAAAGTAATCTACTGCAAAAAATAATTCTAAGCAGGATATGAAATGATCAGAGAATGTACTCGCCTGATATCTGAATGTCCAAGGTAAAGATACTGTCCGAGGAGAGATGTCTGGCTCCTAATTAGAACAGCAAAAGTCACAACATGTCCAGAAGGGTAATATAAAGCACTATAATACATTCTACATGAATCTAGGTCAAACTAGGCCAAAGTTAACCCTTGGTCAACTCTGGTCAACTGTACTAGTCAAACTAGGTCAAACTAGGTCATGTCCTAACCCAGCAAGTCTTACTAGGCCTAACCAAGACTATTCTAGCAAGCACACATCAATACAAGGCTATACAAGCCAATATACACCCAACTCTATATAGCATGCAATTATTCAATGCTCAAATAGGCAAGAATTCACATTGGATATACACTAGGAAATCTATTACTTTAAGCTATATATGTCTACACATATATACACATGCATATATTGGTATTCAACATTAGGTCTATAATCATGGCATTTCAAATGGTTATATAAACTTATATATTACAACACAATATGCTAACATATATATAATATACATACATAGCTAAGTTAACTATATTCATAAATACTTATTTAAGAGGCTATGTGTGTGTATGTGAACATGGCAAAGGGGCAAGTGAGGGTTAAATGGGCATATATAGTGTATACATATCAAAGAGTGTCAAAGTGTAAGTGAACAATGTGTCAAGTGTGATAGTGTCAACATAGTGTAAGGGGGTACATGAGGTAATATAGGATTTGTGTTAACATAGAACATTACATCACATTAACTTGTATATTGCATACATTATATCTATTATTACATTACATTCATGCTTGCATTCATTCATCCTTCATTTATTCTCTTGCACCACTATATGCACCATACATTACATACTATGGAACCTACATATTCATTACAAGCCATACTTATACATGCTTACATTAGATAGGATACTTACACCTCATACATCATTTATTTAAACATTTACTCATGCTTGCATTCTCTATTTAATTACATAATGTATATACATTAACATGGGTTAAAATCAAATAGAACATTATATTACACACAAGGGTGCACAAAATGCATATGTCGAATAGTAACTCCTACTAATAATCAATACTGTACCATCTCAGCATGAATTAAAATCTAGGATTAAAGTATGTTATAGATCTATGTGTTAGCTTTCTGAAACTTCAAACGGATCGCGTTTTCGTTTTCGGAAACTCCCGGAATTGCGAAAACACCGAGAACGCATTTGTCTTTCGTACATTTGACATTCAAATAATTCTCCAGAAAGTTACAGAAAGAATTAGGCCTATCAATACATGATTTTGGAAAGCTAACTTCAATACGCTTCTTTTAAAAAAAATGGGAGATTAAACCGAGCTTTGAGCTAGAAGTTATGATATTTCTAAGTTAGGGCTGAAATTAAAAACGTGGATAAAAATCATGACGGATTTGGGTAGTTTGAGACAAAAGAACACAAGTATATAACATAATATATCAAGAACTCACTCTCTACACTAATATATATATATGAGACACTATAGAACACATCTCCAATACAAAAATATGAGATTAAACATGTAATAATTCATTCATATATAACAACAACACATAGTGTGTCCAAATTTGGGATTTTCCCACATGACACAACTACAACACGAAGGACACTCCTATGACCTCCAAATGGACACGAAATGGACACAAATGGAGATACAACCATGGGGGTCATTCCTATGGATTCAAAATAGACCTATATGCATGAGAAAATAAAAAGAAGAAGGGATTTATACCTCCCGGTAGATCGAATCGAAGAAAAAGCTTCCCAGAGCGACACCGACACGTAGAGGTTCCAAAAGGACACGAACGAGCTCCGAATCCTTCCAAACTTGGGTAGCTTTCTCCTTGGCTAGAATGGAGAAGGAAAGAAGAAGATTTGGTGGCGAAATGGAAGGATTTGGTGGAGAAATTGTTAGGGATTGCTCTCTAGGAATTTGGGGAAGAACAAGAGAGAGAGTGTGGATGAGAATAATGAAATAAACTTGAGCCTATCCTCTCCCAAAGTGGCTGGCCATATGGGACTATTTGTCCTATTATGGTAAGGTCCAAAATGCCCCCACTAACCTATTCTATGAGTATTAGGAAAGGGCTAATTGGTTGGGGCTAAATTAGTCATTCTAAAGTCTCTAATCACACAAACCTTATCCATAATAATTAGTCTAACCTCTAACTAAAATATTTCTATCATGTGGACTAAATTTAATATCATGTGGGCCATGCCTAACTAGTGTGTGGGTTCCACTAGAGTCAAACTACCCCCGGGTCCCCGTTTCAAGTCGGATTGAGTTGAAATTCGAACCCGACTCAAATAACCCCAAAACAATATCATAAATAATAAAATAATATCAAAATAATTCAAAGAGGTCAAATACAAAAATATCCTTAGGCCAAAAATGACATTAAAATATCTTAATCACATGGTTAGGCTCTAAGTCAAACAGTCTCTAGGGTTTCACTAGCAAAACGTCAAAACCACAAGTCATTGATTTAAATAATTTTAAAATAATTTAAAATTACCAAAAATTATATCATGAATTAAATATCATTATTAAAATAATTATAAACACGAAATTTCAAAATTACCCTCATTTGGGAAACTGGGTGCTACATTAAGTCATAATGACTTGATCAAAAAAGTCAAGTAGATAATGACTGGTACCTACCGTAATATGGATGATATTTTGTAGAGGTAAAGAGGAGTAAAGATTTATCTTTATTGTGGCTTGACTTAGGATAGGAATATAGGCCATACTCATTCACCTAAATGAGACGACTAGCTAGGACAAATATATTGGGACAAAAATTTGCAAAATGTATTCGTGATTGAAGGTGTTATGGCATGATCAAAGATGAACCCTATATGAGGTTTTAGGATAATTCTGAGCTTCGGATGATCGGTCAGGCATAGGGTGTCGAGTTTCTACTCCTACTAGAATGTTGGCTTTTCCATCAAGGGTTCCTAGGATAGCATTTGATTCATACAAATGTGACTAGCTAATCTTCTACAAGTCCTTTGGGATTCCTCACTAATTGGTTTCGATGAAGGACTTAACATAGCTATGTTTTACTAGTCTACTTGAGGTAAGATTTCTAATTCTACTCTCATGTCTTCGGTTAGGTCTAACCACTGAAGATAGAAATATCACAATTAATCGTTAAACTCTATCCCATACTCCTGTAAGTTATATACCAAATCGCTTGATATTATGACTAACAACCTACTCCTTTCTAGCTACAAAAATTTATCCAATACTTACAAGTACATCTAACCCTTCTACGTCTATCTGTTAGGTAAGGGTGGAAGTAAATACTAGAAGATGCTTATTTATTGTACCTTGGCAACCAACTTACCTATTGATCAATCTTCTAGTCATAGTTGTTAATAAATTATTTCAAGGCTATTCCTGCTATATCTAGATGTTTGTCTAGTCTAATATAGTCATATCTAAATATCCTTAGATCCTCTTATGGTACAACCTATTACCATGTATCATTTTGATATATTATTTATGCAGAAATCTTTTCTAATGAGGATTCTTTGAACCACTGTCCAAGGTAACTTTATTTTCTAATATATGCGTATTTTCATGATCTCCACATCGTTTAGGAAAATTTTCTCAACCTCTATACAACCCTAAAACTCCTATAAGGATTATACTTATCAAGTATGGTATCTGTCAAGTCATTCTATTCATGTAACGCCCCAGTCCCAAAATACGTAGGACTAGAACGCAATCATGCCAGCTGTATACATACGAAGTATATGGACCCTCGTATATATACATAAGCTGTAAAATGCAGTAACCAAGGTACTAAATCTCATCCACAAGATAGATAATGATATAAAATCAACTTTAAATTTGATCATGTACACAATAGTTGGCGGAGACAAAGTCCACTACCAACCAAATTTAAATATGGAAAAATATACAATGAAAGAATTTAGCAAAGTGAGAGCAATGGCGAGTCCAAGAGCAATCACCACGAAGGAAGGAATGGCCTTAGCTAGAGCACCTGCAAGAAATCATGGAACACACACCTGGCGAGATAACCAGGTCCTCAGAGGGACGTAACAAGATACATCAACATGCCATATAAATACTGAACATAAAACATGCCACAATCAAAGAAAGTGACACGACACAAATAAGGTAAACTAACCGAACTAAAGTGAACATGCAGTTTGAGAAACAATCCTTCGACGCATGAGCCCTGGCTGTAAATAGGATCGGCATAGTTCCCATATAGGGCACCAGGGGCCTACGTCCATAACGCCCGGGAAGCGTCAGAGGGCACCATGCAAGGGGCTATGTCCATAACGCTCTGGATAACGTCAGAGGGCACCTGGAGCCTGCGTCTCTGGCGGAGCGCACAGGTAATAAGGGAAGTGCATAGAAGCCCATACGTCAGGTAATGTTCTCCCCACCCAATGTACCTGTCAAGTCGCATCCACGACCATGTACCTCTACTAACTGCTAAGTCTCCTAACATGCCTCTATTAGCAGTTAGCCCTATCGCATGCGCATGGGGGATCAGCCCACACACAAGAACCTCTACATGATACTCATCTCACACATCCTCGTGGTATAACTGTGTCAAAGTTTTATGCAATACACTAAGCTAATGGTAGTCCTTTAACTCTAGGTCCATGTGCAATCAAAGGTAAATAACAAGATACTACTAATATCACTGAGCAGGCAATAATCAAGAACTAAAAATAAATGAACAGTGATACGTAATAAAAATACAGACTGAATATAAACAGTATAATGGCAAGGTATCTTGCCTGGTGTGTCGCCTGATGTGGTGCGATAATCCGACAAGTCTAGTCTTGTCCACTAGCCATGATCAATGTGCAGAGGTCCAAAGTCGCGAGGAAAAATACGAACGAGGGATCAGTCGTGATCAAGAAAAAGATTTGAGAAGAAAATATTTATGACGTTGAAACAATATTTTGTTATCCCAAAATATTTGTAAGTAACTATATATAAATCGTTTTAGGTTAACAACTAAAATTTTCTAATAATAATATAAATACTTGAAAACGTATATTATAGGAAGAAAACATAACCTTGTTTATATACATATTTTTAGAAAAAAACTCATATTTAAATATAGTAAAATAATAATAATTTAGTAATACTGTTAGGGCTATTGAGTGGTGTTCAAGAGGATTTTGGAAAATAATAATATTTATCAAATTTATTAAAGAAGAAAAATCATTTTAATAATAATAAAAATCACAATCATAACAATAATATTAATGATATAATTATAATAGTTAACATTAATAAAAGTTTATTAATGATGCTAATAATAATAATAATACTAATAATTTAAACTACAATGATACCAGTATTGTAATAATAATAATAATAATAACAATAATAATAATAATAATAATTTACTCATCTACTAAAGTAGTAAAAATTGACAGTAAACCCCCCCTTCCTTTTTCCTAATCACTCACGCAAGAGAGAGAGAGAATCGGGGGCAGCGCTCACCTCGGGGGCAGCGCTCCGGCGGGTGGCCGGTGGAGGCTAGCGGAGGGGCATGGAAGGGTACGGCGGAGGGAAGAGCCCGTGGCGGCGCCTGATACTCGGGAAGGCGGCGGCGGCTCGTTCCCGAGCGGCGCGCGGTCGGACGCTGGAGGAACGGCGGTGGCCCCGGGTCAGAAATCGGAGGCGGAGGTGGTGACGCGCGGTGGCGCCGGGTCGGCGCACTGGAGGAGGAGATGGGGAGTGCGGGGTTTACCAGAGGGCTTTGGCTTGGCGCAGCTGGACGGAGATCCGACAGGCGGATGGGCGGAGTCGGGTGGCGGCTCACGCGGTGGCTGCTCGCCAACAGACGGCGGCAGAGGGATCCCGTGCGGGGAAGACGGCGGCGTGGGGTGGTTCGGTGGAGGAAGGGCACGGAGTGGGGCTGGCGGTCGGACGAGACGGGGAAGCGGCTGGGCGAATCTCGGGGCATGGCTCCGGCGTTCACCGGACACGGGGAAGGCAGACGCCGGCGGTCCAGCGCCGGGGTCTGGGCGGCGGTGTTCTGGCTCGGCTCGGTAAGGATTTATTTCCCTCCTCCTCCTATTTCTGGTGGTGGTGTTGAGCGGCGATGGCCGGATTTTTGGGAGACGGCCGAGGTGGTTGTGTTGTACTGGTGGTGGCGTGGTGGTTAATGGCGGTGGTGGTTGCGTGATGACGGAGATGATGAGGGTGGTGACGACAGTACCTGGCGGTGTTTGCGACAAGCAAGGCCAGGAGACGGAGGAAATTAGGGTTAGGATTTGATTTCTTTGGGTTGGATGTGTCGTGTCGGAGGTGTCCGACACGGCTGGGTGAACGTCCGGAGTTGTCGGACGACGGGACGAAATATGTATTTGTAGAAAAATATGTAGTGGAAGAGGATAGCAACACCGACACGATGCACATCTGGTTGTGGATGGAAAAATTGCTGGAGGAGTACCTCTCCTTTTATAGGAGGTGGGAATTCCCAGTTGGATATAGATTAGGATTTGTTTAAATTCCAATTAGATAAATCACCCTTTTTATTTAAACCGATTTAAAATAACTCAATCCAATACAAATCAAATCTAGAAAATACTACTCTTCATTTAAACTATTTTTTTAAATAAAGTCAATAAATCCTTTGCAATTTAATTTACCATATTTAATCAAATATTTAAATTAGCCAAATCCAAAATATCGTTTTCATAGTTAAATAAATATGGAAATAATTAATTTCGAAAATCACTATAAATACTTAAATATTACTTCATGATCTAGCTTTCATAGATAACAAAATATATTAATAAGCAAAATTTACTTTTCACAATCTTTTGAAAATATTTCATATAAACCACCATGTTTTTCAAATTACCACTCATTTTTAAACGACGAACAAATAACTCTTTTTAGAAATTAAAATATCATATATTATTTTTGAACATGTACCTTTCCTAAAAATAAAATTTATAATAAAATATTTTTCTAAAGTATGTACCTTGACACATATTCGCACTCGTCGAGAAATTACGAACGCAAATTTCGTACGCGACGTAAAATACGACCACGCGACGTACAATACCAATATTTTAAATCAGTACCAAAATGAAATAGAATAAAAATCAGTAGAAATTTAGGGGCTTTACATCCTACCCAACTTAAAAGAATTTCGTCCTCGAAATTTAGGAATAAGTAGGGTTCAAGAGTTTAACGATAAGAAAGTGAACAATTCTTTTGGCGAGGCAAGAAAACGGTGTTTAACATAAATATTAAAAAAATTCACGAATATGGTAATGGACGAAGGTTGCTAGCTAAGATAATCATGATAACGCCATTCAAGAAATATTAAGGCATTGGGTAGATCAAAAAGAATAACTTAGGGACTTGGAGTTGTGGTTCCTTGAGAAGATATGGTCGTCTGGTTTTAGGTTTGATGAAGGAATTGGTTTGATTCATTCTTAAGTCTCATGAATGATTAGAAAGTCGTGATAATGAATCTAGTGTCACGAGGAAGATGGTTAATTCAAGATGGGGTTACAGTCAAATCGGTTGGTAACTAGCTAACTATCTTGGCAATAGACAGTGGACAACTAAGAGAATATCAAGTACGGGTGCTTGTCTTTCTAAAACAGACGAAAGGCAAACATAAAGAGTTCGAAGAAGGCATTATCGAATTCAAATTGAGTGGTTCAAAGACGACTAGATAAGTTCCAAAAAGAGTTGCCAAAACAGTCGCGGATGAGACTCCAGGGCCAAGTTTAATTATGTCTCTATCCACGTTGAACAATATACAAAAAAATGAACCAAGTGCACTATGGTTGATCAGACCATAATACGTCGGTTCTGATTAGACAATGTATTAGTGGGCGCCCACAATAAATATGTCACGAACAAGCTCGATAAAGAGTAAGCTTGCAAAACTAGATTATAATAGCAACATAAGATAGTAAAAATATAAGCAGTGGATGATGAAGGAAAATTAAATAGCCCAAGATCCTTTAGAATTGAGTCTTGCCCGAAGTTCGGGCCTATACAAGCGGTTTGGTCTACTAAATTCGATAGTCTAAGTGAAGTTATCAATATGGTCCACAAGGAAAAAGGTTGGTTAAATCGTGAGGTATTCTATCCGACTTACAAGAGTTAATCTAGTAGTGTGATGGGACAATGGGTCAAACAATCAAGATAAAGCACAATTTTAAGCATTTAAGGAATTTAGTAGAACACAATCACATATCGGTCGAAAGAATGGAGTCGAGGTGGAATCCCCATCCGTGGTCGAAAATATGTCGGTATCATGGTAAAGATTTTAGTTTGGCCATTTCGACCATAAGGTCATATCAAAAAAATAGAGTACAAGGAGGTGGATTTTGGTGGGACATGATATGTCTACAGGAAGGTGGGCTCGTCTAGGTCTTACATATGAAATTTGTTTGAAGGAAAAGTCTAGTGTTGTGCTCCAAATATCCAAGTCACGGTAAGGGACACCAAAAGATCTAAAATAGGAAGTGGGAGTTCACGAGGTGATAATTAATGCACAAAAATAAAGAAGATCAAGTTAAAGCATGAAATAACATTAATTAGAGAATCCAGTAAAAATAATAATTTAGGGGCACAGTGCTAGTGAGAAGATAGTCTTCTAAATGTATACAGTCAAGGAACCATTAAATCATTATTCAAATGCAAATGGGTTAGAAGGTCGCAATTAAAAGATCTAGAATTGAAGGAAGATCGAGTAAGTCGAGGTGGAAATACAGTCACATAGCTGGGTAGATGACTAACAACCCTTGTGTATATACCACTATCATGGTCATGGTGATATGGCAATTAGTGTGGAATACTCAGTAGGGTTATCTTGGGGCCTACCATTAAAATTTAACTCAAGTATCCTCAAAAGTTTCAAAAATAAACTTTCAAAATAAACCACCAAAATTTGTATTCGCTCCAAGCCGTCCAAATTCATCATAAAAATTTAAATCACTCTCATAAAAGTCAAAGCAAAATTTTATCACGTTACTACTAACATTTTCCAAAATTAACGTTTGAATTCAACTATTTAACCGAAGAATTTATAATTTACGAATCCATAAAAATTTCATAATCAATCAAAATTTAACACTCTAAATTTTTCAAATAACTCATAATAAAACTCTTAGCATATTAAAAGCAATCTCAAAAATTAAGCTCAATGCTCCCATCAAATTTAACTTCTATTCATGATAAGTTATTCCAACAAAATCTCAACTTTTAAATGGTAACTTCGTTTAATCCATCAAAATAATTTTCCATCACATCCTTCAAAATTCTCCCAAAAAAATTTTAATATTAGCAATCCCACATTAAACTAAATTTTTCAATAATCTTATCAGTCAAAATATTTTTTTTTTACCAAAAATCTAAATTAATTTGTAAATCCTCAATCATAGGACACCATTTAAAATAAAAATTTCCAAAACATTGTTTTCATAACTTTCAAATATTTAAACCAAAAATTCGCCATCATTACTTCCACTTAAAATTCAAGATTTACTAATCACAAAATTGCAAGTTGTACAACTCAAATTTAAATAATTTCTACGGCCATTTTTTTTTAAAGCTAAGATCATTTTCAAACCAAATTTATAACTATTCAAATGTGTATAACTATAATACAATAAATCATAAACATCAAAACTCGAAATCAAATAAATTTTATATCCGTTCAAAGATGTATATCTATCATCCAAAACTCATAAATGTCACAACTCGAAAAGTAATTCAATTTTATACCTGTGCGAGGATGTATAACTATAACCCAATAAAATATAAATCTCAAATCTCAAAAAGCCAATCAATTTCTTAAATCAATGGTATAAAGATTCTATCTCCCTTTTTTTTTCTTCTTACAGTACCAATCCTATGGTGTTTACTATATTAGAAATCTCAAGATTAAAATCTTCCTTGGTAGTATCTTATTTTACCAATTACTAATCATTAATTCACACAAAAAAGCCCTTTTTACTCAATTAGAGTCTTGAATGTATTCCAATTGCCAATATAACCATTCTAGCCATATATGTGACCTATGAGCATATACTAGTGTAGTCATCTTCCTAGTTGATACTAAGCACGAAAATAAGAATCGACGGTAGAAAGAAATCAAGCAAGATGCAATTCGAGGAAATCGAACGAGAGTTCGAAATTTGAAGTCAAGGGAAGAGGTCAAACTGTATGGATGAGATTCCTAGATTCAAATCATATGTTGCAGGCTCACATCGGTACAATTACGTAACCGAAGTGACAAACTCGACCTGCATGGGCCACCACAAAAACATGTAACGCCCCAGTCCCAAAATACGTAGGACTAGAACGCAATCATGCCAGCTGTATACATACGAAGTATATGGACCCTCGTATATATACATAAGCTGTAAAATGCAGTAACCAAGGTACTAAATCTCATCCACAAGATAGATAATAATATAAAATCAACTTTAAATTTGATCATGTACACAATAGTTGGGCGAAGACAAAGTCCACTACCAACCAAATTTAAATATGGAAAAATATACAATGAAAGAATTTAGTAAAGCGAGAGCAATGGCGAGTCCAAGAGCAATCACCACGAAGGAAGGAATGGCCTTAGCTAGAGCACCTGCAAGAAATCACGGAACACACACCTGGCGAGATAACCAGGTCCTCAGAGGGACGTAACAAGATACATCAACATGCCATATAAATACTGAACATAAAATATGCCACAATCAAAGAAAGTGACACGACACAAATAAGGTAAACTAACCGAACTAAAGTGAACATGTAGTTTGAGAAACAATCCTTCGACGCATGAGCCCTGGCTGTAAATAGGATCGGCATAGTTCCCATATAGGGCACCAGGGGCCTACGTCCATAACGCCCGGGAAGCGTCAGAGGGCACCATGCAAGGGGCTACGTCCATAACGCTCTGGATAACGTCAGAGGGCACCTGGAGCCTGCGTCTCCGGCGGAGTGCACAGGTAATAAGGGAAGTGCATAGAAGCCCATACGTCAGGTAATGTTCTCCCCACCCAATGTACCTGTCAAGTCGCATCCACGGCCATGTACCTCTACTAACTGCTAAGTCTCCTAACATGCCTCTATTAGCAGTTAGCCCTATCGCATGCGCATGGGGGATCAGCCCACACACAAGAACCTCTACATGATACTCACCTCACACATCCTCGTGGTATAACTGTGTCAAAGTTTTATGCAATGCACTAAGCTAATGGTAGTCCTTTAACTCTAGGTCCATGTGCAATCAAAGGTAAATAACAAGATACTACTAATATCACTGAGCAGGCAATAATCAAGAACTAAAAATAAATGAACAGTGATACGTAATAAAAATGCAGACTGAATATAAACAGTATAATGGCAAGGTATCTTGCCTGGTGTGTCGCCTGATGTGGTACGATAATCCGACAAGTCTAGTCTTGTCCACTAGCCATGATCAATGTGCAGAGGTCCAAAGTCGCGAGGAAAAATACGAACGAGGGATCAGTCGTGATCAAGAAAAAGATTTGAGAAGAAAATATTTATGACGTTGAAACAATATTTTGTTATCCCAAAATATTTGTAAGTAACTATATATAAATCGTTTTAGGTTAACAACTAAAATTTTCTAATAATAATAAAAATATTTTATATAAATACTTGAAAACGTATATTATAGGAAGAAAACATAACCTTGTTTATATACATATTTTTAGAAAAAAACTCATATTTAAATATAGTAAAATAATAATAATTTAGTAATACTGTTAGGGCTATTGAGTGGTGTTCAAGAGGATTTTGGAAAATAATAATATTTATCAAATTTATTAAAGAAGAAAAATCATTTTAATAATAATAAAAATCATAATCATAACAATAATATTAATGATATAATTATAATAGTTAACATTAATAAAAGTTTATTAATGATGCTAATAATAATAATAATACTAATAATTTAAACTACAATGATACCAGTATTGTAATAATAATAATAATAATAATAATAATAACAATAATAATAATAATAATAATTTACTCATCTACTAAAGTAGTAAAAATTGACAGTAAACCCCCCCTTCCTTTTTCCTAATCACTCACGCAAGAGAGAGAGAGAGAGAGAGAGAGAGAATCGGGGGCAGCGCTCACCTCGGGGGCAGCGCTCCGGCGGGTGGCCGATGGAGGCTGGCGGAGGGGCATGGAAGGGTACGGCGGAGGGAAGAGCCCGTGGCGGCGCCTGATACTCGGGAAGGCGGCGGCGGCTCGTTCCCGAGCGGCGCGCGGTCGGACGCTGGAGGAACGGCGGTGGCTCCGGGTCAGAAATCGGAGGCGGAGGTGGTGACGCGCGGTGGCGCCGGGTCGGCGCACTGGAGGAGGAGATGGGGAGTGCGGGGTTTACCAGAGGGCTTTGGCTTGGCGCAGCTGGACGGAGATCCGACAGGCGGATGGGCGGAGTCGGGTGGCGGCTCACGCGGTGGCTGCTCGCCAACAGACGGCGGCAGAGGGATCCCGTGTGGGGAAGACGGCGGCGTGGGGTGGTTCGGTGGAGGAAGGGCACGGAGTGGGGCTGGCGGTCGGACGAGACGGGGAAGCGGCTGGGCGGATCTCGGGGCATGGCTCCGGCGTTCACCGGACACGGGGAAGGCAGACGCCGGCGGTCCAGCGCCGGGGTCTGGGCGGCGGTGTTCTGGCTCAGCTCGGTAAGGATTTATTTCCCTCCTCCTCCTATTTCTGGTGGTGGTGTTGAGCGGCGATGGCCGGATTTTTGGGAGACGGCCGAGGTGGTTGTGTTGTACTGGTGGTGGCGTGGTGGTTAATGGCGGTGGTGGTTGCGTGATGACGGAGATGATGAGGGTGGTGACGACAGTACCTGGCGGTGTTTGCGACAAGCAAGGCCAGGAGACGGGGGAAATTAGGGTTAGGATTTGATTTCTTTGGGTTGGATGTGTCGTGTCGGAGGTGTCCGACACGGCTGGGTGAACGTCCGGAGTTGTCGGACGACGGGACGAAATATGTATTTGTAGAAAAATATGTAGTGGAAGAGGATAGCAACACCGACACGATGCACATCTGGTTGTGGATGGAAAAATTGCTGGAGGAGTACCTCTCCTTTTATAGGAGGTGGGAATTTCCAGTTGGATATAGATTAGGATTTGTTTAAATTCCAATTAGATAAATCACCCTTTTTATTTAAACGGATTTAAAATAACTCAATCCAATACAAATCAAATCTAGAAAATACTACTCTTCATTTAAACTATTTTTTTAAATAAAGTCAATAAATCCTTTGCAATTTAATTTACCATATTTAATCAAATATTTAAATTAGCCAAATCCAAAATATCGTTTTCATAGTTAAATAAATATGGAAATAATTAATTTCGAAAATCACTATAAATACTTAAATATTACTTCATGATCTAGCTTTCATAGATAACAAAATATATTAATAAGCAAAATTTACTTTTCACAATCTTTTGAAAATATTTCATATAAACCACCATGTTTTTCAAATTACCACTCATTTTTAAACGACGAACAAATAACTCTTTTTAGAAATTAAAATATCATATATTATTTTTGAACATGTACCTTTCCTAAAAATAAAATTTATAATAAAATATTTTTCTAAAGTATGTACCTCGACACATATTCGCACTCGTCGAGAAATTACGAACGCAAATTTCGTACGCGACGTAAAATACGACCACGCGACGTACAATACCAATATTTTAAATCAGTACCAAAATGAAATAGAATAAAAATCAGTAGAAATTTAGGGGCTTTACAATTCATGATGCGATCCTTGAGCCATTCCAACCAAATCCTCCTTGCATGTTATAGAAAATGTTAGAAAGGTGAATTGAAGAGCTACCAGTTGAAGAACGAGATAATGATGAGCAACTTAATAATGTTTACAGGGAAGTGTTTTTTTTCTCTTGGCTGTAGTTTATGTTTAGTTTTTCTCTATGTGATTCTTCAAGCTACCTCTCCATTTTCTTTCTTTCCAGTTGGAATACATTGGTTTCCTTTCTGGACTATGAATTTTGGACTGAAAATTTTGCATATTGTCTGTATAGTTTGGTTCTCCATTTTCTTACTTTCCAGTTGGAAGTTGAACTGTTACATTGTTTTCTTTTCTGGACTACAATTTTTGGATTGAATTTGCATATTGTTTGTACAGTTAAGTTCTCCATTTTATTTCTTTTCATTTGAAAGTTGAACTGTCTTATATTGGTTTCTTTTCTAGACTGATTTTTGGACTGTGAAACTTGTATATTGTCTGTACAGTTTGAAACTTTTACATTGGTTTTTACAAATGGTTTGTACAGTTTGGTCTGTACAAATTGGTCTGTACAGTTTAGAACTATTATCTTGTCTTTCTTTACTGGACTAACTTTTATATTTTTGGTTTGTACAGTTAGCAGTTAATTGCTAATATACTGGCATGACTTATTTTCATTTGCAGGTCTTCACAAGTATTTTGGATTTACTTAACAAATGATGGACGACGACTCTTATGATGGAAAATATTTTGGGTTAATTATGTGAATGTTTAATAGATGATTCATAAACATGGTGTAGTGCTTAATGTTTTGGGTTTATTTTGTATGTAATGGTGGAGATAGTGATGGGTTCATTTTGTAAGTGATGGTGTGGCTGCATGTATTGTGTTTTGGATTTAGTTTATAAATGAGGGTAAAGGATGCTTACTGTTAAGCTCTTTTGTTGTTTACCAATTGAATATTATAGTTATATATGGATTTTGTTGTCTTCTAATTAATGTAATATGATTTTCTATTTTGTAAATTACGGTAAAAATGCTTAATATTGTTAAGCTTTTTCGTTTGTACGAGAGCTCCGACTCCTGGAGATATGTTCGAGGACGAGCTTGATAATAGCCATGATCATCTGAATTTTGTTATTTATGTATTTAAATTATATGTTTTATAGGTGTAAATTGGAAACAATAATTTCATGAAAATTAGCACAACTGTTATCACTTTTGGGACAGTTATATAATTGTCCTAAATATAAATGACATTTTTTTGTGACGTAGTCAAATTTTTTTAGGACAGGCTTTATTCGTCACAAATAATTATATTTTGAGACAGTTTACTAAACCGTCATTAAAATATAATAATTCAAACTCTTTTGGTACGGTTGGGATTTTCGACCCTAAAACCAAATTAGGACGGTTTTTTTCGTCCTAAAACTTTTTTCTACCCCACCCTAAAAGCACTATTACAATCCATCCTAAAATTTGTCCCAAATAATAATTTATGACAGTTTAGGGACTTTTTAACACGAATTTTTGGCGTCCCAAAAAGATACTTTTTTGTAGTGCGCCCCAGTTCCAAAATATATAGGGAACCCAAGGCTTGAACATGCCAGCTGTACGTCTAAAATAAGTATCCCAGTTTAATACACTTATCCTAATCGTAGTACGCTGTAAGGTATACTAAGATATGCTTACCAATCTATATCTCAATCCACAATAAAGAATAAAATCAAGAATAAACAACATGTGTCATAGTCTGTATCCCATTAGCATATATGTTTGGAATGGACCTGAAAAATAGTAGAGGTCCAGTAAAACTAGGCTAAATGAGCAAGATATAACAGAAAAGGAAATAGAAAGCACGATAAAATAAAAAACTAATACTACAAGCAATACCTGAACCCTGCAGCCAAAATCATAACATCTACCTGTCTATACTATAAACTTAGCAACAACCTGGAGAGATCACCAGGTCCTCAGAGGGACGTAACAAGATAGAAAAGTACAAGCTACAATATGAACTAAAATAAATACATGAATAAGTAGTTCGGATCACAACACGGTCCAGTATCTCGCCACTGAAGCAGTAAACCACCTATATAACCAGACAAGGACATGGGGCGGCACACTATTTCGCGACAAAACACTATCTCACACCATAACACGAACATAATAATAACTGGAAATCTAACCAACTATGTGAATGCACGTCGAAGACTACTTTGGGATCGTACATGTAGGTAAGGAGTGATATTAGCGTCAACTAATATTGCAATATACTAGTATACTCTCGTCCAAACCGGAGACTAGTTCGCAAACGATAATGAAATATCTAATCACTATATTGAGGATGATGAGGATATAGTAATCTCATACGCCTACTAATAGTCTTTTTTGCCCATGAGTTTAACTAGTCATATCCATGACTAAAATAATTCATATCTCAATGCAAGTCACTAATTAAAGTCAATCTAATCACTATATGTACCGACACACTGACCGCTCACACTGATGATCAGTCAAGTGCATAAGCCCGTGCCAACACAATATAACTCACTCAAAGTGTCATTTCATAAGATGTGTCCAGTCATAGAAGTCACAGAAAATAACTTCATAACTAATCGGGTGAGTCCTCTAACCTCTAATCGGGAGAGTCCTCTAACCTCTAAGTCATACACGCACTATCATATTGATGAAACCATCGATAACACCCAAGTCACACTTGGACACACACCACTAACCCATATATTTCTATGTACAACAGCAAATTATGTCTTTAAATAGAACAAAAGAGGTAGCAAGGTATCTTGTCTAAAGTTTGTACGATGACTCGACGACGTCCTGCAAGAGAACTATTCAATCGGAATAAAACGGTGTGGGTGGAACTCTTGTAAACATCTTCGGATGCTGAAACAGACATTACCAACATTCCTAAAATAAGAAAAATAGTTAGAATAGGCTATTCATAAGTCCAATTCTGAAAACAGGGGAAAAATAATAATTTTGGGTCAAAACATTATCCGCCGTTAGACCCGCTTTGCACCAAAAAATATGCCAGGACAAAGATTGTACAAAATTAACAAATTATATATCAATCTGGGCTAGAACGATACCACGAGTTCAATGGTGTTGTCAGATTTGGAATTCGATGTCCCATGTTCAAAATCATAATTTTACATGTTGGAAATTATGATTTCGAGAGGCCAATTTTGGCGTCGATTTCAACCAACCAAACGACATCCTATGAAACTAAAATTTTTATGGCATGAAGGTGGTTTTACTGCTGTGCACCGGAGTTCGAATTTCGTCAATCGGAGGTCTGACGAGAGAGAAATAAATCTGCAAAGTTGGCTCCACGAAACCGACCAAATTAAACGTAATTTAAACGGTCAACTTGGTAGCCAGTTTTGATCTATCCAATGATCAAATTGACGGATGAAATGTTAGGCAAATGAAGGGATATATACCGAGATTGAGATGGAAGAATCAGATCGACAATCCAACGATCAAATTCTCCAAAAAATGTGCGCAAAGTTGCTATGACGAGACACAATTCTGGACTCGAATTTACGTGCGTCACGACGGGATTTTGTGCGAAACGCACGAATAGCCCATGTCGTGCATTGGGGAGTTCGGCGGTTGTCAGGAGGGAGGTCTCCAGAGGTTCTTCGAGGGTTCGTCGCCCTTACGATGGCGGTTGAGGCGGCGTCGTCGTTGTTGCGGTTGGTGCTTTTGCTGCTGCTACTGCAATTGTACGCACGACTGCGTGCACTACTGGCCGTACGGGTCATCGTCGGCGTTCCTGGCCGTAGCAGGTGGCACGATGCGGTGGTGGTGATGGCGCCCGACGGTGGCGGCGGCTTGGCACCCGCTACTACGACTGTAGCTGCTACCGCGCGTGGGTCTTATGTGGGGTTGAGGTGGAAGATTTATTTAGGATTGGGTTAATGTATATATGGTATACACACGCATATATATATATAAATAATATATATATATAAAGAGAGAGAGAGAGGCAGAGAGAGAGAGAGTATATATAAATATTTAGAAAATTTATATATATGTATCTATTGCTTCTCTCTCTCTCTATATATATATATAATAGAAAATTCTACAATACATCCACCCTTTTTGGATGTATCGATACATCCGAAATCTGGATCGTTGGATGTTAATCCAACGGTTCAGATTAAATTCAGATGAAATAATGCAGGAGACATCATTTAATGCTGTTTTTGACTTTTGACCTCTTGTTAACTTGCTATAGCAGGTCATTCTTCAATGTAATTTTTCAATAAACACCCTAAATTAACTCATATTTATTTTCTCTTTCGTCCATGTAATTTAATATTTTGTGCAACTACGTATATAAAACAATAATTGTGTGTCGGCCGGAAAGGAAGTACACAGTGTGTCCAGGTCTGTAGGCTATGTAGACGACAACACCACCGTCGTTGGCGATCTAGATGGTGACACCGACGACGAATGGTACATTTAGGACGGAGAATGGTACATTTAGGAAGCCGATAAAAGCTCGTTCTCTCAAATCTCTTCTTTGTGTAAATTAAATCCAAGAAGGACACAATCCCTAAGGACACAGTGTGTCCAGGTCTGTAGGCGATATAGACGACACCACCGTCGCTGGCGATCTAGATGATGACACCAACGACAAACGGTACATTTAGGACGAAGAATGGTACATTTACGATGGAGAATGGTACATTTAGGAAGACGATAAAAGCGCGTTCTCTCAAATCTCTTCTTTGTGTAAATTAAATCCAAGGAGGACACAATCCCTAAGGACACAGTGTGTCCAGGTCTGTAGGCGATGTAGATGACACTACCGCCACTGGCGATCTAGTTGATGACACCAACGACGAATGGTACATTTAGGACGGCGAATGGTACATTTAGGACGGAGAATGGTACATTTAGGACGGAGAATGGTACATTTAGGAAGCCGATAAAAGCTCGTTCTCTAAATCTCTTCTTTGTGTAAATTAAATCCAAGGAGGACACAATCCCTAATTTTAGTTATTGCTTAGCATAGTCTGCTTAGTTGTTGTAAAATTGTGGTGTTGCTTCTGTGACACTTTCATCTTTAATCTCATGTTTTCTATGAGTATGTGTTCTTTTTTATTTTGATTTTGTAATATTTCTGTAATTAGTTTTTTTGTTTCATCTAACAATTTAATATTTTTGTTATAAAGCTATAGGCCATGGTGGTGGTGGTGGAAGGAGAAACGGACATGAAAAAGGAAAGAAGAAGAAGTTCTGGTTCGCGGCGGACTTCGTCGAGTTCCTCAATCAAACGAAATTAAACCTCTTATAGAGTTCCTTCATTGAAGTTGATCATGATAACCTTTTGTACTTTTCAAACGGCTAGTAGAATCTTCTTCGAGCCCTCCTCAATCAAACGGCTAGTAGATTGCTTGCTAGTCTCGAAATTTATTTGTCTTTCCATCTTTCTCACTTTTTGTACTTCTCTCTTGCTATATATATAATAGTTTTTTTTGTTTTATAGTACTATTATTCATTCTGAAATACATAGAATAGTTGTCTGAAATACAATAGTTTTCTTGTTCTCAAGATGTCTACTCGTGTGGTGGAAAATGTAGAAGACGTAGAAGATTGGTTGCCAGCTCCAAATAAAACCTTCATTCCGCGTATGTTGCGCAGGATTGAACAACAACTGTTGACAATTTTAGCTGATGTTGCATCGATCAATTCTAAGTTTGGTTCAATACAAATTGAACAAATAAATTTCTTTCGGCGTTTGGAGAAGATTGAAGAATCTTCAGCTTTGAATGAGGCATTATCATCTGGAGTATTTAATAATATGAAGGTGGTTTCCGTTGAATCTTCTTCAGATGAGAAGGACGTGGTGCTACAGAATCGTAGTAAAACATTGGACCGAATTCTCGCATTGTGTCCTACAGAAGAAACTGACTTTAGCAGTTCTTCGAAAAGAATGCGTGGAAATTTAGATCCGGTCACACCATCGAAAAGTTTAACAAGGGGTTCAACCTCGAAGCCTAGCAATTGTACTAGTCGTTCTTCGAGTTATTACGACTATATTTTTGCCGATGATAGACCTGACGAGTAAGTAATATGAGTTTTGATTTAATTCCAACAGTTTTTTTCTCCTAATTTATTCGTTTCTTTTCTTAGAGAAATAATATCATCTTGCAACAAAATCTATGTGTCTCGGTTTGAGATGAAGACCTTAGCTCCTTTAACGAGAATTAAAAATGGGGTATGTATAGATAATATATTTCTTCTTAGATGCCATATATTTTACTTCGATTCCATCGCTGACATTTTTAATGATTTATTCAGATTGTAGGCATTGTCTCTGCTCTTCTCACCGCGGAGGAACGGAAAGAACCTCTAATAAAGCTAATGTATGGTTTTTACCAATAAGGATATCGGTGAGTGAGCATTTTATTCTTCAATGCGTATGCATTAACAATTTTTTCGTTTGTTTGTCCTTCGTAATGTATTAATTGATGTATATGTAGAAAGAAACGTTACCTCCATCCGATAAAAAGTTTCATAAAATATGGAAGAAGAGTAAATATTTTCAGGATTACATGGGATATTTAAGCACTTGTAACGAGGTATTAATGTATTTCTGTTTAAATATTAATCCTAATTTTCTGAAAATTTACTAATTTGTTTTACCTAATTAATCCTGATTCAGATATATATACCCATTCTTTTGGACGAACACGATACTCTTGCAAGAGTTCTGGTTGAAACAAGGACTGTTGAAATTTGGGACTCACTTGCATCTAAAGATGATCCAATTCAAAACAAAGCAGTCATAAAAGAAATAGTAAGCTCATATTCATCAATTTTATGAATTGGGTACAAGATATGCGGTATACTAATACATATTGTATTATGGTAATTGTAGCTTTCAAATTTGGATCTCTTTCTTGAAGAAGAGATTTTGAAGTTGAGAGATGCTAGGTTCAGCTTTTCTATTTTTGCAATAAAACGTCGTTCTTATGTTCCCCGCCAAGACAATTCTGTTGATTGTGGGATTTTTGTAATTGCATTCATGAAAGACCGATGTAGTCTAGACTACCGTTCTCTCAATGTAAGTCTGAAAATATGTCGTCAAAAACTTACACTTTTTAGAGCAATATTTTTGATGTTATGTTTGTTATATGCAGTTTGATGCGGGAATGGAAAGACGCAAAGCTGCTGAATGGATTACAACTTCAGAGCACAATGAAGTACTAAAAGGAGTCCAATCTGAAATGATTGAATATGGAAGACGATGATTTTTTTTCTTCTTCTTCTTTTATATCTAATGTATTATGTTCATTTGTTTTGTTGAGTTGTAATGACATTTTTGCCAAACGGCTTCGATTCTTTTTGATTAAGCAGAATCATTTTTGCCCTTCAAATTAATATAATTAAGCAGAAAGGAGTCCAAACGGTTTCGATTCTTTTTATCCTTCCATCGAATGACATTTTGTCCTTCTAATTAATTCAAAACACCCCCAAACCCTTTTATTACAAAAAAAGAAAACTGTTTCGATTCTTCCTCTTCTTCCATACTCCACTCTCTACTCAAACCTAGGTCATCCTCCTACAAAATCTTCAAACCTTCCTCCCCATTCGCAATCTTCACACCATGTCGGCATCAGCGGCAGAATCATCACTGGCAGCATCACCAATTAGAGAAGATGTACCAGTTACAGAAAATCCAAAAGAAAAAGACGGAGAACAACCAAAACCCTATTCTAAAAAAGTTTCACAGAAGAAAAAGGAAAAAGTTGCTAAACAAAAAGAAGTACAAGAAGAAGTGCAAACAGAAGGTATAACTTTGAGTTTATGTTTGCAAATTCTGTATATATTACACGGAGAATGACATTCTCCATCATAAAACGCATTTGAATGTTCATTCTCCCTGTCAAATTATACTTGGAATGCCATTCTCCGTCTAAATTAAATCAATAATATCATTCTCCATTTACTTTAACGGAGAATGGCATTCTCAGTGTTAAAACACATGAGAATGCTATTCTCCTTGTTAATTTAAACGAAGAATGCTATTCTCCATTTAATTTGAAACAGAGAATTCTATTCTCCGTGTTAAATTAATCGTAGTATGGCATTACAAGAGTTAAAACGAAAGAGAATGCTATTCTTCGTGTTTTTACAAACGGAGAATATCATTCTCCGTTTCCAATTACACGGAGAATAGCATTCCCAGTGTTAAAATGATTGAGGATTCTATTCGCCGTTTAATTTGGAACGGAGAATGGAATTCTCCGTCTAACTTGAAACGGAGAATAACATTCCTAGTGTTAAAACACATTAGAATGTTCATTCTCCGTTTTATTTTAAACGGAGAATGACATTCTCCGTGTCATTTGAAACGGAGAATGACATTCTCCGTGTTAGTTTACACGGAGAATGTCATTCCCAGTGTTAAAACCCATAAGAATGGCCATTCTCCGACCTAATTTTTTGTTTTTTTTGTTTTGTAGAAAAAAAAATCTGTCAGGAATAAGGATTCAAGACTTTTTCGTTCTACCTTCAAGCCAATGCTAAATCTTATGGAGGAGGTCAATCAAGATGTTGGCCGTTTACCTGAGCTAGTTATTGATTCCTTGAAGAATACCGGTTTCTGGAATTTTGTCGAGATTTTCTATCAAAACAGAGTCCATGTCTCCGAATTGGCCAAGGTAACAGAAGGGCTTGAAAATTTAATTGCAAGTTACACAGAAGAAGAAGATGGCGTCGGGTGCTTTGAATTGAGCACCACTATTAAAATCATGCCAAGCGTCGACGATATGGCAGTCATCTTCGGTCTACCGCTAAATGAAGAAAGTGATAATGATGTTTTTTTACAGAAGATTGATAAAGGAAAAACAACAGCAACCCACACCACCAGCATCATTGAGCCCGTGTAGAGATCACTTCACAAGATTGTTGGCTAATTCTAAGGGCAAACACGCAGAAGTCACGAATAAGGAAGTGAGGGAAAAGTTCTTTGAATTGTTACGACGGCTTCGTGGCGGAGATAACGCTGTTAATCCAGATGACTTGTGCCAAACAATATTCTTCACAAAGTCTGGCGGTTCAAATTTGCCGTACAGATTCTTGGCCTTGGTAGACAGTGTGGACGTCATCAACAGTATATGTTGGCCAAGGTTAATCCTGGCATATGTAATGGATAGCATAAAGAGGAGTAGAAGCAAAACTGAATGGAGGGATTACTCAATGGCTTTGCACAAATTGGAAGGTTGCACAATATACTTCCTCTATTGGTTTGCAGAACATAGTAAATTTGTGGAAAGGAAGTTCGCCCCAATTCCTGATTACCCAAGATTTTTCACTTGGAATGGGTATAAAATCTCAAACTTCCTCAAGGCCGAATATCACAATAAAATGAGATCGAAGATGATATTGCAAGATCTGGTTATACCTGTTGGGGAAGAAGAATGGCACAAAGAAGTTGAGCCACCTATAGAAGAAGTTGAAAAAGAGGGAGAGGAAGAACACCAAGAAGCAGGTGGGGATAATTTTGATGAACAACGGATACCACAACATCATGAAATGGGCGCTGTGATGGACGACTCAACAAAGGAATTAGAGGATTTAAGAAGACATCATTCTGATATTCTTGCGCAGAATAAAGAACTCAAAGAAAAGTTAAAAGAGATGGAGGCACAAGGAGCGCAGTTATGTGCAGCCAACCTTGAGAATGCCATACTAAAAAAAAGCTGAAAGAGCTCGAGGCAGAAGAAGCACAATAACGTGCAGTCAACGTTGTGATGGAGGACTCTGTGCATGAACTGGAGAATTTGAGAAGACATTATTCTGATATTCTTGCGCAGAATGAAGAACTCAAAGAAAAGTTAAAAGAGATGGAGGCACAAGGAGCACAGTTACGTGCAGCCAACCTTGAGAATGACATACTCAAAGAAAAGCTGAAAGAGCTCGAGGCAGAAGAAGCGCAACAACGTGCAGTCAACGTTGTGATGGAGGGCTCTGTGCATGAACGGAAGGATTTGAGAAAGCAGAATTCTGTTCTTATTGCAGAGCTACATGCACAAAGTAAAATCTTTTCTATTTCAAATTTCTGATTTGTAATCTTCCAGGAGAATGGCTATTCTCCGTGTATTATAACACGGAGAATGGCATTCTCCGTGTTATTTGAAACGGAAAATTGCTATTCTCTATCATTTCGATACTGGGAAGGTTATTCTCCGTATAATTCCAAACGGAGAATGCTATTCTCCGTATTATATTACACGGAGAATGTCATTCTTCGTGTTAGATTCACATCATATATTTTATTGTTGTTTGTTTTATTTCAGTACGAACAACCGAGCAACTCAGAGAAACAAATAAAAGGCTCATTGAGGAGAAAAGGGAGCTTCAAAATAAAGTTGAATCGTTCAATATTGAAGCCATTGAAAAGGATAGGAAAATTGTTGATCTCGAAG
This sequence comes from Iris pallida, assembly GCA_029216955.1. Taxonomy (NCBI): domain Eukaryota; kingdom Viridiplantae; phylum Streptophyta; class Magnoliopsida; order Asparagales; family Iridaceae; genus Iris; species Iris pallida. The sequence goes on from JANAVB010029219.1 coordinate 1,027,320, forward strand.
CCATGGTTGTAGCATTGCAGCGTCAGGAGATTCAAGCAGCTGCTGAACTTGCTGCTCCAAAAGAAGCCAAAAGAAGAGGAGGATCGGGGGAAAAGAGGTTCAGAAAACCATCAGCGCCATTAGCCATTGAAGATGTTACTCCCTTGGAAAAGAATACAGTTGGAGAGGCTAATAAAAAGCGGAAGATTAATGCCGCTCCAAAATCCGGAGGAGACGCCAAAATGGCTGAATTAAAGAAGAATCGTGTCATACTAAGGGAATGCGATGAACTCTTACTTTGGAAAGATGCGGATGAAGAGCTGAAGAAGCAATACATCGACATCGTAATTCCCAAAAAGAAGTGTCCAGAGTATGTATTCTTAACCCTTTTTTCTTTTGTTTTTTCTAGACTTTTTTCATAATTATGTAATGAGAATCTATCTTTATTAATTTTATCTAAACTAAATTTATGTGCAGTGATATTGTATACTTATTTTCGCCGAAAGAGGATGAAAATTGAGTTTTAGTCCAGCTGTCGGCAATAGACCTGCAAGACATACTCAACTATGAAGACATGGAGGCTGGCATACTGAACCTAATAATAAGGTGTAAGCCCTTGACCCGAAATTCCCAATTTACCTTTATTATTTTTTTGCTAAATAATCGTTTACATAGAAATATTAATAGCCAATGTGTGAAGTATTGTGAGTATATAAATCATTTTTGTAAATAAAGGAGTAGAAAGGGGTTTTCCCCAAAACTCCTTAAACAATTATTTGTGGTTCACAATTAGTTAAACATGGAGGGACTGGAACATAAATATCCAAATTATAAGGACCCGGTTGTAAATCTTCAAGTTTAAATCCTGTAACTAAACGGCCATGGAATTCAAATCATAAGAGAGAGGGATTTGAATCCTGCTCTGGATAGGAGAGGGGATTTCGTCCTTATCACCTCGACCACTCCCAAAACCCTAATATAAATTCAAGGGAGCACATAATCCAGTCTTTCCTAAACCCTAATCCCTGGCCGCTAACTCCCTGTGCTGCATCGAAAAACTCTTCGAAGTTTTTGAAGCAACCAACCACTCGACAGGTAAATATCCTGACCTTCATAGTCTTGAATTCGTTAATTTGATCCATGGATAGGTAGCTTTCGATGTTATTAAAACGACCTAAGGAGAGAGGGGTGGGTGTTTGTTTTAATGTCCAGACCAGGGACTTAGAAAGGGCAATGTGAGGGAAACTGGAAAGAATTAATTGGTATCAGGAAGAAGGAACAGGGGGGAGTACAGGAACCAGATGCAAGGACAGTACTCATAGCAGGGCATGTTTGGACTGTACAATCAATGTTGGGGCTGTGGTTTCGTATCAGGACAGAGTGATCCATTGTGCACATAGGTACTTCCACCTATCTAGACATCCGTGTGAACCGCCATTGTGTCCCATGGATACTAACTGGTATCTCTTTGTATCGGATTTATATCCTAGTGTAATCGAATGTGAAGGATACTCATCAACCTGTGTGTGTTAAGGGTGTATCCATTCATGGGTTTTGGTGTTAAATTGATACTAGATAGGAAGAGAACAGAGATAGGTATCGGAGGAGGAATACCCATAGTCATTGACTATAGCAGCATTCATTATATGACAGTTGCATAACACCTTATATTGAGTTTTCTACATTCATGTGATGTATTTAAAGTCCACACTATGATCAGAGTTCTTCAGGTTGTAGTACTTTCTACTCCACTTACCATGCTATGTTGTACAATTGGTTATTTGGCAAATATCCTTATTGACTACTTAGAGCCCTGTTTCCATCAATTTAGAATGGGAGTTGGCTTTCATATCCCTGAAGTCTACCCTACTGTTCAGTTAGCTAGGTATCAGTCTAGATGGCCATTAGGCTATGTTTTGCATATATCTGTGTGTGTGTGGTGTTGTCCATTTAGAGTGGGAACCTTGTATTCATTCCATGTTTAGTAAAACTTTCAGTCCAGTGTACTGCATCCCTGAATAGCAGTCCACATAACCATGTTGCAGTCCAGCCTCATTTGTCTCAGGTTCAATCGAATGCTTATCATTTTGAGTGATCAGCCCCTTAAATTGTCCAGGTAATTCATTTAGCAGTCCTTTAGTTTATCCTTGCATCTTTTAGGAGAGAGATTATGTCATGTTCAATAGTTCTTCATAGATAGTAATAGATGTGTCAGTTAACTGAATATGAGTATCAGAAATTGGTGAGGCCTACGGGTAGAAGAATGGTTAGTCCAATCCAGGACCATACCAACACAGTGTCCATAGTATCCAGCCCATACCACATTAATTCAAAACTCTTAAACTTGTTGTTTAGTCCTTATTTAGTTATCAGTCCACACATGGACTGATGTGTAGACTTGGTACCAAACTAATATCAGATTGGATGTGTTAAGTAATTTGGTGTCTGCGTTCAGTCATAACAGGATATGACTATATATGAGTGTGGTTATCCAGGGTATCAGATATGAAGTATCAGTAAGGGGACAGCAGTAACAGGGCATGTACAGAAAATAGGTGTACCTGTGTAAGGGGACAGCAGTAACATAGAGTATAGAGTATTGACTCTTAGATGCCAATATTGGAATGTGCCATATGTGGCAGTAGTGCTAAGAAATATGGAGAACGGATCCCCTGAACCATAGGATTAAATCTACAATGTATCGAGCCCCTGAATATGCCAAACAAGGCTAGGGTAGCCTACTGAAGGGGAGTAAATACATAAGCTAGGCATGAGACAGTGGAGTAGGAAGTTTACCAAGTTGTGTAGCCTAGGTAACCAGGTATAGGGAAGGCCAACATTCCTTAGTAACCACAGGGTAATAGCAGAGTATAGGTACCCAAAGGAATAGGCTCAACCTTGATTGACCTTCAGTGGCTTGCTTGCAAAGCAGCCATACAGTAGAGAATTTGCAGCAATATAACAGTTGCTATAACCACAACTTTATAGGTAAGGCAAGTAACAGTAAGGGAGACCCTTAGAAGCAAGAGTTATGTCCAGTTTAGGACAAATGCCAGGCACCATATAGCAACTGTATGGTAGTAAGTTTCAGTGGTGGTTTACTTAGTAGTCACACTTACAATCTGGAGTACAGGTCAGTGAACTGCACCAGTTCCAAAATAGCAGTGGAGTTCAACTTGGTAACAGGAAGATTATTGTAAAGGTCATAAGGAGTTAGGATGTTATCAGGGGTAGTGGGTGAAGGCTGTTACAACAAGAGAAGAAAAAGGAGAGAAAACAGGATTGTAGGAAAAAGGAGGTTTAAGAGTAGCTGTGTGGCCATAACCAGAGAGAGTACCAACAATTGTGAGCCTAATTAACACATGTAGGTTGAGTTAAGGAGGCAGGAAATAACAAGTGTAGAGAGATCATGTAAAATCTAGGGTAGTGACCACCCAAGACAATTAAGGCCATTAGGAATTGTGTGAGTAATTAACAATAAATCCAAAACAGCTTTACTTTGTTTAGTCCATATATTGATCTAAATTTGATACATATCACAGGTTACTTGGACTCCAACTCAACATTAAGTTGGTATTCACAGCTCGAGGCGACAGGCAAGTGCATATACTGATTGTTACCGTCTTTGATAGTTTCTTTACATGTCACACATATGTCTTACTGCTTGTTGACACGATCGCCACACGAATACTAGTTTCATGGAATTATAGTACAATTGACTGTCCTTTACATATTTTTCTCACTGTAATTAATTCTATGAGTACTAGCTGGGCGGGGAAATATCTTAGTAGATGTGTGGACTACCCATTCTATCCCCATAATGTCTATTCGTGAACAATAGCATCTGTACACGACACGTATAGATGCCAGATTTACCCCTTAGCCGTTCACACGTCGAACATGATATTTCAACTCACGCAGATAGTTTTATTTCAGTCATTCCTTATTGCTTTGTCACTTGCCATGTCACCATGATCTACATATTCATTTTCTAGTAGATATTTCTTATTGATAGAGTTTACTTGTCTTTTCTCTTGTACCATGATGCTAGTTACTTCCTAGTTTCATTCTCATATATGGCATACATGTTTTTGATTCTGTTGGAGCTCGAATAGTGGTCGTATGTGTTCTTGTTCCAATCCTGATTGGATAACCAATATTTTAGGTGATAAGTTAGAGGAGTTCTGTTCCACTTACTACGAGCATACGGTGGATCCTGATTTGAGCATGCAGGAGGACTTGAATGCAGGGCTACCCTCCACAGGAGATTATTAGCTAGACAATATTTTATAGAGCATGAGTCGCTCACAGAAACTCTTTTTATTGTATTTTATTTTACATATGGATTATGAGAATTGAGTAGTGGACATCCCTTTGGTATATTTTGATTATATTGAGATTATTTCTTCTATCATATTTGGTCTCTACACTTTGTGATCTTTTCAGTTATCAGTTTGTTTCTTTTACCTTAGATATTGTGTTTATAATTTCCTGTTGAGATTGATATGCAAACTTGATCTTTTGTGGAAATCTATAAACTGAGTGGTTGTATTTGATAAATTGTGGAGATGACTAGACAGCGTTCTACCGCCGATACTGCGGTGTAGGCTGGACGTACCCACGACTCATGCCCAAATATCGGGTACGGGTTGTGACATAAAGAAGCTGAGAGAAATTCAAGGCATTAATATAAAATGGGCCCCGTCTAGTTCAAAGGACGTACCATTGAACCAGAAACAAAAGCTGGCGCCCCAATCACATAAGTGGTCTGCATTCTTGATGCCCCACACATTGGTAAGAATTCAAACAGAAAAATCCATATTCATGTGTACACCGATGAAAAATGACAGAAAAAAATTACTAATGATATTGTGTTTTGTTTTTAGGAAACAGAACATCGTTGAACGTGACAATGAACCAGACGCAAAAGCCGACGTCCTTCAAGACTTCCAAACAGATGTAGTAGACTTCTTTATGGGTTTGGAGGACGACATAGAGTTGCTATTCATCCCACTCTTTAATTTATCCATCAGACACTATACTCTGCTCACATTCAACTTTATCTCCTACGACTGGACACACTACAACTCCTTGAGACAAACCACGTACGAAAAGGGCAAGGTAGATACAGAATTAATAAAGAAGATCTTAGAGCCTTTCGTCAGGAGAAAAGTTGATATGATGAGGGAGAGATGCCCGGTGAAGATGGAGTATGAGAGCAAAGTGCTGAATTGTTCTCCAAATTGCCCACAACAACGGACACCCAACTGCCTCCTGTACACGGCGTATTATATGAATATGTTGATGACTACTCCCTTCGAAATACCAGGAGTAAATGGCGATGACACTCACCAGGAGATTACAATAATGAGGTTGGTATGGGCTAAGAAGTTGCTTTCAAGCAAATATGTAACACGAACCAAGCAATGACATTATAAAACAACAATGTAATTATGTAATTGGGCAAGGAACTTCTGTCTTTTATAAGCTCTGTCTTTTATAATAAAATCATTTTTGAATTACAATTACATTGTCAAAACGTTTGAGGATTCTATTCACCGTTTATATAAACGGAGGCAAACTTTCCCGTTTAAATTAAAACGTTTGAGGATTCTATTCACCGTTTATTTCAGAACGGAGAATAACATTCTTCGTCTAAACTAAAACGGAGAATAACATTCCCAGTGGTAAAACACATTAAAATGTCCATTCTCCGTTTTTTATTTAAACGGAGAATGACGTTCTCCGTGTCTATTGAAACGGAGAATGTTATTCTCCGTTTAGTTTGAAAATGAGAATGAAGATGAGCTTGATGAGAATATGACGAGGTTGGTATGGGCTAAGAAGACTACATTGATGAGGTTGGTATGGGCTAAGAATTTGCTTTCAAGAGAATATGTAACACCACCAACCTAGCAATGACATTGTAAAACAATAACGTAATTATGTAATGGGCAAGGAACTTCTATCTTTTATAATGTCTGCTCTGCTCTGTCTTTTATAATAAAATCATTTTTGAGTTACATTTACATTGTAAAAACACGAAAAGTTTGACTTTTATTTACATATGAAAGTCTGAACTACTACATAAAATCCTACTATCAAGAAAAAAGTTGAATGTGAGCTACATGCGGGTATCGCAGAGCAATAGAACTCCTTGAGGTAAAGGAATTCCTTGATGCAAATCACTTCATCGTGCAACGTCAGAGCAATGGAACTCCCTGAACAAAGAAACTCCATGCATAGTCAGAGCAATGGAACTCCCTGAACAAAGGAACTTTGTGCATAGTCAGAGCGAATCAAAGTACGAGCGCTTCAACCCAAACACTGTAGCTCTCCCAGAAACCAACAGGAAAGTGTCTTACCAAGGCGGGGGATCGGTAGAGTCCATCTCCAGGATGAAGTGAATTCCTTTACAAGGTGCTCTGTCTCAAGGAATTCCTTTGCAAGGTCCTTTGCTCTCAAGGAATTCCTTTGCAAGGTCCTTTGCTCTCAAGGAATACATTCATCTTGCTCTTGCTCTGACGATGCACGATGAAGTGATTTGCCTCAAGGAGTCATCCAAAGGTTCTTATGCTCTGACAAAACACGATAAAGTGATTTGTCTCAAGGAATTCCTTTGCCTCAAGGAGTTCCATTCCTCTGACGATGCACGATGAAGTGAATTCAGTTCATCGTGCATCGTCAGAGCAATGAAACTCCGTAAGGCAAAGGAATTCCTTGAGCCAAATTACTTCATCGTGCATCGTCAGAGCATAGAAACCGTTAGATGACTCCTTGAGGTAAATCACTTCATCGTGCATCGTCAGAGGATAAAAAAAACTGGGCCGAGGCGATCCTGGACCCAGTAACCAACATCATGGCACACAGTCGATGAAGTGCATGAATACAGAAACTCGGCACATCTCAGACTTCTGATGAAGTGCACGAACACGGAACACCGTGCTTCGTCAGAGCAAATCACTTCATCGTCAACGTGCCAAGGAGGAGCTTGAGACGAAGGAACTCCTTGAGGCAAAGGAACTCCTTGAGGCAAAGGAACACCGTGCATAGTCCAAGCGAATCAACATGCTGGCGCTTCGACAGAGTGTGGATTGGCAATCAACCCAAAGCTTCAGTCTTCTGAAGGACTTCACCACCAAAGCTTCTTCGAACGAGGAGATCGACAACCAAGAGGAAAGCGTCTTTCCAAGGCGGGGGATCGGTAGAGTCTATCTCCACAAGAAAAGCTAAGTGAGACGAGAACAAACTCTCCCTATACTACTGCCATTTATAGGCAAGGAACAACTCGGACTCATGCACCAAGTGGCAGTTACTTCGAATTTAATTCAATTAATTTGCATCAATACCAATGTATGCCCCTTCTCAAGTAAAGCTAAGTAAGACTAGAACAAACTCTCCCAACTACTGCCATTTATTGGCAAGGAACAAATCGAACTCATGCGCCAAGTGGCAGTCATTTCGAATTTTATACAATTAATTTGCATTAATACCAATGCATCTGTCCCTTCTCAAGTAAAGCTAAGTAAGACTAGAACGAACTCTCCCAACTACTGCCATTTATATGCCATTAATACCAATGAATCTGCCCCTTCGAATTCTGCCAAGTGAACACCATTCTCCGTGTACTGATGCGCCCAATTGGAACGGAGAATGGCATTTATATGCCATTAATATGTTATTAATACCAATGAATCTGCCATTTATATGACATTAATACCAATGAATTCTTCCATTTATATGCTATTAATACCAATGAATCTGCCCCTTCGGATTATATTCTCCGTTTTATTTGGAACGGAGAATGACATTCTCCGTTTACTTGAAACGAAGAATAACTTTCCCGTTTAAATTAAAATGTTTGAGGATTCTATTCACCATTTATTTTGGAACGGAGAATAACATTCTCCGTCTGTCTTGAAACGGAGAATAACATTCCCAGTAGTAAAACACATTAAAATGTTCATTCTCCGTTTTTATTTAAACGGAGAATGACGTTCTCCGTGTCTTTTGAAACGGAGAATGTTATTCTCCGTTTATTTTGAAAAGGAGAATGAAGATGAGCTTGATGAGAATATGACGAGGTTGGTATGGGCTAAGAATTGATGAAGTTGGTATGGGCTAAGAATTTGCTTTCAAGAGAATATGTAACACAACCAACCTAGCAATGACATTGTAAAACAATAACGTAATTATGTAATTGGGCAAGGAACTTCTGTGTTTTATAATGTCTGCTCTGCTCTGTCTTTTATAATAAAATCATTTTTGAGTTACATTTATATTGTGAAAACCAAGCTAAGTTTGACTTTTATTTACATATGAAAGTCTGAACTACTACACAAAATCCTACTAACAAGAAAAAAAAGTTGAATTTGAGCTGTGTGCGGACATCGTCAGAGCAAATCACTTCATCGTGCATCGTCAGAGCAAAGGCAATCCTTGAGGTAAAGGAATTCCTTGAGGCAATTCAATTCATCGTGCATCGTCAGAGCATAGGAACCATTGGATGACTCCTTGAGGCAAATCACTTCATCGTGCATCGTCCGAGCAAAGGAACTCACTGAGGCAAAGGAGTTCCCGTGGCTCTTCCAACATTATAAAAATTGGAATGCAATCAAGGAATCAAAGGAACTCCTTGAGTGCCAAGGAATTTTTTGAGAGCAAAAGGACCTTGCAAAGGAATTCCTTGAGGCAAAGGACCTGCAAAGGAATTTACTTCATATTGCATTCTTCCGAGCAATGGAACGCCCTAAGGAAAAGGAATTCCTTGAGGTAAATCACTTTGTCGTGCATCGTCGGACCAATGGAACACATTGAACAAAGGAACTCCTTGCGGCAAAGGAACACCATGCATAATCCGAACGAATCAACGTGCGGGCGCTTCGATAGAGCATGGGTTGGTAATAAATCCAAACCCAGGGGCTCTTCGAGAAACCAACATCATGGCACACAGTCGATGAAGTGCACGAAAACAGACAGTCCACTAGGCACATCTCAGTCTTTTGAAGGACTTCACCACAAAAGCTTCTTCGAACGAGGAGATCGACAACAAAGAGGAAAGCGTCTTGCCAAGGCGGGGGATCGGCAGAGTCCATATCCACAAGAAAAGCTAAGTGAGACAAGAACAAACTCTCCCTACACTACTGTCATTTATAGGCAAGGAACAACTCGGACTCATGTGCCAAGTGGCAGCCACTTCGAATTCAATTCAATTAATTTGCATCAATACCAATGCATCTGCCCCTTCTCAAGTAAAGATAAGTAAGACTAGAACAAACTCTCCCAACTACTGCCATTTATATGCCATTAATACCAATGAATCTGCCCCTTCGAATTCTGTCAATTTTGAGGGTTTCAATTTTACTCAAATATTAATCAAATATTCGAAAATTAATACCAATGAATCTGTCCCTTCTCAATTTTGCGAGTATAGAACGGCTTATTGCAAAAATAAATATGTTCAAAATTTAATCAAATATTCAAAAAATGGAAATATTGAATTAGAAACTTCACATTCTTAAATATGTTGTCAAATTTTGTTAATTAAACATGTTTCCACCACTTTTTTGTGCCAATTAAACGGAGTATTGCATTACAAGAGTTAAAACGAAAGAAAATGCTATTCTTCGTGTTTTATTAAACGGAGAATAGCATTCTCCGTTTCCAATTACACGGAGAATAACATTCCCAGTGTTAAAACGATTGAGGATTCTACTCGCCGTTTAATTAGGAACGGAGAATGGCATTCTCCGTCTAACTTGAAACGGAGAATAACATTCCAGTGTTAAAAACACATTAGAAATTTCATTCACCGTTTTAAATTAAACGGAGAATGATATTCTCCGTTTCATTTGAAACATAGAATGCTATTCTCCGTTTTGAATTACACGGAGAATGCCTTTTCCAGTATTAAAACGATTGTGAATGCTATTCTCCGTTTAATTTGAAACGATTGAGAATGATATTCTCCAACCCTATTGTGAGCATCTGCCCCTTCAAAATGACTTTTATACATATAAAAAAGATGAAGTGAAAAAGTTGTCTTGGAAGTTGAATAAATGCATTTTTATCTAATTGTCTTCTCAAATTTTTGCATTGGAGAACATATTTTTTATCTAATTGTCTTGTGTGAATGACATCTTGCCACATAGAAAAGATATTGTCTTAAGTCAATAACGTTTCATTTGATTCCATTTGCTCTTTGTTGCTATTTCACTTTCGTTCTTTACAAAAATCGTGATCCGATTTTTTACAAACTCTACAAGTTCTAGGCTTCGGGATAGTCTGACTTACTGTAGGCTGGCTTGATTTCCCTTGAGAAGGCCTTCCTTTTGTTGCTACCGGATTTGGCTCTTTTAAAGCTTCATGCACTCCATGAACTGTATCAGCTACCATTTGTTCTTCTTCACCAATATCGGTCACCATTTCTTTCAACTCCATCAGAACAGACGACATCAACTCCGTTCCCCTCTCTTGAATTTTGCTTAATTTTTTACAATAGTATGTAAATAGATTAACTTATTCATTAATACCACCATACCTTCTGCTCTCAATACTGTCTGGGTGGATGAATCTTCTTTCTGCGCCAGGTCCGGAGAGATAACTCTCTTTGCAATCCTTGAGCCAACGAGATTTTATCAAGTTCTTTGGAATATCTCCAATTTGCAATCTTTTCATTGCTGAAAAAAATATGCCTACAAGGAATCCCCTTGGTCTCCATCCACAAGCATTCATATTTTATGATGTTGTCGGCCTGATCAAATGTAACCTTCTAGTTGACACTGTTTGGCGACATATACTTTTGGATAGTACAAACTTCTGCCTCTCTTATGATGTGATGATGGAGAACAGTATATGCATCAGAACGTGTAATTTCCTTTCTTACCTCGATAAACACCGTTTGTGTAAATTACGGCAAATTTATCTTCTATTACGGCCATGCTAGTTTGATTCACAACTGGTGTTGAGAGTTTATCAGTGACATGCTTACTCATCTGGCCGTAACGTAAGGCCACCAAACCATAGTCACAATTTTGAAGGGCCTTCTAAAGTGGTAGCTTCTCATTCAAAAATCTTTTCAGAAATGTGTTCATAGATTCACATCTATTTATTGCAGTAGAACCGCCAAAATAATTTCCACGTAGGAATGTGTCCGCCCATCGCTGTCTCGTTCTGTACAATGCAGTGGTCCACTCATTATTCTCTACATTATAATCCATTAGCATCTGCTGCCAACGGTTTTCAAATTCTTCGACTGAATAGTACCTGTTTAGAAAACATGGACAATAACTAAAGTTGTAATATTGTAACAACAATATACTTCAAAGTAAAGTAGCAAGTGTGCGATGTACCTTTTAATCAGAAGACTTAATTTATTGTGAAAACCCTCTCGGAGTACATGTTTGGCAGCATTGTTTAGGATATACCATGAGCACGTTCAATGAACTACACTGGGCATTAAATCCTCAATTACTTTATTCATGGATCTGCAACCATCCGTGAGAACTGTCACTGGTAATTTGACATTCATACACTCTTGGAATTTTTCTAGAACCCAAGAATATGTCTCTGCAGTCTCATTATGGATCATTGCAAACCCAAACACACAAGTCATTGCATGATTGTTTGTACCCACTAGAACCACCAACGGCATTTGACTTCTATTTGTTTTATATGTAGAATCAAATGCTAGTGAATCTCCAAATAATTCATAATCGAATCGACGTGCACTGTCAGCCCAAAAGAGATGGGTCAATCTGGAATCTTCGTCTACCTTGTACGCGTAGAAGAAATCTGGGTCAATACCCTCCTTAGATTAAAGAAATGTAAGTATTGTCGTAGCATCAACATCGTCTATTGCTCTACTATCTTGAGCTAGAGCGTTATATAAATCCTTTTTCGTTCATCCAACCTTATCCCAGCCACCTTTTTTGTGGACAATTAATTCCATATCGCTCCAGTCCCCATCCCTGATTGCTTCATAAGCTTAACTTATTCCAACTCTGCGGGTGATATCTTACGATGGGATCTCAAAAAAACTGATTCATAATCATTCGCCAAGCTATGGTCGTGAAGTACATAAAATTTTTTAACGACCCACATCTTTGTAGAATCGATGTACCCAATACAGAAAATTGCTTTACAACCACTTCCGCTTTCACTTCTTGGCTCACGAACCCTGTTAGGAGCTTCCTTGTATTTCTTGTGTCTGAATCCCGCATTCGAACAACACCAACTACGGACCATCACCATCCCAGACTTGTTTTTTTTACCTCGTTCTTTCTAATACTGAAACCATATGCTTTTGAATATATCCGGTAGAATGACTATGCTTCTTCAATAGAGTTGAACTGGAGGCCAATAATATCTTCTTCTAAGAGTTGTTTTGGATCTTTGTTAATGTTGGCAGACTGCAATATTTTTTTCATCGTCGCTGCATCGAAATCCAATGGAGATTCACCGTCGTCCCTAAGAACAAAATAAAACAAAATAAATATGAGAAATAAATGTAAAAATGTAATACATTTCTTAAATCCATTAGAAAGGGTGATGCGAAATAACATTTCGTTGTTTGCGTTGATGTCGTCGTCATCGTTATGATGCATTCTTTCGGTGTTTTCTTCATCTTGTTCTTTACTGTCTCCTAAGTTAACAGCTTCCAAACTTTGCTCATCATCCAAATCATCTGACACTCCTCTTGAAAGGAAGCTTTCTTCATCGACTAAATCTTCCACACGATGATCAGTTTCTCCATGTGACGTCGACATTGAAGAAAATATAGTGTGTTAGAAACCAGCAGAAGAAACGAAGGACAAGAAACAATACAAGAAGAAAGAGTAATGCTATTCGTACCTCCAAATTGTCCTTCTAATATATAGCCCTCCCATCTGATGTGGCATGTTAAATAATAGTGTGTGTCATCTGACATGACTGATGACATGCAAATTTTAATCCAAAAAATTAACTACCCAATTTTCTCCATAATAATTTAACGTTAATATTAATGTTAATTTAATATTAATATTAATTTATGTTAATATTAATATTAATGTTAATGTTAATATTAATATTAATATTATTGTTAATGTTAACGATAATATTAATTTTAATGTTAATGTTAATGTTAACATTAATTTTAATGTTAATGTTAACATTAATTTTAATGTTAATTTTTATTTTTAGTTTTATTTTTAAAAAAATTTGCCACGTCAGCTGCCAGATCAACATATCACGTCAGCTGCCACGTAAGGATGGACAATCTGAAAGTAAAATTTGGAGGTACAAAAAGCATTATTCAGAAAGCAACAACTTCCAGCAAGGCAACAACACAACCTTTTCGTCTTCTTTGTACCTCCGCCACGTGGTCCTCTTTTGATGGCTCATGAAAATCTTGAGTGATTCTAGGAACAAGCATAATTTTAAGGAAACAACTTCCAACAACACAAATTTCTCGTCTTCTGGGTACATGTATTATTAAATTGTGTAGCTAATAACGCATGGGGAAGCATGCAACAACATTCTCCACGTGCCCCTATTCTGTAGGATAACATATGCAGCTACATTTAATGCTACGTAACCCTATTGTTTTGTTATGTGTTGTGTATCCTATGTGGCATGAGGCACAAGACAATATCTTGCATAGGCGGCAAGATTATATTCACAAATGACAAGTTTAAAAAGTCATCTCCAATGCAAAAAAGTATTGAGAAGACAATACAAAGTAATTTTTTACAACTTCCAAGACAACTTTTACTCTTCTAATGATATAGTATCAGTGTTTATTATTAAATTGTGTAGGATAACGCATGCAGCAGCATTTAATGCTACGGGATATATTATGTAAATATTTCTAATGACATGGTATTAGTGAACACAACCTGTGAGAGAGAACCCGAGAGAGAGAGTGAGAGAGGGAGAGAGAGAGTGTGGGAGATGGGATAAAGAGAAAGGATCGAGCTCGACTAGATTTTAAACTTAAAATTCAATTTTTTGGTTTTCATTACTAATAACTAGTTCGCACGTACGAGTTTAGACAAACACTAACCGAGCCCGAGCAACATGGCATCAGCTAGCTAGGTTTTTAATACCGTGGCATTCCTGTTAATTTAAAATTTACAATATTATTGAAACTAATATTAATACTAAAATTTAAAATAGTTTTTGATTTAACATTTACTTCAAACTAGTTAAAGTTAAAATTGCATTCTTTTTTATTTAAAATGTAATTGGAACTACAATTAATATTAACATTCGCTTGTCCCATAGTTTAAGTCGTATTTCACTGCTTCTTGCTTAAGTCTATGCACCCAAAGAACTTGATTGTTCAAGTCGAACGCGTGCACAACACGTTCCCTCGATGCAAGGCTTGACGTAGCCCTTGCTTGTCAAGTCGTTGCACAAACACATTAGAAAAGAGTTTTGTTGGGCTATCGAAGTATAGCAAGCACCGTCTCGTGTCACGTGCATTTGTTAAGCAATGAAAGGGTGTGAAGGCCACTGGCAATGTCAAACCATCACGGACTATAGCTGGGTTAGACGGCGACCCTTTTGCGACGGGTCGAATCGGTCCCTTGGCCTAGGAATGGATTGGTTGAATGAGCAATACACAAGAATAGACTGCCATATTGGCAGGATTTTTTTTGGTATTCCCGGTGAGGCAGAGTTTTTATTTTCCGGTGAGGCAGAGTTTTTACCATTAACTTGATTCCAGGGATGGCACCAGTATCGGAGAGAGTCTACAGGATGGTACCTTCAAAGTTGGAAATCTTGTATAAGACGATTGAAGAACTCAGAACCAAGGAATTCATTCGTGCTTGTGAACCGCCTTGGAGAGCACCGATGCTTCTTATGAAGAAGAAGGATGGTACGTCAAGATTATGTGTTGATTATCGTACATTGATGACTTATTTGATCAGCTCAAGGGAGCGGCTGTATTCTCGAATATTGACTTGCGGTAATGAGGGTACCATCAGATCAGAGTCAGAGAGCAAGACATCCCGAAGACAGCATTCAGATCGAGGTATGGACATTGGAAGTTCCTTGTTATGCCATTTGGAGCGACCAATGTGCCAGCCGTATTCATGGAACCCATGAATCGTATCTTCATACCCTATTTGGATCAGTTTGTAATAGTGTTCATAGACGACATCTTAGTCTATAGCAAGAGTGAGGCAGAGTAGCAGCATCTTCGTGTAGTTCTTTAGATACTCAGGGAACACCAGTTGTACACAAAGTTTAGTAAGTACGAGTTTTGGCTGGATCATATCTCGTACTTAGGTCACATCATCACCAGAGGTGGAGTGGAAGTGGACCCCCAGAAGATAGTGGCCATAGAGTCAATGGCCAGTACCTAGCACCATCGCAGAAGTTCAGAGTTTTCTTTGATTCTACACTATTATGAAAAGCATTAATTTACTTCACATATTGATTTTGAAGTAGAGGGACGAGGCGAAGGAGGTCAGCCACTCGCCTTAGACTTGCTTCAAGCGAGCGACTGGTTGGCTGCGCTGACGTCGTCTACGCGGTCACTTGCAACCTGTTGAATATGGGACTTGGTTCCAGAGAAACCATTCCATAACGTGGAATGGATCTTAATTCAACCGTTTCCGTTCGATCGACCCGGCCGATTCCGACCTATCGGTCCCAACCGAATCGGTAGCGACATTGTTCCTTTCTCACGCACCCCGTGGACAAAAATGGGGGTCGATGTAGGGACGGGGCACTACAACAATCTTAAAGCTCGTCATATAAAGTATGACTTGGGCGATGGAAATACTGCACCAAGTACCGAGTTTGTGCTACAACATTTCCAGTCTGTTTGGGGACAAAGATGCAAGAGTTACGTTGGCCAAAGGTAAGCTTTGAGTCGATTGGAATCTATGAATTGAATCGATGCAAAGGATAAGTCCCGTTTGAGCAAGTGCTGATTTTAGTTGATCTGGTATGCAGGCTATTCTTTTACGCTGGACGATAAGAGGTCGACATTTTGCCTTATTCAGTAAAGTGTTCGCAAAATCAAATCGTTGCCTTACAACGGAGTGTGGCAGGGCACGGTAGGCCAAATCAACCGAGTAGTTCAAAGGAAGGAATTATGTATGGTATTTATGGTACATATCATTCAGCCGAAGACTACTTGTTGGCTATAAAGAGGCATAATGTATGGAACAATGTAATCCTTTGTGAGCTAGAGAGATCATGAGCGTTGTAGCCAATTGGCATGTTAAGTTGGGCTATTCAGATCCATTCTAACCTTCAGTTCATTATCAATAAAAGGGATTCTTGTTGTATACTACGTTTTCCTTCCGCTGCTTATGTTATCAATTTGAGCTATAAACACTATTGTGAATCTGTTATCTTGTCTTGCATGAGCGCAACTCCAGGCTCGTGTGGCATCACGTCCTAGCGAGGACGATGATTCGGGTGAAATCTAGCGAGGGTGAACGATTTCCCGGATCGGGGCATGACAAAGGGTTCCCAACAGTTGACTCATCCAAGTCAATGGGGACTCCTATGGAAACAATGACAAAACTTGATAATGATGAAGATGGTATCTCGGTCGACATTCGTAAGTATCGAGGTATGATCGGGAAAATTTAACAGTAGCATTAATATTAAATCTACGTTGGCTTTTCTATTAATTTAAAATTTACAATATAATTGAAACTAATATTATGAAAATGCTATTTGGCTCCCAAAATTTTTGGGTGATACCATCTTCCATTGTGTGGCATATGACATGGTTGCTAACATGACAACTAACATGGCAAAATTTAACAATAAAATTAATATTAAAATTAACATTAATAGTAAATAAATAATTTAATATTAAATTAACATTAATTGATATTAACATTAATATTAACATTAATATTAATATTAACATTAATATTAGCATTAGCATTAACATTAATATTAATATTAATATTAATATTAATATTGACATTAACATTAACATTAATATTGAAAAAATTTGGGTAATTAATTTTTAGGGTTAAAATTTTCTATGTCAGCTGTTATGTCATCTGTCATGTCAGATGCCACATAATGGGAGATGTCATCACCCAAATATATTGGGAGCCCAAACGACTATTGGTAATATTAATACAGTGGCATTGTCGTTATTTTCCAATAGATTCGTGCCTTGTTCGGTCATACCCCTCCACGAGCGGGTTACACCCCCGAAACGAGGGGTTAAATAGCCTTTTCCAAAGAAGAGAACCTGCAAAACCCCTAAATTTCTACTATTTGTTTTAATTAAATTTGGTACTGATTTAAAATTTTGTATTGTACGTCACGTAGTCGTATTGTACATCGTGTGCGGAAGTTCGTTTTTCGAATTTGCTCGACGAGCGCGAATATGTGCGAGCGTACATATTTTAGAAAAATATTTTCTATCATTTATAGTTTCAAAATAATATACATAATAACTATTTTGTGTACCAAAGTTTTCAAATTATTATTTTATTTATTATTTATAAAAAGTCTTTCGTGAAAAACAGTCATTACTAGTAAATAGTACTATTCGCGTATACATATATATTTCATAAATATTTATTGAGTTTAATTATAAATAATAATGTATTTTCGAAATTATTATTTTAGTATTTTTAGAAAACATATTTTGAACTTTTTGTAGCAATTTAAAACTTGATTTGAATTATGGATGTGTTTTAAATAGTAGATTAATATCTATATTTGGAATTTGCTTTATCCCAATTGATTTTAAGCCAAAAGAATTTAATTAGATTTAAATTGGATTTGGATTTGGATTTGGATTTGGATTTGGATTTAGATTTATTAAATTAATTTAAATTAAATTACGGGTTTAAATCTTTTCCTAATTCTTATCTAATTGGGAATTTTCACATCCTATAAATAGGCAGGTACTCATCCATGTTTTTCTATTCTTCCACAAAATTCTCCACAACGTGTGTGCATCGTGTCCTTGTCCATCTTTTTCTTCCGCTATTTTCATTACAAATACATATTTCTCGTCGTATCCGACACACCGGACATAACCAAATTCCCAAATCCCTAAACCCTAATTTTTCGATCCCTAATTCTTTAACCCTAAACCTAGCTCGACCATCCCCGCAGCCATGCTGTTCGACCCGACGACGTCTCCCCGGCACCGTGAGTCCCAGCCAACCACCACCGCCCGCATGACTCTGCCCCGTCCATGACGACCACCATCTTCCATCGCCACCAGCATCCATCTCGTCGACCACCCTACTGGCATCGCCACAACCACCGCCAAGACCCCTATCCCCTGTTTCCCGGCCAACTCCGGCCAGTCACAGCCACCGGTGACTCCCACCACGACCCCGAAAACCTCGACTCCACCACCAGCCACCACCCTCACCATCGACTGACAACACCACCCGGACCGCGGCAACCCGCCACCATCAAAACCGCCACCATCAAATCCGGCCACCGCCGACAGCCCAAAAACCCCCAAAAATAAGAAAATCCTAAAACTGAACTCACCTCCGTCGACCGTCGGTGCCGCCTCCACCGCAGCGTCCTCTCCGGCCGAACCTACCATCGTGTTGGTAGCCATGCCGCCCGTCCGCCGCCCCGCCGGATCTCCGTCGCTGCGCTGGACTTCTGCGGACGGATCCGCCCCGCTTCGACCACCGAGCGCCGTCGGCGACCCCCAATCGACCCGCACGTGAGTTCTAGCTTCCCCCTCTCTCTGAACCGTCGCGCGTGCGCTGCTCTTCCCGCGTGCCGCCGGCCGCCTCGCCCAACGCGCCAGCCGCCGCGCTCCCATCGTACCCGCTGACCGCCGGCGGCTCCGCCGCCCTATTCCCGAGCCGAACCGCCCGACTGAAACCCTCCGGTCCGTACCTCTCTCTCAGTGTCTCCCCTCTTTCCCGTCCCTCCGACGCCAGCCTCCGTGGGCCCGTCGGAACACCGACCCTCCGACTTCTTCCCCTCTCCGCCTCTCTCTCTCACCCTCGTCTCTTCCATCCACCTCCCATCAAAGCCGCCGCCGGAGCGGCGAGCCCCGACCGAACTCGCTCCATCTCCCCCTTCACGTTCCTCTCTCCCCTTTTGTAAATAAGAGCCAGCAGCTTTAGTTGTTTGTTTTGTTATTTTTTTCTTTTTTTTTAATATCTAATATTATTATTATTATTATTATTGTTATTGTGGTTAATGTTTTTGTTATTATTATTAATTAATATGATGCATATTTTGGAAATAGTAGTAGATTAATATATTATTGTATTTACTATCATTAGTGTTATTATTGTTTTGATAATATATATCGATACTATTTTTCCAAAATTATTTAGTAACAAAAATATATGATTTAGGGCTTGAGCCCTACACTGATTTTCGAAATTGGGTTTTTGGCCAGCAATATTGATTAGTTTTATAACAAGTATATTGCTTTTGATTTATACATATTTTTATTTTATTTTCTAAAAATCTTATTATTTTATAATCTGAATACATATATTTCTTGAGTTTAATTATAAGTATAATTTTAAAAGGATTTACAAAATATATTTTATATGTCTCCAAAATATTTTAATTATTGTGATTGGTAAAATCATAGTTTACAACCATTATAAATAATTTCTAAAAGTAATTAAATATTTATTTATACCAATTATCTTCGATTATCAATCTTGTCCCTCGCTAGTCATATTCCAATCTTCTTGCATATCTCAAACTTTCTTATGTTCACCCTAACTAATTTGATCCTTTCGGACCCAATAAAACTGTCCGTGCCACCATCAGAGGTCACCTTGGGTAGTGGATTATCCGAAGTCGCAGTTCGTGCCATATTGATCATTGCAGCACACCAGGCGTACTACCAGGCAAGACACCTTGCCATTTGTTGTTTATTTATTTTAGCTCATATTACATGCATTATTTATTTTCTTTATGCAAAATAAACTGCGATACATAGCATAACCTGTTAGAACTTACTGTTCATTTATATTTCCTGCTATGTATTATTTTTCACATTAAACCTAGATTTAAGGGACCACCTTTGTGTGTTTTGCATTCATGGCCTTGACACGTTATACTACAAAGTTATGTGTCGCATGTAGAACACGAAAGTATGTGATTGGCTGGCCACCAGTACATACAAGCCGTGCGATAGGTATAACCGCTAATAGAGTTTGCATGCTAGTTTGACTTAGCGGTTATAGTGGTTTTGTGTTGTGGATACATCACAGTAGGCATTGGGCGGGGAGGACAATTCCTTAGCGTATGGGCTTTGATGCACTTTCCCTTATGACCCGGACTCTCCGCTAGAGATACGAGGTTGATGACCCATGATTACTGACGGCCACTGACGATTCTGCGGAACATCATGCTCTTACTGATGGGGCCTCTAGTGCCCAAGGGGGGACCATGCCGATCCTATTTAGCTAGGCCCATGCGTAGGAAGGATTGTTCTTAAATACATTTCACTTAGAATGGTTAGGCACCTTTATCCGTTAGGTACGAGTACTTTCGGTTTGGGTACTTGTATCTGACCGTGGCTTGGAACAATAACTTGTCGCGGATTAGTTTGTCACATCTTGTCCTTGTTTGGTTGTACGTGTGACTTACTACTTCGATGAGAAGGTATTGAACATTGTTGGGGTCCGAATACCATATTGGGTTCATAGCATGGAAAGATACGTCACCATGAATTAGTTTACCATCTCCTGTCCTTGTTTGGTTAGGGGGATGGTACGCTCGTTCAATAGGTGTGTATTGGACCATGTTATAATTCAATTGACTTATTTATTTGAGCAATATTTATTCAGTTTATATGGCATGATATTATGTGTCTTGTTACGTCCCTCTGAGGACCTGGTTATCTCTCCAGGTGTGTGCTCTTGTCTTTCGCAGGTGTTCTAGCTCTAGCCGTGATTATTGCTATTTCTTCGAGGATGATTGTACTTGGATCGTCTTCGCTTCGCTCGCCAAATTCATTCTTTTGTATATCATGTATTTTTTTTCATTGTTGGTAGTGGATTTGTCTTCGTCCAACATATTGTATCAAGATAATTCATTATCATTACATGATATCTTTTATTCATTTATTTTGTGTGGATGAGATTAGTTATCGTTCTACTGTATTTTACAGCTTATGTATTCATATGAGGTTTTCATATATTGGAGTGTACTTCGTATGAATACAGCTGGCATATCTATGTTCCTAGTCCTACGTATTTTGGGACTGGAGCGTTACAGAACCCATCTGACTTGAGAGAAACAAAGGAGAGAAGAAGAAGAACAGTTGTAATGGAGAGGAGCAAGAACAAGATCAACTGCAGCGGATGGGCCGCCATCCCTACCGATATTCTCTCGATAATACTGTACTATTGGGGATGCCGGCGGACGAGGTAGTATGCAACGTGGCCCCAGTTTGTCGTTCGTGGTGGAAGGCGCTCAATGGTCCCTTAGACTATTGGTCTAACGTCGACTTGGTACAGTGGTGCCTGAGGACCCAGCAAACCGCTGAGATTAGTTTGACCGTAAAGAAGCTCGTGGCTCGCAGTGTGGGATATCTAGGGTCCTTCTCCGCGTACAAGCTCGACGAAGCAGCCTTCTGTTTTGCATGTTTAAGGCCAGTACAAAATTTTATTTGGTCTTATTCTAATACTTTATTTTTTCTATTACAAAATTTTACGTATACTTTTGTTAATTTCTATTGATGTTTTCCTATTTTTATAATACAGTGGAAAATTTCTAAGGGTGCTGCGCATTTCGAAGTGCGACATGAGTGATAAAACTTTCGTGAGACACTTGGAGTTTCTTCCGGTACTGGAAGAACTCGACATTAGCTACTGCCTCTATATCACGTCGACTGGAATATTTTCTGCCGGAAAGTATTGCCACCATCTGGTCAAGCTGAGGAGGAATATGCCCCCTCCATATTTCATGCTCAGGAACAGATTCGTGCTGAACATGCAGAACGAGACGGAGGAAAAGGCCGTGGCTGATTCGATGCCGCGTCTCGAGCACCTACAGATAGGATTCAGCATGTTCAATGGAGACACGCTGCGATCTATCATATGCGACTGCAGGGGTCTTCGCGTGCTTGACATACGTGGGTGTTTCAACGTGTAATTTGACGACGACCTCAGGAAAATTTGTGATATAATACAGATGTTTAAACGACTTTTTGATGATGTAATCCCAGGGAAACCTGGATACGAGATGTATAGTGATTTAGATATCATCAATCATTCCTGGGGTGAATGGTGAAAACATTAGCATGCATGCATGCATGCATGCATTTCTTTATATTTTTCACTAGTCTACATATACGTACTTTGTACGTATTTTAATTAGAATATTATAAAGTCAGTTGTCATCTTTTCGTCTTTTTCAGGTTACTATTTATATGTCAAGAGATTCGAAGTACAATTTTTTTTAATTTTTTTTTTATTGAGACTAATAACCTTTAGAAAATGGTAATGAAAAATAAAATTTATTACCATTGGAACATAATGTTATATGGAAAAATGAAACTTGCATGCAAACTTTATTCCTTTGACTCTTAAACATAAATGACATGCAAGTTGACATTCCTGACATAATAACATCATGTTTATAAATACTCAAGGGTATTTTAGGAATTCAAAAGTTTCACCACCAACTTATAATATGAATTTTATCCAATTATAGTTAAATACGCTTCTAACTCATTTCGTTAAGGTGCAAGATATTTTTTCTGAGTTCGATTCTCCATTTTGACAAAATTTTACTTTTGTCAATAACTTTTTACATGATTAATTTTTTTATAAATAAAATGGACTGTTATATATTGGCGCCTAAGACGCCTCACTTCTGAGATTTCGACATTTCCCAACGCAGATTTTACCATTAATACAACATCTCAGTGTAATCATATCCAAGAGATTTTGACATTTTCCAACACAGATTTTACCTTAAGATGAATTCTGGCGGTGCAAATTCCACTCATATTAGTGGTATCAGTGTCATTCACCATAATTAATGGTGATCGATACGAAAACATTGGTTTCTTTTTCACAACCCTTTAAAATCTATTTATACAGCCAAACAGCCAAACTATTTATCTTCACCAGCCTTTAAAACCAATTTATATAGATTTAAAACAAAACTAAACAGCCAAACTATTTAAAATTCACAACCTTACAGAACAGTCTCAAATGTACCATTCTCTATCCTAAATGTACTATTCTCTGTACTAAATTTACCATTCTCCGTCCTACATGTACCATTCTCCGTGTTAGAGGAACGGAGAATGGCCATTACCCGTCCTAAATTGTTTCATAATAAGTTAAAAGCATATAATAGCACCCAAGAAATTACCATGCTAAATTTACCATGCTGAATCCCTTGCAGTTGCATATGATAGATCGCAGCCAAAAAATTATACAGAACCCACACACCAGACTCGAACCTAGGCCTTCCATGTAAAAGCCAAACAACACAACCAACTAAGCTTGGAATAAGAAGAGTTACTGGAGGTCATTGAATATCCCCAACTTCCAATAAGAAATAAGAAGAGTCGGTTAGGAATGTGTATATATATACATAGGGGTCCCTATTCATTTGAGTAGGTTGCACATTTAACATGGCTCCAAAAAGGTCATCTGGTTGGGAACCATGTTCAGAGTCTTCTTCCAGTCATCGCCAAGCCTCTTCGCATGGAGCACCCTCTGCGCCGCCTCTGGCCCATGACTGGCTGGCAGAGGCTACAGACTTCCTGACCTCCTGCGGGTTGTCAATGGAGGTCATCGCTCGACCTCTTCATCCCGCGCCCAACTTTGACCTGTTGCCGATCACTCCGGAGGAACGGGCTTCTCTAGAGAAGAGGGAAGGGTTGCGCCGCCTGCTCCATAGGGCGGGTGTGCACACCCTGCAGGACTTTGCGGAGATCCTCCACGAGGCTAGTGAGGGGTAGACCCCTTATTTTTCTGTTTTTTTAGTTTTTTACAGTTTTTTTCCTCCTCTTGTATCCTTCACCGGAGAATGTTCCGGCGACGAAGCTGGGATTTAATGCAACATAATATTTTGATAACTCAATTTGGTTTCGGCTACAAGCGACTAACTATTTTATCTATTTTTTAATTAACAAATCATGTTACGTCAAATCCATATATTAGCGACGATATCCCATCAATGACTTGTTACGTCATAGAATTAATTATGCTGCCAGCGTCAATCTTGCCGTCAAATCCATCTTAACTATGATTACAAAGTAAACTAGAGGACAACTTTGAGGGTTTCAATTTTACTCTTTTCAAGTACATAGTCTTCTTACCAAGTCGTCAAACGTGAAATATTCGGGATGGCAAAAATGCGAGTATATAACGGCTCAATGCAAAAAAAAAATACGTTAAAAAATTTAATCAAATATTCGAAAAATAGAAATATTGAGATTAGAAACTTCACATTCTTAAATATGTTGTCAAAAACAAAATAGAATGTTCATTCTCCGTTTTAACTTAAACGGAGAATAACATTCCCAGTGTTAAAAACACATTAGAATATTCATTCTCCGTTTTAATTTAAACGGAGAATGATATTCTTCGTTTCATTTGAAACGAAGAATGATATTCTCCGTGTTGAATTACATGGAGAATGCCGTTTCCAGTATTAAAACGATTGAGAATGCTATTCTCCGTCTAATTTGAAACAGAGAATGACATTCTCCCTGTTAAATTACAATGGTCCAGATTTGGGATGTATCGATACATCCGTTTTTTGTGCCAAATTTTTCAATAATTTATACGAAACACGAGGATATATACTAGTAATAATAGTAATAAATTTAATTTCGAAAAGTAGTTTTTAAAATTAGGGTCTCAAAATTCCAAAGGTTTATGTAGTCATTTCACATGGATATATACTAGTAATAATAGTAATAAATATAATTTTGGAAAGTAGTTTTTAAAATTTAATATTAATAAATTCGACCGTCTTATACTAGTAATAAATTTAATTTAAGACTCAAAACTATTCTAATTTTTTCCACTTTCTAAGGTCATATAAAGACGGTCGAATTTTTCCTCTTCTTCTCTCAAACCCTCTTCGTTCTCCCAAACCCTCTCCCAAACCCTCTTCTAATCACAATGCCGTCGAAGAAATAACGACCATCTCCGAAGGGGAAGAATTCACAAAGGGATGCGATAGAGGCCCGAAGGACAGAACTTGCAAGGGTGGCGAAAACCAAGATTATGGTCGCTAGGACAGAGGCCGAAAGGGCAGAGACGGAAGCAGCTGTTGCAGCAGCGATGATGAAAGCGGAGGCGTCAGCCAAGCCACCTGCAAAAAAGGCTAAAAAACTCATTGCTCGACAAAGATCAAAAAATCTATCTTCGATACAGAGTCGTCGGAAGACTCAACTTATGAAGATCGAAGGCGTACTCAAGCGAAGGCTAAGGTGGCAACGGATACAGAGTCATCAGCGTATTCTGAGGATTTTGAATCCTCATAAGAAGAGGAAAATAAAGAGAAAGAGCAATCAACAAATAAGTCCCAGGATGGAGAGGAGGTAAAAAATTTTAAAGACTCTAAATCTAAGAAGATTTATAATAAATATTTCAAGAAAAAGGCTGTTATGCCTGAAAGATCAATTAAGATAGATGATGTCGAAGACAAAGCTTTCCTGGATATATTGAAATTCTATTAATTGGAGAAACTGAACAAATCCTGTCTTAAGAAAATCTCCCAAACAATAGTAAGAGAATTTTACTCAAATCTTCTGGCTGAAATTAAAGAAAAAGAAGAGGATCAACAACTGTTGTTTCTGAGAGGGAAACTGATTAGGGTAAATGCTACTGTCATCAACAAATTTTATGGATTTGATCCAGTTCCTGAGTTTGATATGAAAGATATTGATAATATTTCCATGAGGGATGCAATTCATGAGATTACAGGTGTATCAGTGGGTGCCATGACCCCTCAAAATGTATACAAAGATCAGTTAAAAACTTTGTATAAATTGTTGCATGCCTACGTATCTCAAACACTCAACCCTATTAGACATGAGTTTTTCATCCATCCCGAGAGAGTAAAATTTTTTTATTTTATAGGGAAGAAAAAAGGATGGATATAGGTTCCTACATGTTCAGTAGAATGATGCATCTCGTGGGAAAACCAACTGCAAGGACAGCTCTCCCTTTCGGAGGATTTGTATGCTCGATGGCTAGTAAACATTATGTCCCAAGCTTAGCAGGGGATGTTTATATAAAAAACAAAGGCCCCATGAGAAAACTAACCTTCACTCGAATGTTTAAAAAATGGGCAGCAGCTGCAAGCAAACCATCAACATCTGGAAAACCATTAACTTATGGAATAAAAAACACTAAGGATAGGGTTGATGATCTATACAATTTTGTTGCTGCAAACTTTGAGAATGTCTTCAAAGAGATGAAGACTATATCCGACAACAAGAAATTGATTCTGGATAAGATTAACCAGATAGAGGTTGAATTTGCGGACCAAGAATAAGATTTCCCTTCCCTCGTGAAGAAGGTAAATGGGGCTAGTCCAAACTCTTATGTAAAAATACACACGGTGCACATTGACACTTTTAATGCTAGCCATCACTTTGATATTTCTATTTATGTTACCGAATGTCATTTCTACGAATACAGTGAGTCCATATTGACTATAATTTTTCTTATTCCGTCCCTCAAGGTGTAGGTGAAGGATATTTTGAGGAAGAAGAAGAAGAAAAAAAAAGATGATGAGAAAGATGGAGATAGCTATGAAGATTCATCTTTTGAGTTTTGAAGCTTTTATTTCAATTTGGAAGTAATATTTGAATTGTAATGTGGTTCTGAATATTTGTTGGTCTTGGCGGTGTAACTAAATTTTGATTTTGAAACATTGTAAGACTAAACTTTTCACTTGTACTAAGTGCATAGTTCGTAATTTGTTTGGAAAATGTAATATGGTCTTGAATTTATAGTAGGTCTGATATTTATTTGGATTATTGTATTATGAATTATGCAGGTTCTATGTTGAATTACTAACGTAGATTGGGCAGATTACTGTAACGTGGATTATGCAGTTTATTGGACTTGGAATGAAGTATACTTAATTTGATTATGTTTTTTTGGTTGAAGCATTTATTTGATTTACAGTTGGCCTTCATAGATGATATTGATATTTTGGTGTATTCTTTCGATTTGCAGATGCCCTTTACAAATTTTATGAGTCCTGGGTGCATTCCTAGGGTTTACAGATGGCCTTATTACAGATGCATTCCTGGGATCACTAAAACTTTATTTGATTTTAATGTGTTTTGCTTTCTGTAAAAAATATTACATCGATGCCATCAGTATGAATTCGATGACAGTTTAATGCATAATGCAATCCTGCCTGTTCATTCCTTGTTATTGCCAAAGCAAAATTGTAATCCTGCATGTTCATCCTTTGTTATTACTGAAGCAAAATTGTAATCCTGCCGGTTCATCATTTGTTATTGCCATCAGTACATCGATGCCATCAGTATTAATTCGATGCCAGTGTAATGCATAATGTAATGTAAGAAAAATTCTCTTGGATAGTAGGTTAATTATATTCAAACACTCGCAAGAAATTTTGTGCAGCCAAACAATAGAAGCCTGATAAAATGATATTCAGATTTTCTTAAACATGATTTAATATTAAATGAATATACTTTGGTAAATGATATTAAAAATACTGTAAATATTTGGTGAAAAAATATGAGATACTTGAACGTTTCCAGTCATAAATGTACCATACTTTGTTAAAAGCACAGAGAGTGTCCATTCTCCGTTTTCAAAGAACGAAGAATGGCCATTCTCCATGTTAAAGGAACGGAGAATGGCAATTCTCCGTGTTAAAAGCAAAGAGAATGGCCATTCTCCGTCCATTCGCCGTGTTAAAAGCAAAGAGAATGGCCATTCTCTGTCCATTCTTCGTGTTAAAAGCAAAGAGAATGGCCATTCTCCGTGTTAAAAGCAAAGAGAATGGTCATTCGCCGTCCAAAAAAAATATTCTCTTCGAAAATATTATCATTAGAAAAGTAAAAAATATTTCGTCCGATCAATACAGATTTTTTTTAAAATATGTGAGCAGATGATCCGCTCGACCTCAGAAGCAAGTTTCCTCAGTTCACCACTACCACCATGACATGTAGCTTTATTAACAAAATATTAACTTATTAGATGAAAAATAAAATTTCTGACAATGGTATGGACAGTAAAATTAGAGCAGCACCGCTGGTACTTCTTCTTGTTCGAGGAGGTTTCGACGACGTCCGACGCGAACCGGACCGATTCTTCTCGGCGCAGCTGGTACTCCTCGTTGTTCTAGGAGGGCTCGACGACGTTCGATACGATCCGGACCGATTCTTATTTCCTTCTTCATCTCCGTTTCTCTTTCCACCACCACCACCACGGCCACCACCACCACGGCCTGTAACCAAATTTTTTTTACAAAATTTATACGTTGATGTACAAAATAATAAATTGGATGGACGGAAAAAAGAGTAAATATGAGTTAATTTAGGGTGTTCATTGAAAAAATTAAAGTGGAGAATGACCTGCTAAAGCAAGTTACCAACAGGTCAAAAGTCTAAATCAGCACTAATTGATGTTTCTACTCTATTATTCAATCCGAACCATTGGATCAACATCCAACGGTCCAAATTTCAGATGTATCGATACATCCTTTTCTAGGGGATGTATTGTAGAACGACCCATATATATGATAATATCGTTTGAATACAAATTTAGTTATACAAATTCAATTGTATATATTCCTAGATTTAATTATAGAGTTACATTAATAAACTTTTATTTTATTAAATAAATAATTGTATTGGTTATTTTTTATATATGCCATGGTGATATAAAATTTTATCTATCATTTTATATTTTAGAAAATATTTATATATATAAAACTTTATGAATTTTTTTATTTTATATAAACTAGAACTAGAAATAATACTAGATTTTGGGCTTACAATATTTTGGTTAAGTCTATACTAAAAACTCTTTTTAAAGCTATTTTTTTATTTTAGTTCATAAATAAAGAAAAAAGGGTTTTTAAAAAAAAGAAAAAAAGGGCTCCGTATTACTATTCCCCGAAGGGAACATTAATGCTAATAGCCCGATTCCCCCTATGTATATATAAAGAAAGAAAAGGAAAACAAAAGAAATGAAACCCTAACTATACGCCTCCCCGCGCCCTTTCCTGTCTCAGCCCGGCTACCGTCGTAGCTCGCCACCGCCGCTAGCCGAGCGTAGCCACAATAAGCAGCCACAGTTGCAGTTGCGCTGCAATAGCAGCCACTGCACACTAACAGCAGATTGTAGCTGCAGCAAAGCAAATTCGTAACACGATTACCCACTCTACGTTTGATATTTTCTAGAATTTATTTCTTAGGTGCCAATATATGTCAGACTAGGCATACGAAATATGCCAGCTGCATGCATATGAAGAATACTCGAATATATGGATTCCTCGTACACACACCTAGGATGTAAATAATAAAATCTAGGTCAGTCACAAATAATCTATATCTCATCCACAGAACACAAAAATGAAGCAATAGTCTAGATAGAATAAAATAAAAGAGTCACAAGATATATAATCGGGTGGAAACAAATCCAATACCAAATAGCTATGAAAAATAGTCTGAGATCAATTGGAGTCCGACGTCCTAAAATAGAATAAAAGAAAATAAAAGATGTCCAATAAAAATGTAGCAAGTCATGACTACTAAACAAAACTACTATATCTCGGTAGGTGCGACCTCATCGGCTGAGAAAGATGGATCCAGTGTAGAACTGTACTCCTGGGTAAAGTCCTGGTCGTCTAAGTCTGGAGACATCACCAAGTCCTCAGAGGGACGTAACAAGATAATAAAAAAAATAACATGCCATAACTGTGCAATAAAATAAAAAATGCATGCAACAGGGTGCCTAACCATTCTAATGTGAATATAAAATTAAGAAGAAACCTTCAACGCATGGGCACTCTGAATATAGTGGGGTTGGCATAGTTCCCAATTGGGCACTAGGGGCCAACATTCGTAATGCTCTGTGAACGTCAGAAGGAATCAGTACAGTGGGGTATATTGCATGTGTCTCCGGCGGAGCTCATACTTTATAATGGATAGTGCATATATACTTGGCCCATACATTAAAAAATTGTTCTTCCCACCCCATGTCTATCAATGTCATATCCACGACAGGTATGAACCTCTAATAACTGCCAGGTCTACTAAACATGCAACTTCTATTAGCAGTTATTTTCTAACCGTCGCACTCTGAGACGTATCTGTAGCCAGCCGACTATGCGAGTCTATGTCCTACATGTGACTCACAACTCATGATAAAGCAAGTGTCATGGCCATATAAGATATACCCGTACCTCACATCAATGGGTGGTCATGTAGTACTAAGTCATCATGCCTAAAAATAAACAAAAGTAGTAAAACGACTAATGAGTCGCTCGCACCCAAGTATGAATTCGACGCACAGTGCAATAGAAATATGTAAACAGTAATAACAGAAGTAATAACAAAAAATATATAACATAAATGAACAGTAATTAGTGACAAGGTATCTTGCCTGGAGGTGGTGTACAGAAATAGCAACGTCAAGGAACTTAGACCGTCAGAAATCAAGAGCAATGAAAGTCAACTTCCGCAAACGTCCTCGGATGCTGAAATAAATATTACGAACATTTTTGACATAAAAGAAATGTCTAAGATCGCCTACCCATAAGTCCAATTCTGGACACAGGGACAAAAGACTAATTCTGGGGCAAATTGGTATATGCCGTTGGACCCTCTTTGCACCGAAAAGCATGTCAATACCTACAATCTCTAAAGTCATCTAGTTATATGTCTATGGGTCAGTTTGACGATACAAACTCAAGTGTCTGCCCAAAGTTGGATTTCGGTGAGCCGTACACAATTTTGCCCGTCGGATCGGGTCATCGGCCCACCAAAATAGTATTTTGGTCGACCTTCTCAGAATCGGACCAAACTTGGCTCACAGGACCAAAAAATGACACGAGTTTAGTGGCGCAAGTTTCGTCTCGAGATGACGAAAGTGCACGAAGTTGTAAGCTAGTCTGCAAAGAGGCCGATACGGGGTATCTCGACCGATATGTCTAGATTTTGTCGCATACACACACCGAATTCCAGTTCACCCGTCTCGATACGCACCTTCGAACTTTTGGTTCACAACTACGTTGTCCAGTTTGTCAGGAAGAACACTGTATCGAAAATTTTTCTACAAATCCTTCTGTTTTGAAAATATTTTTTGTCAGCTTTGGGAGATCGATTTATCGATGCACAGTCGATGAAATTCAAATATACAAAAAGGGTTGTGAAGCCCTATAGGTTGTCTAGGATGGTCCTTAAATAGATTTTTGAAATTTCTAATGTTGGGTTCACAAAATTCTTTCGAACAGAAGGTTTGGGACTGTTTCACTCTTCTATGTTCGAGCATTTTTCTTCGATTTGTATTAATTTTTCTGGATCGATTGTCTCCCTATACTCAAATCTATTTACTGGGGTTTCGAGAGGATCGTATAGGCTTTTTATAGGATTTGCTAGATTGACATATAGTCGACTATCCGTCAAAAAATTAAGCGAAGAAAGGGGGTACCTGGCTGCGGTTTGAGAACAGAGTATTCTCTATTTTTGGGTCGGTCCGACTATGTTGGCGGCACTCTGGCGATCGATGGATAGGTGCAGGTGGTTAGGACTGTGCGTCGGGGATCGAAGATGTTAGCACAGGGTCGGGGTTGAAGAGATTTGGGGTTTGCGTGCGGATAATCTCAGGAAAGTTTGATGGTTAGTTTATATAGATGAGTTTTTAAAATTGATTTTTGGCCAGTTTAGAATGGGATTTTTGTTTGGTTTTAATCCTACTCTAGAAGATAATCCTAAATAGAGATGTCTAGGATTGTATTTGAATCAATTTGGTTCAAAATCGACCAAGATTTGGGGTTTTTTTAAAGAAAGGTTTCCTTTCTTTCTTCTCCGGCCGCTCGGTTTAGCGGGGGTACTCTTCACTGGAACACTACTACTTGCTTTGTTTTTTTTATCTCGACTATATATATATATATATATATATATATATATATATATATATATATATAACTATATATTATATATATATATATATTTTTATATATATATATATATATATATATATATATATATATATATATATATATATATATATATATATATATAAAACTATATATATATATATATATATATATATATATATATATATATATATATATAATATTTATATATATATATATATATATATATATATATTAAAAATATATATATATATATATATATATATATTATATATATATATATATATATATATATATATATATATAACCTTATACTCTATTACTATAAAATAAAATTTCTAAAACTCAAAATACTTATCAAATATTTTTTTAGTAAAATATTGTACAAGAAAAATAATATAAAACAATATTTACTTGCTAGTTTTGATATATAAGAAAATCATATAATTTATTGCTAAGCTATCTAATAAATAAGAAAATACTAAAAATATTTAGTAAAAATTCTATAAGGGGGTTTACATCCTATCCAACTTATAAAAATTTCGTCATCGAAAATAAAACTAACATCGGGTGAATGCAATACAATTCAGTACAAAGAAGGAAATTTAACATATGAAAAAGTGTTCCTTAATTTTTGAACAAATAAGGGAAGCGATTGTAGATATCGTCCTCGTGCTTCCAAGTAGACTCTCTTGGCGAGTGATGCTTCCATGCTACACAAACCAATTGAATAGATTGATTCTGCAACACCTTCACTCGACGATCAAGGATCCCTACTAGTTGCTCATGGTATGACAAGCTCGGACCTACCGTGATTTCGGAGTGATCAAGGACATGACTGCTGTTTGTCATGTATCTTCTCAGATGGGACACGTGGAATACGTCATGCACTCCCTCTAGTGATGGTGGCAATGCCAATCTGTAGGCAACTTCTCCAACACGTTCCAAGATATCGAAAGGACCGATGTATCTTGGACTCAGCTTGTCATGTCCTCTGAATCAAATCGTACCTCTAGTGGGTGATATCTTCAAGAAAACATGGTCATCTTCCTTGAACTCCAACGGACGACGATGATAATCTGCCCACTACTTCTGTCTATCTTGTACTGCTCGTAGGTAGCCTTGTATCTTCTTCACCTTTTCTACCGTGCTCACGACCAATTCGGGATCCAATATTTGTCGCTCTCCTACATCACTCCAATAAACGGGAGATCGATATTTTCTACTATGCAATGCTTCAAACGGAGCCATCTTAATGCTTGCTTGATAGCTATTGTTGTAATAAAACTCCACAAGATGAAGGTGGTCTTTTCATGATCTGTCAAAGTCAAGCATACACGCTCTCAATATACCTTATAGCATTTGAATACTACGCTCTGATTGTCCGTCAGTCTACGGGTGATAAGCAGTGCTAAACTTCAGATGGGTGCCCAAGCTTTCTTGTATCCTCCTCCAGGAATGAGAGGTAAATCTTGAGTTCCGGTCTGACACGATGCTAACTGGAACACCGTGCAGCTTCACTATTTGCTTAATGTACATGTTAGCTAAGACTTTCGTGGACTGACCCACTTTAAAAGGTAAGAAGTTTGTTAAATTAGTGAGCCTATCTATGATCACCCATATGCATTTCATCCACTAGGACTCCGAGGAAATCTCGTGACGATATCCATGGTAATGTGCTCCCACTTCCACTGAAGAATAGGAAGTGGTTGCAACAATCCAGCTGACCTCTGGTGCTCTGCCTTCACTTGTTGACATACCAAGAGCTATCTTCCGCTTCATTCCATGCCATTAATAGTGTTGTCGCAAGTCTCGGTACATCTTGGTTCCTTCGAGGTGTATATAGTAGATTGAGCCATGTGCTTCAGCCATCAGTTATTTCCAAAGCTTTCTGTTTGGAACATACAAACGATCTCCACATCGTAGTCTCCCATCCGGATGCATCCTCAATCCAGTCTGCTCTGCTTCGGTCCTCTCTCTAAGTCTGGAATCTAGTATACGTGGGTAATGTTGCCTTGATTCTCTCTACTAATGATAGTTGCACTTGAAGGTTGGCTAGTTCGCCATCAGCTCCGGGCATTATGATTTCTATTCCAAGCTTTCGCAAGTCTTCTAATAACTCCTTCTGTGTGGTCAAGAAATAATCCATGGACTTACGGCTTAACGCGTATGCTACCACATTAGCCTTGCCCGGATGGTAGTGCAACTCGATCTCATAATCCTTCATCAGCTCCAACCATCGATGTTTTTGCATGTTCAGCTCTTTTTGCATGAAGACATACTTGAGGCTTTTATGATTGATATAGATGTCTAACTTTTCACCATACAAGTAATGTCTTTAAAGTTTTAGACCAAAGATGACTGTTGCGACACTACTAAAATACATCGAATTAGCGACTGCCATACCGTCACTAATCCGTCGGTAAATCAACTTAACGACGGCTAACCGACGAAATTTGGCTGATAAAATTCGTCGGAAAATAGCCCGTCGCTAAACAAAGTCCGTCGCTATTCTATCGCTATCCTACTGCGGAGGTTGAGAGAGTCGACTGCTTAGCGACGGATTGCCGTCATCAAGGATCGAACATTTAGCAACGGCTAGCCGACGAATTTTCGTCAAATCAATTATCGAAAAGTTTTTTATACTACTTTTTAGTGAAGGACAGGTCCGTCGGTAATATGTCGGTAATTGCGTATCATAGAGTTTCTGATACGGAAAATCTGACGTAAATTCGTCGCTAGACGTCGCTAATACTCGACAGAAGAACGACAGTTTAGCGACGGAATATCGGTCGCTTAGGTTCTGAAAATCTTTATATTTCCAGAGCCTTGTCGACGGATAATCCGTTACAAATCTGCCGACATCCGTCGCTAACTGGAAATTTTCCAGTTAGTGACGGAATATTCCATCACTCAGTCGTCACCTTGCGTCGCAAGTCCGTCGCTAACTCAAATTTTTTTTAAAAAAATTACATAAAACACAGCATTCCCTGTTCGTACAACATCTGAAACATCGAAACATCACAATATGCATCACACCTCACACAAACCAACAAACCAATATACCTCACACAACAATATACAAATATCTATCACAAATACATTACACAAACCAACATACATCAATGAACCAACAAACCAATATACATCACACACCAATATACAAATATCTATCACAAATACATCACACAAACCAACATACATCAATGAGACCCGGAGCAACCCTCCGTTGAATTTTTATATAATAAAAGTCTAGGTAATAGCATCCAAAATCCGAGTCTATAAAATAACCATGTCTAGAAAATAAAAATCCGTCAAGAGTTGTAAAATCATCTAAGTAAAACTCATAAATAAGTCTAGCGGAAACAAATACGGTCAAAAATCATATATATATATATATATATATATATATATATATATATATATATATATTACATATCAAAAATATATATATATATATATATATATATATATATATATATATATATATATATATATATATATATTACATATCAAAAATATATATATATATATATATATATATATATATATATATATATATATATATTACATATCATATATATATATATATATTTTATCTATTTTTATTATTATTTTATTATTATTTTTTCGAAAAAGAAAATTTTATTGAAACATGAAACGAAGTACACAGGACGAAAGAGCAGGTCCCACGAAAACCAAAATTCGAAATTTGAAACTGCCCGCGTCCCGAGCGGGAGGGGCACGTGGCGTACAGACACGGGGCCCGAGGGGGCCTGCTCCGGGCGCTGTGACCGAGGGGGGACATGACCCGAGGGGACGCAGGAAACCCGACCAAGCGCGAGGCCCGAGGGGAGGGGGCCTCGGGAACGGAGGGGGAGGGGACGCGCCGCCGGGGAGCGGCAGTAGCCACGGTCGGCGGGAGCCGCGGCACGGCGAAGACGCTAAGCCAGCGCAACCGAGCGTGGAGGGCGGGGGCTGGGGGGGCGGAGGCGGCCAGAGGGGGAACTGAACCGCCGAGAGCCTGGAAGGATCCGCGGTGGCCAAGGCGGAGGAGGGGGAGCTGAACCGCCGAGAGCCTGGAAGGAGCTGCGGTGGCCGGAGGCGTCCAGTGGGGGGATCCGCGGCGTCCGGAGCGCAGAGGGACACAACGAGGGGGGCGACAGCGGCGGAGAGAGAACACCACGACGGCCCGAGAGAAGGAGAAGGGAGTCCGGGGAGGGGGGGTCAGCCTCGGGGGGGGCGACGGCCGGGGGGAGGCCCGGCGAAGGCGCCGGTCCCAAGTGGGGGGAGGATGGCGAAGACGTCAGTCGGAGGCCCCAAAGCGTCGGCTGGGATAAGACGGAGGGGGGGGCTAGGTGGTCGCTGCCGAGGGGACGCACCACGAGGAAAATGAGGGGGGCCAGCGCCACCGGGAGCTGGTGGCTGCCAGTAGGGCACTGCCGGGGGGGTCCAAAACCACCTTAGAGGAGGGGGGCAGGGAAGAAGGTTGATGCCGAGGCGGGGGGTGACTCGGCGAGAGGGGCGGCCGAAGGAGGGGCGCCGGGAGGAAGGTCGTAGCCGAGGCAGGGAGTGGCACGGCGATGGGGGCGGCGGGAGCGGGGGGCGAGGCCGAGAAGGGGTCAACAGCTGGAGCCGGAGGGGGTGAGCTGATCCGACGCCGAAGGAGACGAGCTGGGGGGGACAGGCGCCGGGGGAGCCACGAGAGGCGGAGGAGGGGGGAGGAACGGGGGAAGGGAAGGGGGAAAGGAAGAGGACCCAGCAGGAAAGGAAGGAGGCTGACAGCGGAGGGAGAAGGAGATGGTCGCCGATGTCACGCCCCGATCCCGGAGGA
This sequence comes from Iris pallida, assembly GCA_029216955.1. Taxonomy (NCBI): domain Eukaryota; kingdom Viridiplantae; phylum Streptophyta; class Magnoliopsida; order Asparagales; family Iridaceae; genus Iris; species Iris pallida. Next base: position 1,064,188 of record JANAVB010029219.1, read on the forward strand.
TCGAAAACTAGCCACTGGGCGTGATACCGTACAAGTCTAGATTGCACTTGTACAAGGCAAAACCATTACAGTTCCTGGTAATTCTCAGAAAACATCAAAACGCAGCGGAACCAAGCAGATAAATTGAAGTCACATAATTTATATAGAAATGTATCTCTTTATTGATAATCAAAATGGATTACAAGACTTGCAACGAAATACAGAGTTTACAACTGTTTACAAGACTTTTGAATAGCCAACTGAATGTATACACTTGCCCTTTAGGCTACAATGAATATACTGACTTCTTTACAATAAACTTGCCAATATGGCTACAATCTCACTGGTACAACTGAGTTCCCATGTTCCATACATTATGTCCCGTATAGCAGAAGACATCGTCTTGCAAGAAGAGCTTCTGCACACCCATCCGATTCATCAATGCCAAGCACTGATTCACAGGATTTTCCCCAAGCAAACACCTGTAATATTGCCCACAACGTGGGTCAGTACATCATCAATGTACTGGCGAGCGGTGCTGGCCCAACTCACCTAAGAAGACAATACTAAGTAATCATGTTATAGCACATTATTAACAGTGGTCTTTCTCGTTGCCTTAGGGTCAGTTTTATGTTATAGCCGACAAGAAGTAAAGCATGCAAATCTCATAGCCAACATAATTTAAAAGCATACTGTTATCACCCTTTGGTGATTCTTACCCACGGTCGTGTAGCCATCCCTGTACATTTATAATACTTACTCTGCCTGCACAAGACATTGTTAGAAACAATATCATGATTCAATATGAATATCACCGTTCAGGTGATTCTTACCAACAGCCGACATCCTTCCCTGTATTTGAGTAATAACTTACTCTGCCTGCATAAGACATCATTAGCACCTGACCTATCTATATGAAGGTCACTGGCGACACGCCATCCTGGACCGTCTTACAGGTATACAGCGCCCTTGCCAGTGCAGGTAGCTAGCCCCACTGCAAGTCCTGTATACCGTGCTACTACTTCAGCACTGCCACTACTTCAGCATTGGTTTCCCCTAGGACGAATCGGGTTCCATGGCCCAGGAATACCGTTCGAGAAACCACCTTGTCGACAAGTTGTCCATGACCATGCAACTATATGCAACTTATCTAAGAAGAAAACATATAATGCATGATAAGGAAAACTAAGCAAAACCATCATTCTCATTCGTATTGCCATCTTGCCATCTAGCCATCTTGCCTTGAGCCAATGCTCACATTATCATCTGCCCAATCCAGGGTCTTGGCGTAATCAACATTCTACATCGGCGACAGGATAATAGAATGTTGTTACCCAATGCCTTGCCACATATTTGATACCAAACATCTTTCCAACCAAACTCAATGTACTCACCGCCCAATTCCTGGGACTTAGCATCTGTTTAGCATTCATTCATTTGAATGCAATTCAAGCATACTCACTGCCCAGTTCTTGGGTCTTAACATCAGTATTGCCATCTATTCATTGAGCCAACGCTCGATATACTCACCGCCCAAGTATTTGGGACTTTGCCTTCACCTGTCATGTAATTCATTGCAACAGCGTACAAGCATACAATTTATTTAGCCACAACAGTTTACGTTCAGGTGATTATTATCTTTCATTATCTTTCCAAATTCCATGCAAGGTGTTATTGAACAAACTTAACTAGAAACATAGCATACTCATCCTTATTTTAAGCGTGAAGCTAAAGGATCTTTGAAGGGTTCAACACTACTCACATTCATAGGACGATTCCCGCCACGATCGCATAGTCTTCCAAGCGATCCCTCGCATAATCCTAAGTCCAACAAGGCTTCACGAACCAACCATCCATCATAAGGCATCTTGCGGGTCGGGACACTACAATATATACCACCCAGAAAAAGTTTCGTCCTCGAAACTTAAAACAAAACTCATCCCCAAAACTTCAACCAAGCTTTCATGAAACTTCTCTACAATCAACTTGCACCATCTAATATTTCTTCGCAATCTCTCGATTGATTTCAAGTAATGTACCGTCTCGTTACAGCATCCCAATTAATTCAACATAGTTTACCATCTTTGATCTTTCCTCCGACACTCGTGCAAATCCTTAGCACATAATAATCCTCCCCGTGGCTTCGTTTGTATTCAGCATATCACTTAGTTGAAATCATACACATATTTTAGGCGTCCCCGAAATACATGCACTTCAGCCAAGTTCAGTGATAGAGAAAGCGAACGAGCTACGGTGTACCTTCCTTTTCGAACATCATTAATTCTCTTTGAGCATCTCATATAATCCCACTTTGTTTATTCGATACTCCAACCAATTGATAACACAATAGATGTTGCTAATTCAATTCAAGACATTTTCCTCAACCGATCCAATATTTTCCAAAGTATTCGGACTTAGATATGTCAAGTATTCCTTTCAAGTTCATTGTCATCCATGCCACCAAAGTTGATAAATCCTATTGTCACATTTTATTTCGATACCCCGATTCTCGTCGGTCAAATCTTGTACTCATCATCGTTCGCATCCATACACATTGTTAGCAACTCATAAATTCTCTCGATCCTGATTCATCCATCAAATTGTACCATCATCCCACTCTAGTAACATTTCTTGCTGTCCTCCAACATTTTCTCGTATTGATCAAGCCAACATATTTATCCTCTCGTATAGGCAACTATCATATTCCAGCAACATTAATTCTGAGGGTCATTCATATTCACATTTGCCGATCTCGGCTACATGCAGTATCCAATTTCGTCATTACACTTATCCTCAATCTTGATCCGGTCAATGAAATTATTCCAACTATCTCAAAGCACTACCAACAATTTTCGCAGCTCAATATCAATCAACCAACCTAACCAGTTCTAACAATTCCCAACATTTCAACCAAAGCAACTCAATTTCCGAAACCAACATGATCCGTCATCCCATCCAACATTATAACATCAAATTTCCCAAATATCTATTCCATTCCAAAGCCTACCTTCCAACACATCTTATTCATTCCAACTATACTAACGCAACACCAATAGGGACATCCTACGGTTTTCCAATAGTCAACTTAGCATACAATCAAGTCTCTACGGTCAGCTAATCTAAGCTAAACCAGACATTCAGCTAACCCATATGAGATGAGTAGCTATCAGGGACATACTTATCTCTTATCTTAGAGGCAACCAATTCTCAACATAGGGCAACTCTATGGTCTGACCAACTTAGGGACATGGGACGCCACCCCAATCTTATGAACTTATACCAAACACGGACAACTGAAGAACATAGCCAACCAATCTGAGACTTAAGCAAGCAACCAACAATTTAGGCAACAAATCGACACTCTAGGCAACCAGCCAACAATCTAGGCAACCAACCGACAATCTAGGCAACTAGCCAACAATCTAGGCAACCAACCGACAATCTAGGCAACTAGCCAACAATCTAGGCAACCAACCGACAATCTAGGGTCAAGTCTTTCTACCCGTACTCATACTCGAGTCATACCCAACGAAGTCTCATTCTAGACTTACCCGCAACCGACCAAATCTATCCGACAATTCTATCCAACAATTCTATCCCACAATTCTATGGGTCAATCTCGAAGCTATCATATAAAACTCCTCAATAGAATATTCAACTTTCAATTTCCATTTGCATAGACATAGTATCTGTTCGATCCAACTTGTATCCTCATATCGTACTCAAATTGTCTATTCAATCGGGTCAACTATTTCGAGTCATCATCCGACATTGCTATCTCAATAGTTTATCACTTATGATCTCTTCCTACGGTCTCTTCGCGACATAATCGTTTCCCACATTCTTAGATCATCGATACGGTCCGTACTCTTTTAACCAACAAAAAATAAGGCAACTATAATCATATTTCTTCCGAGGCATCATTTATAAATTTTCTAACACCAACACGGTCATCGCTTAGCAATTCACGTTAACCATCAATATTAGTTTTGTATCATCTCCTTATGATTCCATAAGAAGATTTACTATTCATGTACCGATCCAATCTCTATGGCCCCAATCATCTAGCATTCATGCATCGGTCATCTTAGCGGACATAACATAACTCATTAGCTAAGTCATAATCCAACAATTCTATATCCCACCAAACTTGTTATCCATGCGACAATATCATCTATTGACAGGGTCTATTACATATCGCTGCACCTCGATACTTATTTGTATTCCAGCCATTCGACTCTCGTAAGGAACATCTACTCTTTCGTACATCAAGGGACAAGTACCCATTCTCTATGCCTCAAAATAGTCAAGGGTCATAACTTGTTAATTCGGGACATCAATTTCTCTCAAGCACACTGCACCACGTGCTAAGATCATCTATTCCACAAGCCCATTCTCTAACTTTTTGGTCGTCGATGCAACTCTCTGCATCTTCTAAATCATTCGCAACATCCCGATAAGCGTCTAACATTACCATCAGTTCTATCGATATCCAACATGCAATTTCTTTAACTCAATTCCAACATCGTTCAATATTCGGTCCATAGTTGTTCTCACAAAATCTTTCAATAGCAACACCACACTATCATTACCAAGCCTACAATCCTTCTACCCAACTGATTCAAGTACTCGCCTGAATCTGAAATTCTTTTCTTTCCCAACCAAGGCATCATTTCATATTCTCAATTCTCTTATTACCCAATTTAATGCTAATTGACAAGGTCTAGCGATGGTTCATCTGAACACATCAAAATCTCACAACGGTCATCCAACTTAACAATCAAGGAACACGCCTAGCCAACATGTATCAATCGTAAGCTCAGCTACGATTCGATACCACCCACTACCTTATAGGTAAAGCAATCACAAAATCATAGACACATCAAGGGTCAAGGGACATCTTATCACGACAAGGGTATATGTAATATACCACCCAGAGCTCAAGCCATTCCAAACACAATATTCCTTCGCATCAAACCGACATCCAACATGGACTATCCATCCTGCAGTGGTTATGCTGACCACAGATATCGACTCAAAATTCGGTCGATTCCCATTCACTGAAATTCATGCACATACTGTTCCAACATACCATGCCATCACCCACTGTCGATTGCTGCATAACAATCGATTCAAAGAATCCCACACATAAGACATCCAGCATGCATCACAAACTTACGCATCGTATCATTATTATTCTTTTTGGTATCTTTTAGAAATTCAACAAAGCACACATATCACAGCCCACATATTTAGACTTATTGTATGGAACACCCAGTGAGAGGTTAGAATGATCAACGGACTTTCAGTCAAGGGAACAACATAGAATAGTTTGGAAGCAACACAGAATAATCGCAGAAGCACTATGAGTCATCATAGAGGCAACTTTGATTTCATCGCGGAAGCAACTTTGAGTATTCGCGGAAGCAACTTTGATTCACCGCGGAAGCAACTTTGAATAATCGCGGAAGCAATCTTTGAATCATCGCGGAAGCAGCTTAGAATCATCTTAGTAGCAACATTGATTCGAAACAAATCGAATAGGAATCCAAGGACGTAAAGCCGTGCTCTGATACCATTATGTCACGCTCCGATCCCGGAGGATCGAAAACTAGCCACTGGGCGTGATACCGTACAAGTCTAGATTGCACTTGTACAAGGCAAAACCATTACAGTTCCTGGTAATTCTCAGAAAACATCAAAACGCAGCAGAACCAAGCAGATAAATTGAAGTCACATAATTTATATAGAAATGTATCTCTTTATTGATAATCAAAATGGATTACAAGACTTGCAGCGAAATACAGAGTTTACAACTGTTTACAAGACTTTTGAATAGCCAACTGAATGTATACACTTGCCCTTTAGGCTACAATGAATATACTGACTTCTTTACAATAAACTTGCCAATATGGCTACAATCTCACTGGTACAACTGAGTTCCCATGTTCCATACATTATGTCCCGTATAGCAGAAGACATCGTCTTGCAAGAAGAGCTTCTGCACACCCATCCGATTCATCGATACCAAGCACTGATTCACAGGATTTCCCCCAAGCAAACACCTGTAATATTGCCCACAACGTGGGTCAGTACATCATCAATGTACTGGCGAGCGGTGCTGGCCCAACTCACCTAAGAAGACAACACTAAGTAATCATGTTATAGCACATTATTAACAGTGGTCTTTCTCGTTGCCTTAGGGTCAGTTTCATGTTATAGCCGACAAGAAGTAAAGCATGCAAATCTCATAGCCAACATAATTTAAAAGCATACTGTTATCACCCTTTGGTGATTCTTACCCACGGTCGTGTAGCCATCCCTGTACATTTATAATACTTACTCAGCCTGCACAAGACATTGTTAGAAATAATATCATGATTCAATATGAATATCACCGTTCAGGTGATTCTTACCAACAGCCGACATCCTTCCCTGTATTTGAGTAATAACTTACTCTGCCTGCATAAGACATCATTAGCACCTGACCTATCTATATGAAGGTCACTGGCGACATGCCATCCTGGACCGTCTTACAGGTATACAGCGCCCTTGCCAGTGCAGGTAGCTAGCCCCACTGCAAGTCCTGTATACCGTGCTACTACTTCAGCACTGCCACTACTTCGGCATTGGTTTCCCCTAGGACGAATCGGGTTCCATGGCCCAGGAATACCGTTCGAGAAACCACCTTGTCGACAAGTTGTCCATGACCATGCAACTATATGCAACTTATCTAAGAAGAAAACATATAATGCATGATAAGGAAAACTAAGCAAAACCATCATTCTCATTCGTATTGCCATCTTGCCATCTAGCCATCTTGCCTTGAGCCAATGCTCATATTATCATCTGTCCAATCCAGGGTCTTGGCGTAATCAATATTCTACATCGGCGACAGGATAATAGAATGTTGTTACCCAATGCCTTGCCACATCTTTGATACCAAACATCTTTCCAACCAAACTCAATGTACTCACCGCCCAATTCCTGGGACTTAGCATCTGTTTAGCATTCATTCATTTGAATGCAATTCAAGCATACTCACTGCCCAGTTCTTGGGTCTTAACATCAGTATTGCCATCTATTCATTGAGCCAACGCTCGATATACTCACCGCCCAAGTATTTGGGACTTTGCCTTCACCTGTCATGTAATTCATTGCAACAGCGTACAAGCATACAATTTATTTAGCCATAACAGTTTACGTTCAGGTGATTATTATCTTTCATTATCTTTCCAAATTCCATGCAAGGTGTTATTGAACAAACTCAACTAGAAACATAGCATACTCATCCTTATTTTAAGCGTGAAGCTAAAGGATCTTTGAAGGGTTCAACACTACTCACATTCATAGGACGATTCCCGCCACGATCGCATAGTCTTCCAAGCGATCCCTCGCATAATTCCAAGTCCAACAAGGCTTCACGAACCAACCATCCATCATAAGGCATCTTGTGGGTCGGGGCACTACAGCCGACACCGGGGGCGACAGCGCCGACGGGTCTGAGCGGAGGGGGAGGCGAGCCACGGAGGGGAGCCAAACCAAAGGGGCTAGGCCGGCCATGGCAGCCAGGCTGTGCAGGTGCATGGGGGACCGCCGGCGGCGCGCCGGGGCTCGCCGGGGAAGGGACCCCACGTGCGAGGTTCCCAAGGAGCCTAGAGAGCAGAAGCTCTCATCCCTGTTATATATATATCATATATATATATATATATATTGTCCTCTATGTACGCACAGAGAGATCTCCCTCCTCAGCCACTGTGCATAAATAGGATCCACGTCAGCAATATCAATATCCATAGAAGATGGATGACTGGAACTCCCGGTGCAACTGCCCTCTGGTGCCACCTCCTCCTTCATAGCTATCTCGGCTTTAGAAATCACTACCGACTTAGCAGCAGGAGGTGGACTACCTCCTCAGCAGTAGGTACCACTACCGACTCAGCAGCAGAAGGTGCCACTACCTCCTCAGCAGCCATCTGTGCCTCTCTCAAGCGACGTCCTCGGGTCTTGGGTGCCATCTGATAAGATTGATGGAAACATGAAGATTAATTAGGGATTAAACAAAATAACAATATTAGACGTGTAATATAGAAGATTTATTGTTGTATAGAAATGACAGTATTAGACGTCCTCTGCGTCCTCATCTTCCTCTTCCTCCTCATCTTCGCTTTCATCTATTTTGTTTTCCTCTTCGGATACTTCAACCTCTTCGGATACTTCAACCTCCAACGGTGAATGACCCTCAGCAGTCTTGCCTTAAATATGAAGCCATTAACAACATAGCCTGACAGTACGGAATAAGTCTCACAAGGAGGAGTATCCGTATCGTATACCATATCCTGTCTTTCCACATATAGTTCACCATACGATGACCACAGGCCTTAATCACGTACGAAACCCTTACGCGTCAAATGTTCTCTCACAGTCACCACATCTTCGTAACGTCTATTGCGAAAATTACCACATGGCACGATCAACGAAGTAACGGTCCATCGCAGATTGGATGTGAAAATCTGCATCGTAAGATAAAGTAAACAGAATTGCAATTAAAAATATATAGTCTGATACCGACCCCCATATACTTCGTCGCTCTACTTCCCCTACTTCTCAAGAACGCCCCCTCTCTGACCCCCTCTACTTCCCTGCTTCTCATTCGACTCTCTCAGCCTCCTATTCCGCATCATATGATATCCATCTCAACCAAAGAGTAGAGAAGTATAAAAATATTAATATTAATCAAGGATCGGTATCGAAATCGATATCACCATGAATCTCATGGCTTGTTCTACCAGAGCATAATATAAAACCAAACGTGTGAAGCGGAGCTTCACATTCAAAATATTAGAAGGAAAAAATTTACGATTGGTGGTAGGGCGAGCTAGAATCCTTTGAAAGTATTCTGGCTCGCCCTACCACCAATTAAAAATTTTTTCTTTCTAATATTGTGAATGTGAAGCTCTACTTCACGTTTGGTTTTATATTATGCTCTGTTAGAACAAGCTATGAGGTTCATGGTGATACTGATTTCGATACTGATCCTTGGTTAATATTAATATTTTCACACTTCTCCACGCTTTGGTTGAGATGTATATCATATGATACGGAATAGGATGCCTCATGACCAGAATGAGAAGAAGGGGAGTAGGGAGGCTCACTCTATACACTCATCCGCCTACGATATACACTCTATACACTCTTACTTATGCAAGCCTTTTGAGGTAATCAGCATTAAACTAGATTTTTGAAAAAATCTATAACTCTGATAGGCCCAAAAGACTTGGCATAAGTAAATTTAATTTTCAACACTTACCTAGCTACTACTAAGATATCTTATATATATCCTTCTAGGATACTCACTCTATACCGATATCTTAAATTTAATTTTCAACACTTACCTACCGCCTAGACACCGCCTAGACGCCTAAGCGATCAATATCAATACAGATTCGTAAGACAAAGTAAACAGATTTGCAATTAAAAATATATAGTCCGATACCGATACTTCTCTGCTTCTCATTCGACTCTCTCAACCTCCTCAGCAGGTAGTAGGGCTAGCCAGAATCCTTTGAAGGATTCTGGCTCGCCCTGCCACCCATCACAAAGGATTCTGGCTTGCCCTACCGCCTAGACGCCGCCTAACGATCAATACCGATACTCATAGAAATAGTTTTATACCGATACTTCGTCAATCTACTTCCCCTGCTTCTCAAGAAGGCCCCCTCTCTGACCCCCCTCTACTTTCCTACTTTTCATTCGATATTTTAAGAAGTGAACGTCTTTCTTCGTAGTGGGGTCGGGGGAAAGAATGGGAAAGATGATTTCACTATATTTCTGACCGGGAACAGGACCTATCACAAGAATTATGGCTCGCCCTACCACCCATCGTAAACTTTTTTCTTCTAATATTATGAATGTGAAGCTCTGCTTCACACGTTTGGTTTTATATTATGCTATGGTAGAACAAGCCATGAGATTCATGGTGATATCGATTCCGCCTACGATATACACTCTATACACTCTTACTTATGCAAGCCTTATGAGGTAATCAGCATTATACTAGATTTTCTAAAAATCAATAACTCTGATAGGCCCAAAAGACTTGGCATAAGTAAATTTAATTTTCAACACTTACCTAGCTACTACTAAGATATCTTATATATATATATATATCCTTCTACGATAATCCGATCCGAAACCGCCGATACTACCGATATCGCCGATACCAATACTCATAGGAAAAGTCCGATACCGATTCCGATACCGATACTTTGAACCTTGATACTAATATATATATATATATATATATATATATATATATATATATATATATATATATATATATAATTCTACGATACTCCGAAACCGTCGATACTACCGATATCGCCGATACCAATACTCATAGGAATAGTCCGATACCGATACTTTGAACCTTGATACTAAGTTTTTATATATATACTAATTTATATACCGATACCAATACTCATAGGAATAGTCCGATACCGATTTCGATACCGATGCTTTGAACCTTGATACTAACTTTATATATATACTAATTTATATACTAATTTATAAACTAATTTATATACTAAGTTTATATTCCAATACCGATACTTTGTGTGTGTGCGTGTGTGTGTGTGTGTGTTATTACTGGCCCCGGCCACCAACCCCCACCCCCACCACTGCCGACCGCCATCCCCACCATCGCGACCCCCACCTCCATCCCCACCCCAACCCCCACCACCGTCGACCGCCATCCCCACCGCCGACACGAAACCCGCCGCCCCGACCCGAAACCACCCCCCCAGCGACCCCCACCACCACCGTCCCCCGCCTCCCCCAAGCTCTCCGACCCAAAAAACCCCCAGCGACCCCCAACCACACCACCGCGACCCTCACCCCCACTACCATCAGCCCCCGCCTCCCCCAGCCGCCCCGACCCGAAACCCCCCCTCCCAGCGACCCCCACCTCCACCACCGCGACCCCCACCCCCACCACCACCGGCCTCCACCTCTCCCCGCCGCCCCGACCCAACCCCCCTCCAGCGACCCCCACCCCTCCACCGCGACCCCCACGCCCACCCCCAGCACCACCGGCCCCCGTTGTCCCGACCACCGAGAGTGAAAGAGAGAGAGAGAGAGAAGATTATCTGGAGAGAGAGAGAAAGAGTCTGTGGCCGGAGAGAGAGAGAGAGAGAAAATTTTGGAGGGAATGAAAAGTTTCCCCCTGTCGGCTAAATTTAAGTTAGGACTGGATATTTAGCGACGGACTGACGACGGATATATTTCGTCGCTATGTGGTCGCTATACCACCCTAGCTGGCCGACGGAATATCCGTCGTAATATGGTCGTTAAATTTTGCGACAATATTTTTCAACATTCCCTGCCAACTTTTGCCAACTATGCGACAGTATAGCGACGAAATCTTCATCCGTCACTATATCTCTGTCGACTTAATGACGGATTGGCGACCTTTGTTTGCACTTAAAATAAAATAAAAAATTATCGAATTTTCGACGGCAATCAGTCAGAACTTTGTCGGTAGTCGGTCGCTAATAGCGACGGACAGAATCCGTCGCTATATGTCCGTCGCCAAATGGTTGTATTTTGGTATTGCGAGCTCTAGGTTCTTGGGTTGGATAATTTTTCTTGTGCGCTCTCAACTGCCTCGATGCATACGCTACTACTCGGCCATACTACATTAAAACGAATACTAATCCCTTTTCGGATGCATCGCTATAAATTACGAATCCTCCCGGTCATGATAGAATGACCAAGATGGGTGCAGTGGTCAAGCGCTTCTTCAACTCATCAAAGGATGCTTGACACCCGCCCGTCCATATGAACTCTTGGTCTTGGTAAGTTACCGAGTCATTAGTCCAGCTATCCATGAAAAATCTTCCACGAACCTTTGGTAATAACCCGCAAGTCCAAGAAAACTTCTCACCTTGGAGGCTAAAGTGGGAACGGGCCGTGCCTTAACTACTGTGATTTTTTCTGGGTCCACCGATATGCCATCTTCCATGACGATATGTCCATGAAATGAGACCTTATCCCAAAAGAAGTCATATTTGCTAATCTTGGCATACAGCTGCTCATTCCTCAAGGTTCCCAAGACTATCCTCAAATGATGTTCATGTTGTTCATGCTCTTTGTGGCTCTTTGAGTATATCAAGATATCGTCTATAAAGACAACTACGAATTTGTCCAAGTACTGATGGAAGATTTTATTCATGAGATTCATGAAGACCGCTTGAGCATTAGTCAAACCAAATGGCATGACCAAAAACTTGTAGTGCCCATATCTCGATATGAATGCAGTCTTCGAGATATCTTTCTTCTGGACATTCAACTGATGATAGCCCAAACGCAAGTCGATTTTGGAAAAAACCTTGGTTTCACTCAACTGATCAAATAGATCGGCAATGCATGGCAAGGGGTACCTGTTCTTCACTATCATCGCGTTCATAGCTCTGTAATCAATGCAAATGCACACTGTCCCATCCTTCTTTGGCATGAACAAGACAGGTGCTCCCTATGGTGATGCACTAGAACGGATAAAGCCCTTCTCTAGCAATTCATCTATTTGCATCTTCATTTCTACCAACTCCTTGGGTGCTAACCGGCACACTCGAGATGAGATAGGTTTGGCTCCCGGAATGAGTTCTATAGAAAATTCGATGTCTCTGTGAGATGGCAATCCTGGCAACTCTTCTGGAAATACATCTTGGAACTCAGTAATGATACATCCATCTCCATATGAATAGATGGATCACTTCCTTCTTCCGTTCCTCTAGCGAACTTGAATTCGACTCATTTGGTAGTCTAAAGACAATGCTACCTCTATGATAGTCAAGGGAGGCATAATATTGGCTCAACCAGTCCATCCCAAGAACTACATCAAAATTTGGCATAGGAAAATCCAAAAATCGTACCTTCATTTCTCTATCACATATCACTATAAGACTGAGTCTACAAACGCTACTTATAGGTATTATTCCTCCTGCAGTGAGAATTCTAATGTTCTTAGATAGTGGTGTAGTGGAAATACTGTGTCCAGTTGTAAAACTAGTGGCTATGAATGACTGTGTGGCTCCAGTGTCAAATAATATAATAGTACAAAATGTATCAACTAAAACAATACCTATTATAACTTTCCCTTCTGCCTCTGTATCCTCTACTGCTAGCGAGAAAGCCTGTTCGCACTTCTGATTGGGTCCCTAAGCTCTGGCCGTGTCAAACTGTACTGAAAAGGAAGGTAGTGGTGGGCGAGGCGCTCCTGCTGCTAGTGCCATAAGCCTCGGCGCCTGCTTTCATGGTCGGGGTACTGGAGCTGTCGGCCTTGGGGCCTGCTGAGCATGTACTAGCGCTTGCTCTCCGGACAATCCTTGACCATATGCTGGCCGGATCCACACCTCAAGCACAATCCAAGACAAATTCGACAGTCGTTCTGAATATGTCCTTGCTTCTCGCAGTAACGACAAACACTACACCAAAACATGTATTTTTGACAGACCAAAACTGTCATAAATCATGATAAACGACAATTTTGATCCGTCAGAGCATCCGTCGTTAATAGCGCATCCCAAAATATAAACGACATTTTTGGACTGTTGTTTTTTAGCTGAAAACAACGACAGTTATTGTTTGTCAAATAAAAATAACTGACTAAAACTGTCAAATAATCTATGAATGAGTTGGCCACTATTTTTTTCCATTTCAACAGTTAAGATCTGTCATTTTATGGAAAAAGAATTCAAAAATCTCAATTCATCAATATCAAAGCTATTTAAACATGTTCATCCTCTACATAAAACTAAAATATATATGTAAATGGAAAATATAAACGTCAACAATCATCAACAATGAAATAAACTCAATAAAAATTTTATTAACTAATAAATGTATCGAGATTACATAGAAATATTCCATCAAAAAAAATGTTGCTAGCTCACAATGACCTAGTTCTCATAATGAACAAAAAAGGGAATGTTATTGCTAGCTTACAATCTCTCAAGTGCAGTACAAAAATGAGAATTTTAAAATCTCACAAATTGAACTGAATATTTTGGCCAATTAATTATTTTCCAATCGTAATATCTTCAAACTTTTCGTTTATGTAGAACATCTCATTGCCGTCAAAAATTTCTTCACCAATGATAATATAAACTGCATCATTCGACAGTGCATCTGTATTCACACGTTCAATGGCAACTGACTTCTTTCTAAATTCCTTCAAAAAAAGACGAGTTTTTATGGACAAGGTAGGCATGAACATCAAAAAATATAAGTATAGAACAGTTCTTAATTCTACACAAGTATTCACAAGATTTTCTATAAAATTGCATATTAATAGTATACAACAAGCATATAAATAAATGATAAGAAACATAAGTCCTGCTAAACACAAACTTAACCTCTGTCTCTACCAGCCGCAGAAGGAACCACTGGAGCCTATACTGACCTCCTTATTGATGTTGTAAGTAGCACAAATATGCTAATATAAGTTCCCTCTTATCAGGGTAGGCTTTGATGTCCTCTCATAATCACTTATATTTTTATTGTCCTTGAAACCAGATCAATTAACTATCAAAATATAATCTTAACTGACCATGAGCAATTCAAAGCACTATCTTTGCCAAAAACCTCAATTTACCCCAGCATTCTTCGCAACAAAGTTTATTGGATATCTCAGAGCACTTTTCACAACCTCTGCCGCAACTTGCTCTATGACATCACCAGAACCACGCCTTTGAACAAACCATCTTAATGTTCTATGAAACTTCAAGCATCATTTTTATACAGGCATATGCTAATATATTCTCCTGAGTCTTTAAGCTAGAAGCCTACCTCATAACTAAAATTAGCATAGTGACAAATATTGCATCCATGACTGGCCTTTTGTTTATTGTTTTCTTGCGTCTTTGATGGTATCAACCATTGCTACAAGTCTTAGAAGGGCACAACCACCACCCACAACAATACCTTCTTCAACAGCAGCCAGACCACAAGTGCAAACAATTAAACAAAATATAATTTTATTAATACACAACAGTACCAACAGAGTCACGAACTTCCCATAACAAACATTAGGGGCCAACGGCTACCTTTGTAGCATTAAGTGCATCTTCAACACTCAACTTCTTCTCTTTTAGCTCCGACTCTATTTTTGCTCTGACCTGACCAAATATGGAAGACACAAAATCAAACATCCTTCTTCCATCAACTTGCAACTAGAGTTAAAAAGGGTGAACAAAGGCTAGTCACCTGAATCACAGCCACGCCACCAGAGAGTTTTGCTATCATTTCATTCAGTTTCTCCTTTTCATATTACTGTTCAGCTGTCTAAAGTGATAAAAGAGAAGATTGTTATTTCAATTTGTAAAAAGAGGGAAAAGTAGTTACAATTTAAGAACTTCATATTAGTGGATACATTTTTTGATACTTCTCTCTTTTCATCCTTATATATTTATACAATTTTAGCATGCTTGCTAATAACAATTCTACCCCCACTACTTCGTTGTTTACTTGATCTCCAAGGACTTTAGCTAATAAAAATGATACTAAAGAGTTCTAACTGAACTGGAAATCCTTCTAAAATACTGCTACTCTGATACTACTAGTTACTGATACTGCTGATCAACGATTGAATTGTTAAGTATTGTCCCTTCCTTTCTCTAACTATGATATTGAGCTGAACTGAACTGCTTCTGAACTTCTTCTGGACTGCTTCTTAACTGTACTACTGTACTCTAATACTGGCACTCTATGTTAGCTCTGATACTTAGCCTAGCTTAATTGGGAATGCATTACTACAAATGTTTGTTGATATTACCATTGAAAGACGGAACGAACCTACCCACCTTACTCATGGCCTCGTCATGGCCTCAGTTATCATGTTTCTAATATCATAGTTGTTTACAGAACTACTGTAGCTACACCTACAACTTTACTGTCTTTAACCTGTACCACCATATCAATCAATGATGTCCAATAAAAAATGTGAACCAAAACAGCAATATACCAAGTCATGCAACATTAAAATATTGACACTAAATTAGAAGACAAATAATTCAACTTTTATTTATTTATTTTAGAAGTACCTCTTTCAACATCAACTTGAGCTTAGAAACTAACGATTTAATTGTTCTTTCTATACCACGAGTTAATTGAACATGATCGGCAACTGCTGCAACCACCTAAAAAATAATGACAAATATTACATAGCTCAAGTATTGGTTGTTTACGAAAATTGCCTTTAATGACTATGTTATAGGAACACACCTTGAATCCTTCAGTAATCAGCCCTTGATCAAGAACAACCATCACCAGCCAAGTCATTTGTCTTTGAAGCAGCCTGTCTTACCAACTTAGCACTAATATTTTCCACAGGATCCTCTAACTCTATAAGTAAGAATATGATTATCATTTTCCATTCACGTAATTGGAGAAACGAATGAGATATCACAATTTGTAAAGATAAACGCAGAACCATATTTTAACTATAAAAAATATGGATTAATTGAACCACATCTTGTCTAGAGATATATACAACCAAAAATATGAACATTGATCCAAATACTGAGGTTACTTTCAAGTAGCAGCTAAATCACATTTATAACTAAATCTTAGAGAACTAACAGGAGTCGGGTCATAGCATATCTGAATTCATATACTTCTATGTAGATACACCCTTTCTCCTTTCGCAGACATGAAGTGTGTCCCTCTTAGATACAAATATAGTTAAATTAATTGCAAATTGCTTCATATGATTTTCAATCGTTGTATATTACTAAAAACAATTATGCTATAACCAGTTATTCAGAAAAAAAATTTTGTTTTCTTTCTGAAATTTTCGACCAGTTTCAAAAATATTCCAAACCACAACAACATTGAGAATCAAAACAATCAAGTTCGTACTATTACTTTAATATATAGGGTCATCCATTTGATATTCAATTAATGTCATATTCAGAAGCCATTCTTACAAGGGAAAAAAAATCAAATGTTCTAGTAGCCTAGTATGTATATCTGCTCGAACTGGACTCTTAGTCGGCAACTCTAGTGAACCACCATGTATGTTGAAAATTACGGGAAACGACAAAGGAAAAGAAATAAGATAATTCGCTTTCAGATAACAATTATATTGCAGCTACAAATTAGAAAGCCTTGCAATGGCTACCATCAAAGTAGATAATTAAAGGGGAAACCATTTTAGACTTATACCATGTAAATCATATGAAAGCAAAGGTGACATTCAATCTCAGCAACACTTCTCATTTACATACTGGAAAGAAGAGCACAAAACTAATACCTAATAATCATCAAGCTCTAGATTCTACATGTAACCATTATTATTACTTTTATTTTGAGATTAATGATGGGAGCAAAAATTTCCCAGCCAATTTTTATTACTGCAAAACATATACATATAACCATTATTACAACTTATGATTGATTTAGCCTAGAAATAGAGTCACATGCAAATAAATAAATGTAATATTTTCTTTCATCAATAATGCAAGCTGCTGTGTGTGTGGAACAACTTACTACAAGAAGAATAATATGAAAAGAAATATGAATACCACACAAAGCAGCTAGTGTATCACTTTTGCCACTATAACAACATCATTGACAATCTTTAGGGAACCATACGTGCTCTCCAGAACAACATTCCTGCCTTTCGGGCCAAGAGTAACCCCAACAACATCCACGAGCTTGTTGATACCTGTATAAAATAACAAGGAATAATACAAATATATAAGAAAGGTTCATCAATGTCAACATGAGAATGACTGCATTGGACAAAAAGGAAGAAGCAAGAAAAAGAGAAACAAACACCTACCTGCAACTTCTTAATGGCTGATCTATCATTATTAAAGTGCAACTCTTTGTCCATTGCCCTAATTTTAGGATTACATCGTTTATGTAGGCATGAATTCTGCCTCCTTCCACACAAACTAGCATATATAGAAGCAAAATAAGAAAATTAGGATAATTCAGCATAATCTATGAGCTTCTTATCTGATGCAAGACCACTTTAAGCAGCAAAATACATGATGCTGATATAGGATAACATTTTCAGTTCAACGTGGTTGGGATAAACGATATCAATAAACTTGCTTTCTCTACATAAGGTCAATTAAACGTGCCATTGTCCATCTCATTTCTATGTGCTAGAATACATTAAATTATATGTTTTTTGTACTTCAGTCATTAATTTGACATCACAATAACTACAGAAAACTCAAAAAAACATGGAAAAAAACCACCCTCAGAGACTTGTTTACTCAAAATAAATGGGTGGCTTAGAGGATATAATGTATTGGAAGTAAAACTACTCTAATTCGCACCAACCCAGCTAAAGGAAAGTATATATATAAAAGAACAAACTTAGCAATATTCACACAATTAAACCAAGCAATTGGGTACCCAGGTCACATGGTGCAAACTACCCAGCAAACCCAAAAAATTACATCAAACCAAAATTGAAAAAACAAGATACAAACCTATCCAGTTATGTAGAAAAGGTTTATATGGGCCAAGATACCAACCAAGTCATGTGTCAGAAATCAAGTATGAACCCAATAATAATACTAGAAACACAAAAAAACCAACCAGCAAACCAAAAAGCAAAACTGGACCAAGGCAATATGAGGGGCAAGTGTAGTATCTATAACACAACAAACCCAGGTTTGTAGCTACAATGGAACAAGAAAAATCAACATACAAATGCAAAATCACGGTTTCAGACTTGTCGGAGTAGGACATTTAAAAGTGTTATGTATAGTAGCTAAAAAAATAGTTTTTTTAATCAAGTTCATATTAAAGAACAATTTGTGTAAAAGTTTAATTTGATTCAATACCTTGAAAAGAGGGCAACCAATTCATTGTTATGGGATGACAAGTTGTCTCGCAGACCCTCCCCAACATTATGGAGTCGAGCCAAACTACAATCCGAGATGCTTGATCTCTCCCAAACTTTAAACAATAATAAATTTGAGAGTCCAAAATAAACTAGACATTGATACAAGTAATCAAATTTAAATCATATAAGAAAAATATTCAAAATTTCTAACAATCAAAGATTCTTACTACGATTAATTCAACTTGTTTGTAATTTCTTTTAAATACAGTGGAATTAAATTAAAAATGTTTAAACTAATGGAAAAAATAACAATCTACAAAATATAGTGAGCCATCATCTAAGATTATACCAGAGGAAGAAAATAAATTGGTAAACCATAAATGAATAAAATTTCCCAAATCAGAAACCCTAACCTTTCCATCGACGTCAGAAACTCGTCGTCCTCGGAGTAGGAGTGGAATTAAAGGTTAGGTTCCCAAATCAGGAACCCCACTGTCCCTTTTCTTCTTCTTGAATTTCTGCTTCTTCGAACCTTCCCGTCCTCTGGCCCCGTGAAGCTGCGGAAGGGCAAGATGCGAGGGAGGGTACAAATGAGGGATGAATGGCGATGGCACGGTGGATTGTCGACCGTGTAATGGATTAAGAAAAGGGCCATCGGGGTTCAAGCAGAGGGGGTTGAGAAAAGAGATGAAAAATTAGAGGAGCTAAAATTTTGAGAGGATGGAATTTTTGAGAAAATATTCTAGCTGACGGGTTTTTTAAGTCAGGGAGCTAAAATTTTCAATAGAGTACTTAGGGAGCCAAAATCTTCAAAGAAATTTTAAAATTAAACGACGGTTTGAATCCGTCGAAAATACG
Source organism: Iris pallida (assembly GCA_029216955.1). Taxonomy (NCBI): domain Eukaryota; kingdom Viridiplantae; phylum Streptophyta; class Magnoliopsida; order Asparagales; family Iridaceae; genus Iris; species Iris pallida. The sequence continues at coordinate 1,083,890 of JANAVB010029219.1, forward strand.
ATGATAGTTTTAATACGTCGTTATTGGACAACTCTAACTATCAAAAATTGTATGTTTTTGTGTAGTAAAATGGGCTTCTGGTAGGGTGTGGGCCTTTGTTGCTGCTGTACTTTGGGCCGTTACAGAGGGGTCGGATTCTTCTATACTCAGCTGTCCAGCTTTATTGTGTATACAATACTTTCTCGCCGGAGTATGATCGTCAGCAGAGTCTGTTTAAGGGGACAAAATTCGAAACCCCTCCTTCACCCTTTCCGCTTCCATCCGGGACGGTGCCCTCTGAGAGCGAAGCCAATGATGGTTCTAGCTCGTCTCTAGAGGAGAGAGAGGAGGAATGAACTCTCGGTAGCTTGCGAGGATGTCCGCTCTTGCCTGGAAAAACTTCCCCTCCTGCGAAAAGAGTCAGAATGACCCCTGCGCCTGCAAAGGGTACAATGACTTGCTATGTTGGGTCTTCCTCCGGGATAAGTCTTTTTATTCTTCGAACTTGTCCGTTCTTTTCACATCTTATGATTGTACGATTTGAGCAGGCGGGACCTTCTTGGTCAGAGCGAGAATTTTCTGAAGCGCCTGCGCCTGATGCACCTCGAAACGTGGGGGCCGATGAGGGGGACGCTATTACTGCTCATTCTGATTCGTAAGGGATTCCTTCTCCTGCCCTCATACGGGCCCGGGCTGGAGCGGATGCTCTGAATGTCAGGCAAACGACCGACAATACGGCTATCAAAGCAGGGGCCTAAGGAATTGCTGCACGGCCAGTCTCGACGGTCAAGGTGGTTGTAGAGATGGCTATGCCCCCCGAACCATCGAGCATCTCATCGACGGCTCCTTCTGTATCCACTCTAGTACAGGGGCAGAGTTCAGCTCTTACTTCCGCTCCTGGTCCTTGGGTTGCAACTTCTCCAGTGACTTCAATGAGTCTGGCTGATAAGTAATATTGTGCCCAACTTCTATTGGAGGCCATCTGCAACGTTTTGACTCGTGGTATAGAGGGCCTTGCATGGTCAGCCATTGGCCGGATGGATTCGAGACCTAGTAGAAGGTCAGTTGCAGCTCTTGTACAATTATCCAAAATATGAGGCTCAGGTCGTGACTACAAAAAGATTGCTGGCTGACTTAAAAAGCATTGTCCCGGAACTCCACGGTCTCGATCGCACCCTGTCGGTCTTAGCTACAGCAGAACTAGAGAAGATGGTTTCTGAGGAGTCCCGTAAAGAACAGATGTGACGGGCTCTTTCTGATCGACTTGTGGAGGTCGAATCAAAGATTGCCGAACTGGCTAACGCCGAAGGGGCTCGAGTCCGCCGTCGCATAGCCACGAAGGAGCACTGCAAAGACCTCCAGGAACAGATTCAGAAGCTGATGGATGCTCTGGTCCTTGCTGAGGATGGCCTGAAGGAATCAGATGACCAGGGAGAAGTCCTTCGCCAACGCTTGGAGACTCTGACTCGAGAAAATATGGATATCAATGCCCGTCAGGCCAAGTTGACTCTTGCGCGTCAGGCTTGGACCTCTGTCGGAGATGAGACTGTCAGATGCCAGAAGGCCGAAAGGAGGGCCCGAGCATCGATCGCACAGCGGAAGGCTCATCCGAGGAGCTGGCTGGAAGACCTTCAGGGCCAGTCTTCCCAATTTTGACTTCTTGCTTCTTCTTGTCCCTCAGTTTATGAGAGACCATATGTATTTTTTAATACAAAACTTTGCCTTCTTTATATCTGAAGTTTTTGTTTTTCCTTCTCTGTTCTGTCTATCTTCATGGTTGTGAACCCTGTACAGAGATGAGAATTCCCTCATAGGGGATACCTTTATTAAGGACGGGGTGTTTACTTAGAGGTTATGTGGACATGGCAAAAATGGGAGTTTTTGTAGAGATACTTTCCTTACTGAGAGGTAATATAGACATGGTAAGGATAGACTCTTCTGGGGTATAGAACAACTCAGAGGTAATATGGACATGAAGGGTTCTAAGATGACGATTGTATGGAATCATCAGGGAAAGGGGACGTTGCTCAGAGGTTATATGGACATGGCAAGCATCCTTTTTCCTAGAATAACAGTTCAGAGGTAATATGGATGTGACTATTTTTTCTTAAGGAGTTATGACAACTTTGGGGTTATCATAACGGGATGATTACTCAGAGGTAATATGGACATGGTAGACACGTTGTGGAATAACACTTCAGAGGTGATATGGACGTAAAATGTTTTCTAAGTATTATGACAGCTTACAGCTATTGTGGAGGAGGTGACTAATCAGAGGTAGAGAGTGCATGGTAGACACGTCTTAGGATAACATTTCAGAAGCGAGGTCATAAAATGTTTCTCGAGAGATTCACGATGATTACTGGTTCATCATGTTTGAAGCCTGGTCCGAATGGACCCTCATGACTCCGTCTTGAGGCATGGAGAACGGGATGAGCCCTTGAGCATTGTCCCATACTGGCGGAAGGTTGACGACTTCCATCGTTGCCTTTGGAGTAGGGATAATGCCATCTTGTACCTTTGTGGCTGGAAAACTCTCGAACTGGAGAGCAACCATGTTGGTCGTGACGGTCTTCTCTTCGTAATCCAACGATATGATGTTGGCATTAATGAGGCACTGAATTTGCCCCTTTAACACATAGCATTCCTGTATTGAGTGATGGACGTACTGGTGATAATGGCAGTACTTGGGATGGTCCATCTTTTCCACTTCATCAGGACGTCTGGGTGTCAGGATGGACTGTTTGCCACTCTTCGTAAGCATCTCGAAGAGCTCCAGCGTATCCTTGTTATTGAAGGAGTAATTCTCCCTTGGCCTCTGCACTTCTGCAGACTTGGGGTTCGCAGCTGCTGAACCTTTGGAGATGTTGACGGTCATGGCTTGCTTGCCTTTTCTGTCTTTGGGGTTGTTGTTGTATGAGCGTCTCCCTTTGTCTCTGGGCGCAGGAAAGTGTAGCCCCAGGAGCTGCGCGTCTTGGGCTTTCCTTTGTGCGGCATCCACATCTGTAATGAAAGGTGTCCACTCCGTGCAAGGAGCACCGTACCATAATTTTTTAGCGGGTAGCATGTTCTTGCGGCAGGAGTCCATAAGCATGGGCTCGGGCATGCCGGGTGGTAATATGAGGGATGCCTGGCAGAAGCGTTTGATGTATGCACGAACATGCTCTTTCTTCATCTGGACAATTTCTATGAGGGTCGACATGGTCATATCCATGCCTCCTTCGTAGAATCGGTCCACGAACCGAGTCATCAGGTCTTCAAAGGATGAGATGTAGTCGTCTGGAAGACTGCAGAACCACTCATAGGCTACCCCCTGCAAGGCTCCTATGAATATGTTGGACAGGAGGGCATCATTCTTTGGCAGGTGCCCTGTTACTGAGGCAAAGTACCTCAAGTATTGTCGGGGAGACCCCTTCCCTTCATAAGGTGTAAGCGTATGCAGATTATATTTGGGAGGATAGACGACGTTGTCCCACTCGGCAGGGTATAGCTGCCGGATCCCCATCTTCCGGAGCGTTGCTTGCTTCTCCTTGGCATCATGACGAGCATACAGCTCCTTGATGGCCTGATGTATCTCGGCCGGCCGCCTGTAGCCGATGGAGTAGACGAGGATGGTCCTGCCTGATTGGTAGTAGGCAACCTGCTGGATTCATAATTGGTTGGCAGATCACGTGCAGATGTAGAGACAGCGGGGTGCATGCTACTCTTGAGATTGATTATGACCGAGGACAAGGTCTTCTTGGTGTCCGTCAGCGTATCTAACTTCGTCTCGAGGAATTCGATACGTCTGAGAGCTTTGTTGTTGTCATCCTCATTGCCGTCGGCCATAAACGACCGAGTGTGAGGGTGACTCGAGGGAGCCGTGGATCCTTCACTTTCTGGCTCCGATGCCTGAGGCTCGCTATCCTGAGGATATACCGTAAGATTATGATCTTCTTCGGACTCAGTATGGTTGCCACCCCCGGTCTGGTGACTGGTTGCGCCAATGGAGACATCTGTATCATATTGTGCATCGTCAGATTGGAACACAGGGTTATTGTGCATGGTAGGAGGCTGGCTACCCCCAGTTTTTGACAAGGCACCCAATGCAGATTTGGAACGAGTGCATTAGAACACACCTGCATCGGGTACCTTAGCTTTGTTGTTCTCTGACTTCCTCTTCGGTTTAGCCATCGATATAGGAGGATTCTGGAAAGGCTCCTTGAAATCTTTGGAACCCTGTACCGCATAGCATGGGGCAATGCAGGGCTCATCTTCTCTATGGCTCACCGACCCCCTGTTAGGCCTCTGAAGTGGAGTCGTCGTGGAATAGAGTCTCTGGAAGACGGAGCGCCTGCTCGGCGATGGCGCAGCCGCCTGCTAACAACGACAGTTGATGGTAATTTGGGTACAAGGGTGCCTTGATTCAGGCATGTCTTGCGCCACAGATTCTTTTTCCACTTGGGAGAGGGTTGGATCTTCTGTCATGGCACTCCCATTGTACATGCAGGGAAGCTGCATGTAAGCACGGTCAGAGCGGGTCTGGCGAGGAAGCCTCATGTGGCTCCTGCGGGAACGCCGCTCGCGTGGCTTCCTCTCCGTGGGACGTACCCCTAGCTTGGCTAAAGCACAGGAGTACCCCAGTAGAAAGGAGATTCGACTGGTTGAGGCATCGGAGCGCGAGAGCCAGTCTTGTATAGCTTTCCGTCGGTTGTGTATTTTACTGTCAACACGAGCCTCTGGTCTGCCGCTGGTGTCGCACGCTTGTTATACGAAGCACGAGCCACCTGGGATCTCTTCCTACTACCCCGAGCGAACGAGTAGTATTCAGAGTCCGTCGAAGGTTTACCTGAAGGAAAAACGATTATGGCAAAGACAGATATCCTTACCGGCAATACTCCCATTGTGAGGGGTTGGACCGGTGTGCGCTTCTTTTGGCATCGTTCCTTCGTCAGATCAACCATGGAACCACCATCTTCTTTGCCATGCTTTCCCAGGATAGGAATCGGACGAGGGGATAAGGGTGTAGCAGCCAAGGTCTTTTCTATGTCCTTGACTTTGAGGGGTTCCTGAGACGTAGTTTCTGCTATTGTGCTGCTGGCTGCAGCCGCCTTAGGCCTCCAGACACGTCGAGTCTTCTTCGATTGTACGAACCACTTCGAAGTCTTCGACTTTCCATCATAGATGAGATCTTCAAAAGCCTATTGGTCGAAGCATACGACCAGCATGTCTTGAGAAGCTTCCGGCAAGTTGTCATCAGATTGCGTCACCGCCTTCTCGTTGGAGGAGAAGGTAGTCCCCAGCAGAGTCACCATTTTTTTTGACGTAACAAAAGGTTGAAAACTTTTTGCTTTATTGAACGTACAAGGTATCTGTGTACAAAGAGGGAAGTCCTAAACAGGATATTCTAAGTACAGGGAGAAGAGGTTTCTAGAAAAGTGTAACGGTGGAGATCGAGCACTGCAGCGGCTCCTTTACTCCATTGACGATCTGACGATAAATCAACCTTACTATGGCTCTCTGGCGCCTTTGATGGGACTCTGGGGTCACCGATCAAGAGGTTGTCTGGATGAGAAGATCCCTTGAAGATGGTTGGTTGGTTCTTTGGTTGATAGGTGGATGAGGGTGGTCGACCCTTCGTGGATGGAGATCGCTGCTCCTTTGAAGATTGTCGATTGTTGATTGTTAATGTTCCATCTGTCTGTTGATGCTTTGGTGGAAGAAGAACTCCTTCTATTTATAGAGAATTGAGCACATATGAGATGTGCATTAGGGTTCCTAAGATATGAAAGAATCCGCCGTCATTGTACGGTGCGGACTTCTGCGACGCTGACATGTGGTGGACATCGAGATTCCCCTCAAACGAGATCTTTGGTGGTTATAAACATAACCGAAGGAGGTAACACGTGGCGCATGCCGATTTGCTTACTCGGATACAGACGAGTAAATCTTGGGATTCCATCCTATATTTGGAGTCTAATTGATCCTCATCTAAGATTTAAATCAATCTGATATGATATCAATCATGATTTATTCCCAATCTTCTCTGCAAGAGGCGATTTAAACAAACCAATTGGGGTGGACCCACACTTCATGCGCCTCTGGTGAGGACTAAGTGTTGTTGCACTTCTGGGGCGACGAGTAGACCATGCTTCTGGAGACGACGGAACCTCTGTGCTTTCAGGCGACGAGTGGACTTGGCCTCAAATGACGACGAGACTTCTGTGCATATAGAGCAACTTATGAAGCTGTATTTCGGACTACCAGAGTCACTGTGATGTAGGCGACAAGTAGGCTTACACTTCAGGTTAACGAGGTTACTGTGCTTTTGGAGCGACATGTTGACTTGTATTGGTTGCGATGGAAGTTTCCAAGTCTCTTGTAGAGAAGTGACTTAAGCTTCTGATCTGGAGCAGATGACTGTGCCGTGGGAATGGAGATGGTGTGAGCATATCACCATCCTGTGCCTCATACGGACACAGGTAAGTAGTTGCGCCTCTGAACAGGGAAGGCATTGGCTTCGAAAGGAAGGGTATGACACCCTTGCGCGTTTGAGATTGGCGCAGGCAGATAGCTGCGCTTCTGGAGTGCAAAAAAAGAAGGTGGGCCTACCACCATCTTGTTTCTGAGGTTAGCGCAAGAAGGTAGCTGCGCCTCTCGCTTGAAGGCTCTGGCTTCTTTAAGTAAAGAGCGATAAATACCAGCTCTTTAAGGACTTCCCTCTTAACTGCCACCGTAATATGGGGAATTCCAAGGGTCTAAGACCAACAATCAAAGTGCCGAGTCTTAGGTTTGTCCAATTAATACGAGAATTCTGACCGTCGGCCATGTGGTGTGCGTTCTTGGCCACTCTTGGTCCTATAAAAAAAGTTCTCCTCTGAAGAGTCGATGTCTTATTCTCGGCATCCTTCACCACCATGCGAGATCAAAACTTAACTTTGAGTGGCGATCATTCTTGTGTAAGTTGGCTGCTGGTTGAGGCTTCTCTCGTTTGTTGGAGCCACATTCTTATGGAGGAACTCTGTGTAGAAGGAGCCGTCATTTCCCTGGAGAAGTACGCAAATGTCCTTCTTAGGGAGTTCGACTCTGAACGACATCTGAGGGATGTGGGAGATCCAAGCCATGGGCTCGAGATCGATTTCTCACCCGATGAATAGCCAGTCGTGCTCTGCCTTGATCTTTGGGAGCAATGGGGCTTCGTCGTGTTGTGGTTCTGGGTCTTCCACTGCTTCAGTATATATTAGAGCTCTAGCTTCTCTTGGTGACAAGAGGGTTGGCACTGATGACGCTGTCAGTCGGTGGAGAAGAGACTTTGATGTAGACTGTACATCTCTCTTCTGCCCATGATGATCATACTGTGAAGGCTGCCCATCGAAGACGATCCTTCCCTTATGTTCATAAAAATTTCTATTCTCACCTGTGTAATAAAGACCTTGTAATTGATCATTGTAAATGAGATTCAAGAAACTTCTTTCTTATGTACTTGCGATAGGCCTGTGTAATAGACTCTTGTAGCTACGATCAATAAGAAGAGTGTTTTTTTTTCTGAACTTCATCCTGAGAATGCCTTCGTCCTTGGTTGGTCTGCGCATCTCACTGTCTGTGCCTTTGTGATGTTAGGTCCATAGTGGGGGACGCTAACCTGTGCCATATGTCATTTGGACCCTGGTAGAAAGAGGGTGGGCGACGAGAGCACCCTCGTGCGCCTTGCATCAGCTGTAATTTTTCATGCTTCTACAATACTCTATTACTATAAAATTAAATTTCTAAAAAATATCTAAAGCTCAAAAATAATTATCAAATATTTTTTAGTAAAATATTGTGCAAGAAAAATACTATAAAATAATATTTAATTGCTAGTTTTGATATATAATAAAATCAAACAATTAATTGCTAAGCAATTTAACAAATAAAAAATATTAAAAATATTTAATAAAAAATAAAAATTCTATAAAATTAGGGGTTTTACATCAGGTGCGTACCCAACATATACCTCTTCAAAACCATCAGGAAGAATTTATTAAAACACTATGTACTCGACAAAAATAAATTTCTAAAATCGGGAAAAAACTCGATTTTCTGAACATTAGAAACTGTCCCGACATCCCCTGTTTACGGTCAATTTGCGGCTAGGTGATTACGAATTTTGGAAGACCGCTTGAACAGAGTTTTAGACAACCTAACCGAGATCAAAACCCTATTTTTAGTTTTATTTCTAGATTCCTATTTTCAGTGTTAAATGAGTTCCAAGTTGGAGAAAATTTTATTTTTAAAACGTTGAAAAACCTCGATACGGAGTCCGTCCTGACAATTCGGGCTACTTGGTCGTGAACCACTTGCATCGAAAGGTGCGTATGGACTTCGTGCACGTGTAGTATTTGATGGAACTCGAATCAGTTGTATGTGTGCGATGAATTCAAGGCATATCTATCAAAAACCACTGTATCGGTAATTTTGTAAACTTTTCAATTACTTTGTGCACGCTCATCACAACGTGACAAAACTGAGCACCACAATCCGATTCAACGGAAAAAATTGTGCACGGCTCGCTAGAATCCAAATTTGGACATACGATCGCCGTCGCAGCTCATCGCTACCGGTCGTCGTCGCTGGCCGAACGCAGCCTTGCGAAGCAGCAACTGCAGCAGTAGTGCTGCAACAGCAGCCACTGCACACCAATAGCATAAGGCAGCGGCAGCAAAGCAAGTTCATAACGCGATAACGCACGCCACGTTCGATATATTTTTGAACCAATTTCTCAGATGTGTACCAAACATATACCTCTTCAAAACCCATTAGCAAAAATTTATTCATACGCTATGTATGCGACAAAAATTGATTTCCAAAATTGAGAAAATTCCAAATTTTTTAACATTAGAAACTGTCCCGACATCCCCTGTTTACGGTCGATTTGCGGCTAGGCTATTGTAAACTTTAGAAAACTGATTGAACAGAGTTTTAGACAACCTAGCCGAGATCAAAATCTTATTTTTAGTTTTACTTTTAGATGCCTATTTTCTGTGTTAAATTAGTTCCAAATTAGAGAAAATCTATTTTTAAAACGTTAAAAAACCCTGATACGGAGCCCGTGCCGACAATCCGGGCAACTTGGTCGTAAACCACTTGCATCGAAAGGTGTATATTGTAGTGTCCCGTCCCGCTCAGTCAATCGGAGGAATCGAAATGCCGACGGCGTTCGAACTTAGCCTTGCAATGGCTACTCGGAGACATCGCTCGGTCGAGGCGACCGCTCGCTCAGGTGGGGTTGTTTCGGTGAACTTGCCTCATCTTAGCCTTCACATAATAAATCGCATGTTTTCAACTCGCACAAGTAGGCTTGATAATAAAAGAGACGAATCCACATAGTTAAAAGGAATAATCCCGACATGTCGAATTGAGTTAGAATATGGAAAGGTCCAACGGTCGGCTTAGAGTTGGTGCACGACTGCTTTGAAAATGACACTCGGTCCTTCGTTCCGTGGCTTGGAAGAAGGAAAAGTTGGCCTTCGCCACAAGTTAAGAGTTAGCCAAATTCATAGGCGTCGCCCACATAAATGCTTCATAAAGCATGCACGGTCTCTTCGTCCAAGGCGTGGCATAGCCTCTACTCGCTGACGGGTTAAGTTGTATTGCACGGCTTGTGGCATAAGTTTAGGCACCTCAAATAACTTGGTTGTTCAAAGTCGAATGCGTGCACGGCACATTCCCCTGATGCAAGGCTTGATGCAGCCTTTGCTCGTCAAGTTGTTGCAAAGTAAAGTTAGGCATGTTATGTTAAGCTATCAGGAGTAGTGGCAAGCACGGTCCTATGAGTTCAACGGCTGGGTATAACTCTCACGATCGTAAGACTCATCATATAGAGTATGACTTGGGCGGTGGTGTCACATAGAGTTTCAAGTTGGTTTAAGACACGATGTCACATATTTAGTATTTTAAGGCATAGGCCACGGTTGAGTTATTGAGTTTGGAAAGTGTTTCAAATAGTTGTTCTTGAGTTGAATGAAATGATAGGGCAAGAAAGAAGAATGCTAGCTACTGGTTAGTCGAGGCAAGCAAGAAGATGCTCGCAACTGGGTCGTCGAGGCAAGGTCTCAGATGTGAGAAGTATTGAACTTAGCCCTGAAAGAGATGGTAACACTAGAGGTAGAATGACTGTGTGAGACGTCAGTTTGAGTCGAGTCTTGCATGGTCATGGACAACTTGTCAATAAGGTAGATTTGTTTCCTCGGACGATAACCTGGGGCCACAGGAGGACCGTTCCAGCCTAGGAGGAAACTAGAGGGTGAATGTGAGCAGAATAGCTGAGCCTGGGGCAAAGTATTCGGTGGACGCTCATTGGGGCTAGCTACCCGCTTTGACCGGTCCATCCTATACTCAGCTAAAAGGGAGTCTACAATGGCTCTGGGAGACAGTGACCAAATTCATATAGATGAGTCGGCAAAGCGGCAAATCCACGTGTATGCCTTTGGATTGAGTCAAGTATTGAGTGTAGTATATCAAGAAAGTTGAGTTAAATGTGTGTGTATCGTTGGAACACAAAATGTTGGGCCTAAGATTTGGCTGCAACGTAGGCGACGTACTTCGGTACGAGATGTGACGTCGAGTCTTATGTTGTCGGCATATAAGTTGTATAGTTTGGATGTGAGTTGTCTTGAGTTTAAGTCAGAAAACACCGCAAGACAAAGTTGGTCGAGTGACACTTAGTTCATAATGTCTTGAAGGGTCAGTTGATGATTAAGTAGCAAAGGGCCACGAGGCGGCAAGAGCCGCGAGGTGGCGATATGATTGAGTCTCATTTGAGTTACGAGACACAGCCTCAACAAGGACTTATAGCACAGTCACACGGGAATGGAGTCTTATTGCATAGTTGCGTCTCTGATTTTAAGCCGTAAGGCAAGCACGACTTGATAGGTTAACGTTGTTGAGTTGATGTTGCGTTGCAAGCACGAAATGGTCTCGAGACACAAAATAGGCCAAGGCATCTGTCGTAAAACCGATCCTAAGAAAAGAGTAGAAAGACAATCATAAAAGGGACTATGTTACACATAAGTAAATTAACGTGTTGGTTTTGTATGGGTGGGCGAGGAGCTCATTCCACCAGTACAGTTGAGTACTGACACCCACATAGTTTTCATGTGCAGGCACAGGTAGAAGCTTGTGGTGTGGAGCTCGCTTGGATGCGTCGAGGCACGGAGTTCCTTGGCGATTAGAAGCGTGCGGCCGCATGTATTCCAGACTTATACAGGACATAATATATGGACGTCGCCATCCGAAGCATCCGCTGGCTCAAGACTTGTATTTGAGAGATGAGAGAGAGCTGAGTGACTTGTAATGTGAGATGAGTGAGCTTGAGAGACTTGTAATCTTGGCCTTGTGCCCCATTGTAACCTTTGTTTCAATAATCAATAAAAGAGTGTTTTGAAATGACTTGTGTTTTGCTTCGGATTCTGCTGCTATTATTCAATGTCTCTGCTTGGGACTTCTGTGCGACGACTCCATTGCAGCCGCTGAAATCGGCCGTTATGGAACCCGCCTTGTACGAGCGCAACCTAGGCTCGTGCGGCATCACGCCTTAGCAAGGACGATCGCTCCTACGGGAGCGGGGTGTGACATAATGGTATCAGAGCACGGCTTTACGTCCTTGGACTATCGATTGAATTTTTCAACTTCGATGTTTCCGCAAAACTCTGTTGTTTTTGCAAGTTGTTATCGTTGGTGTGCTCTCTCTTAAATGCCCCACGGGATGTCCATACAATAACTCTATCTATTTTGCAAAAAAGTAGGACAACAGTTTTTGACAAAGAAATAAAAGATGGTTTGCGTAAGCACGGTTGGCTAAGTCGGGCTGGGCATATACACCAAAGTTGCGTCGACCTTAGAAAAGTCGAGTGCGGGAATCGAATTATATCGAACGAGAATTAGTTCGACTCAATTGAGTAAAGTGAGATGACTATCGATAGGGGTGCTATCGAGCGACAATATCGTCGGTGCGATATAGATGAGCATACTTGGAATTCGAGGAATGGTTCGAACAAAAAAGTTGAAGAAGTCGATTTTGATTCGAATGATAGTTTTGAGAATTTGTTGAATGACTTCATTCCTGAGTGGTGTATGCGATAGCTTCAGGGATGTTGATCGATCGATTGAGGATACGGGGTGTTGATGAGTCTGTTAGCAAGCATCGCGTTATGCAAAGTCGTAGATTGAGTATCGTTAAATAAGTTGTAGTCTTGAGATTTGACAAGTTGATTCGAACGACTTAGAGATTGACATGCACGGAACGTGCACGGGATTGAAGATTGCGCAAGTATGAAACGCGAAGATGATTGAGTAGATAAATCAAATCGAGGAAAATTTAAGGTGTAACGAACGGATAACTTGATAAAGGAAATCGATAGGTGAATCGTATAGAAAAAGTTAGCACGATGGGAAAATAGAGTGCATAAAAAGTTTGATTCAAACGTTTGAAAATGAGTCTGAGGATTGAAATCGATGTTGCTTGATGGTTTCAGTTAGCAAGGAATGACGCGAATCGAAGAAATACGTTGATCGATGACTTAAGATGGACAGATGAACGATACATGAATTCAGGTTTGAGGAAATTGATGTTGTGAATGATTCGAGGGATAATGATCGAACTTAAATTTGAATGTCGAGGAGATTATCTAGTCGGACAATAGCATCGTTCGCACGACTCAAAATTTGGTTGCAAAGGATGATCGTCAGGTTACGCATATCGTCGATGGTATTGAGGCGTATCAAAGATCGATATGCGATAACTCGAGGGTATTCTGACTCGGCAAATGACGATCGTGTAAGTGTTATTGTTCGGTTGGATGCTATACTTAGAATTTTGATTGAAATGAATGTTGGATGAGAATGATTGTGTCTTAATGGTTACACGGATAACCACAGCGTTGACATTCTTGTCTTGTGCGAGCGCAACTCTAGCCTCGCACATACGTTGCATCGGATTTGGGGCGATCGTTCCGCGTGAGCGCTGGCGTGGTGATTCATGTCGCGGGAATGATCGAACTCAAAAAATCAGGATGCGACAACTTTGATTGTCTCGACTGTTGGCTTGATGCGAAGGTGAATTCGATGATTTGTAGGACTTGGGATTGATGAATGAATGAAACTTGAGGATTGAGTAGGTCCAATCCGCGCATCGAAAATGAATTAGTCTAGACTTAAAACAAGAATTATGCCCCGATGAGAATGACTATTCCGCGGGAGCGTTGCATGGTGATTTCATGCCCACCGTGGACAATCGGACTCGCGTGAGATCGGAGCGTGGCATATTGTTAAGTCAGACGACCTTGTGATCGACTACGTGAATTGGAATAGATGACTTCGAGAATATGAAATATGAATTATGGTTTAACGGTGAATTGTGTCGTAGCGTGTTTGACTTGGAAGGATTGATAGGCGGAGTATGTCGAACGTGTTCGAAGAGATAGACGATACGAAATGGCTTGGTGAACGAGTGATATTGATATGTCGAGATAATTGGTTGAAACGTGAGTTATCGTAGGATGGCTTGTCACAACCCGCACCCACTGTGAGGGTACGAGCACGTAACAACGCCCAACCTACGCCACAGTACGGCTGTAGAACGCTGTTCTAGGTCACTATCTAACCAACAAATCACGCAATTATATAATATACTTGTCAAATATCAACTCCAAACGGAGGACAAGTATAGATATAATGTAATCTCAATCACAGTCTAAGCACGATATGATAACACAGAAGATTATAACTAAGAGTAAAAAAACAGCGATAAACCAACTACTAAATAATATAATCTCAGACAATCTCAAATAACATAACTCCACTATTTACAACTCAAATTCTAAGGCATGAAAACTAAAACAAGACAACTAGCTAATCTTCCGATCACTTCTGAGTGTCGGGGCCATAGGTAGCTAAGCCATCTCCTGGCCCATAATATGTAGGGCATGTGTCCTCAGGGCAATCATCTGTAAAATTTTCAACAGGTCCAGTCAGGACAGGAACGAGTACAATTCATCAAGAAATCCCAAGTAAATGACAGAGAACTATAAAGCAGTTATAGACAGTTTTATTGATGAACATGGTAGTTTGTATACAGGTGATGGTATAGAGAAACAGTTAAGATACAAGGAAAGTAAGGTAAGTAAAACAAGAGAAGAATCGTGGCAATGAAGACTGTAAATAGAAACTAGCTGAACTAGAGTAACATGATATGAGTCCAGACAGTAAATGTAACAAGTGTAAAATCCAAGTAAGTCCAGACAATATAAATCTGATACCAGGTGATTCCAGTACAAGATGAGTCCAGTATAAGATGATTCAAGTCAGTGATCAAAGATTTCAGGGTGAGTCCAGACTATACTCTAATAGTGTATTTTAAAATACCGAGATCGACATGTAAACGGCTGTAGGTATCAGGCACATCTCTCACTGATCAGGCAAGAGATGGCTATGCTTTCAGTAGATTCCAGTAGGGAGATTCCAGATTTGGGGTATGTCTACAAGTCTTACTCAATATTTTCCCGTCCCGTAATACAAGTGAATCCAGTACAAGATACAAGAATCGAGAAGAGTCCAGCCAAATGTGATGATACCAGCAATGATTCCAGAATGATTCCAGTAGATTCCAGTAATAGATTCCAGAAGGTGATGCCAGTAGTGATTCCAGAAATAGAGGCCAGACAAGATGGTATGTGTGTCGTATACATGAATCCAGAAATATCTATACGTGTTGTAAGAATCACATAAAACTAACTAGAACTGAAGTACAGTAATTGACAAGTAAATGAGAGAACTATCAGAGAATGTACTCGCCTGATACTCTGAAAAGAGTAGTATAATGTCAGATGTCTGCACCGGAGTCACAATGTCCTAAATACAGCAGTACAGGTTATAATGTGTTTAAAATAAGGTAAATGAAGTCTACGATACAATCTACATGGTTTCTAGGTCAATATAGGTCAAAGTCAACTCTAAGTAAAACCTGGTCAACTGTCTAGGTCAAATTAGGTCCAAGTCAAACTTGGTCAACTCTGGGTCAACTAGACTAGTCAACTAGGTCAAATAGGTCAAACCTAAGCCAAACAAGTCTCACTAGGCCTAACCAATCTAGACTAATCAACCAAGCAACAATCGCCCATCCACAATTATCATACATTATATACCATATATGTGAATACATTATACATTCCTATTTATAGAGAGTGCAATTGTGAGTGTCAATGCATCAAGGTGAAAAAGTGTGTGTGTGCTTACAAGGTAATTGGCATGTGAAGGTAAGGGTTTATACTAGTGCACATACTATATAGCAATGTCCAATTTAACTCAAGTTTACCTATAGGTCCAAGGGTTTACTTTTAGGCTTATAGTTTAATAACATATGAAATCAATGCTAGTCTATACACACATTATCTATTGAAGTTGCATTCATTCATCATAGGCATTTCTATATACCATATACTATATGCTATAGGATATCATACAAGGACAGGCATCCTATAACTTGGACTAACAAATGTGAGAAAAGCTAACCATAGGCTGGGTTGATAGAGGAAAAGTAGGGATTGTCCAGTCCAAAACTGGATGAATATCAATACATGAAGCTATACATGAACACAAGAAACCCAAACTGGAATGCCCAAAACTTGAGAACACCTACCAGTAAAAACTAGAAGTGAACTCTCAAGGTTCACAATGAAGAACCTGAGAAATATCAAGAACCCAACTGGTATCACCCAATCACAGTTTAATGAATATGAGAGGGCATTGCAAACCAAAGGGAACACAATACCAAACTGAGAATGACAAGGGAAATATGTAGTGAAGTATAGGGATATGCAATATAGGGATGATGTATGCATTTAATAGGAGTGCAGGGCAATCTCTGAATGTAGTGGTGAATATTTTAGTATCTGATACATGAAGGTTTGAGTGAGCTATGTAACATACGGTATGGCAAGACAGGTATGTGGTGAGTGAATCATTTGTAGGACAATCCTAATGTAGGCAATCAAAATGAATGTAGTGAATGCTTCCTAAGTGTGCAGGTACCTAAGGGCACATGTGTGTTTGAGCAATGTGTGCGTATGCAAGTAGGGAGTGTCCCAGATTTCAGTTTATATGGGTTAAATGTTCAGGTTCAATGTGTACAAACAGGTGTAATATCGAGTGTACAGATAAGTGAATAAGTATTCAGTCTTAACAGCTTCTTTCAAAGCCCAAACAATTTGAAACCAATCATTGCCACAATCATAAATTCTATTAAAATGTAAACTCAGCAAAATATAGGGAAGCCACATTGAAATATGCACCCAACAGGGTAGTCTCAGGTTTAGAATTTAACAGGGAACAGTTCAAGTTCACTCCATGTGTCATGTACACTGTACATTATGAATAACTTCAGGGATTTAGACTTTCAAATTTCGAAACCTATCTAAACAACAACTCGAAATCACAATACCACTTCAAACTAACCCCAAACACTAACCCAGAACATAGTACTACATCAAACATATAAATTATCAGTAAATAAAATAGATTAACACATATGAATTCCTCAAAATAAAACTACATTTCGAAACTGTCAAACTGGAAAATGAATTCAGTCCATACACACGTACATTCGAAACCAATCGAAAACCCAATTAAACCCAGTAAATACCAAATGTGAATGTGCCCACATGAAGTATGTGTCAACATGTGTCAAGGAAGTCATTCGTGTCTAGAAAACTGGACACGAGCGTGTCCAAAAACAGAATCGAAACAGTGTCTGAAATAGGATTTCCCAGTCCTCGTGCACGCATGCACATGGTTCTATCACACGACACAGGCCAAGTGGAGACACATAGCCGTGTACACGTGTTAACCTAGACTAGGGGACGTGTCCAAGTGCCTGTCCCGTGTCCATGTGGTGTCTACGTGTCGATACGAGACCGTATCTGTGGCTCAAATTTTGCGTGTGTGCGTGTCAGGAATTTCAATGCGAGCTCGAGAACTTCCTCGACTCGCAACCAAGTGTTTAGAAACTTGGTGAGGGTCTAGTCAGACATGGGACCCATCACCTCGTCAAATTTCACGTGCCCTACTGAAGTGTCGTGTCCTGTGTCAGCCCCGAAATACAGGGGACGTGCACAGCGTGCACGAGCAGTACAAGATCGGTGCACGGTTGATTTCTCCGCGCAAACTGATCGAGAACTCGTAAAATTTTGTGGGGGTGACGTCAGTGTGTGCCCGTACATCCCCATAAATTTTTGTGGTATCTCATGTCGTGTCGTGTCTGCTAGGACACTCGAACAGCAGGGGGCTGCACGAGGCCTGTGCTGTGTCCCGTACGTGAGGTGCGTGTCCGATTTGGATACAAAATGTGCATCGAATCATGATAAGTCCTCAAAATAATTAATATACACATCAAGAGCTTCGAAAACATGTAACTAGTTTTGAAAAATACAAAAATTCATTCCATAGCGATATTTCGTCGAACACGTAAGCACACACATAGACACGTGTCCGATACGGATACCAAACGGATACGAAATCCTACCAAACTTGAGGGACATCTAGGGGACACCTAAACCTAGCCTAACATGCAAAGAAATCAGAATAAAAATGTAATTTGTAGGGTTTTACCTATAAGTACAAATTGCAAGGAAAAGCTTCAAATGGGGGGTGTTCTTCTTGATGGCCAAATGCTCCAAATGAACCAAAACTGAGATTAACCTCCAGAAATAGTAAACATACAAAAATTAGGTCATAATGCAAAAGGCTAGGATTAAAAAAGAATTAAAATGAATTTATGGTAATTTTTGGAAGGAGGAAATACCTTTTCTTTTTCTAGGTGTTGAAATGATATAAAAGAGGCAAGAACTAATGAATAAGTGTTTATATAGGATGGGGATCCCTATGTGGCTGGTCATAAAGGAAGGAATTAGGGTTAGGGTGTTAAATCATGGGCCATGGGCCAAGTCATAAGTCATTTAATGGAAAACTCAAGTCATTGCATTAAACCATAAGTCATTTCACTTAAACTTGATTTTTCTATTTCAAACTAATTTCTAAGTGACTAGAATAGGTTAACTCAAGTTAGACTAGGGTTACCATAGCTAGGGTTAGGTTCTAGGCTAGTCCACTAGGTCTTAACAAGTCAAGGTCAACTAGAATTCACCAATTCAATAAATCATCAAATAATTCAAATAAGT
This sequence comes from Iris pallida, assembly GCA_029216955.1. Taxonomy (NCBI): domain Eukaryota; kingdom Viridiplantae; phylum Streptophyta; class Magnoliopsida; order Asparagales; family Iridaceae; genus Iris; species Iris pallida. The sequence continues at coordinate 1,102,057 of JANAVB010029219.1, forward strand.
CAAAATGACCAAATTACCCCTAGACTAAAAATGATAATTAAATCATCCTAATGACATGGTCAGGCTCTAGGTCAGGAAGTCTCCCAGGTTTCACTGGCAGCACATCAAAATCATAAGTCATGACTTAAAGCAGTTTTTAAATAGTTTAAAAATTATTAAAAATTACCAAAAATCATAATGTGAAACAAATATCAATAAATTATAATTATAAAATTTCAAAATTACCCTCATCTGGAAAACTGGGTGTTACATGGCTTTACTGAACGACTCGGATCTCGTGCGACGAAATGTTGGGATGTGTGTAGGGAATCGATGCTCGATGTTTAGAAGTCAGAGTGATGCGAGCTTGGGTAGAAAACCCTGTACTATCAACTTGGTTTGACCTTAGGATGGGGTCAGTGTTGATATTGTTGTTTGGGAACTATGATTCCAATACTGACGGAAAGACATAGCCTAGTGATTAGGCAGACGTCCGAGTGCGAATTGGTAGGATTTGTGGAGGCACCACTCGCGAGTATCGGTTGACATACATGTATATCAGGGATGCCCGAATATGTGCACGATCCGACTCGAGTGGTGATGGTGGATTCTCTATCACGAGGCTGGCTGAAATACATGTATTTTGCGGATGCCTAGAATATGTGCACGATCCAAGTAAGTGATACGTTGAATCAAGTGAGACTAGAGAAATGGAAAAGGGTCTAGGATTTTGAAATAGTATTTCAAAGAAAAGATTGAGGGTAGTGCGAGCGTGGCTCGGATTGAGAAAACGTATAGGCATAGTGTGTGCGAGAGTTCTTGAATGTTGAGTAAAGTGATAAGTCAATAAGTAAGTACTCAATTAGTTTCGAGGACGAAACTTTTTCTGAGTGGTGTATGATGTAGTGCCCCATCCCGCTCAGTCAATCAGAGGAATCGAAACGCCGACGGCGTTCGGACTTAGCCTTGCAACGGCTACTCGGAGACATCGCTCGGTCGAGGCGACCGCTCGCTCAGGTGGGGTACTTTCGGTGAACTTGTCTCATCTTAGCCTTCACATAATAAATTGCATGTTTTCAACTCGCACAAGTAGGCTTAATAATAAAAGAGACGAATCCACATAGCTAAAGGGAATAATCCCGACAGGTCGAATTGAGTTAGAACATGGAAAGGCCTAACGGTCGGCTTGGAGTTGGTGCACGGCATGCTTTGAAAATGACACTCGGTCCTTCATCCTGTGGCTTAGGAGAAGAAAAATTTGGTCTTCGCCACAAGTTAAGAGTTAGCCAAATTCATAGGCATCGCCCACATAAATGCTTCATAAAGCATGCACGGTCTCTTCGCCCAAGGCGTGGCATAGCCTCTACTCGCCGATGGGTTAAGTTGTATTGCACGGCTTGTGGCATAAGTCTAGGCACCTCAAATAACTTGGTTGTTCAAAGTCGAATGCGTGCACGACACATTCCCCCGACGCAAGGCTTGATGCAGCCTTTGCTCGTCAAGTTGTTGTAAAGTAAAGTTAGACAAGTTATGTTAAGCTATCAGGAGTAGTGGCAAGCACGGTCCTATGAGTTTAACGGCTGGGTATAACCACATAGTCTCACGATCGTAAGACCTGTCATATAGAGTATGACTTGGGCGGTGGTGTCACATAGAGTTTCAAGTTGGTTTAAGACACGATGTCACAGATTTAGTGTTTTAAGGCACGGCTACGGTTGAGTTATTGAGTTTGGAAGTGTTTCAAATAGTTTTTCTTGAGTTGAGTGAAATGATAGGGCAAGAAAGAATGCTCGCGACTGGGTCGTCGAGGCAAGGTCTTAGATGTGAGAAGTATTAAACTTAGCCCTGAAAGAGATGGTAACACTAGAGGTAGAATAACTGCGTGAGACGTCAGTTTGAGTCAAGTCTTGCATGGTCATGGACAACTTGTCGACAAGGTAAATTTGTTTCCTCGGACGATAACCTGGGGCCACAGCAGGACCGTTCCGGCCTAGGAGGAAACTGGAGGGTGAATGTGAGCGGGATAGCTGAGCCTGGGGTAAAGTATTCGGTAGACGCTCATTGGGGCTAGCTACCCGCTTTGACCGATCCATCCTATATGCAGCTAAAAGGGAGTCCACAATGGCTCTGGGAGCCAGTGACCAATTTTATATAGATGAGTCGGCATGGCGGCAAATCCACGTGTATGCCTTTGGATTGAGTCGAGTATTGAGTATAGTATATCAAGGAAGTTGAGTTGAATGTGTGTGTACAGTTGGAACACAAAATGGTGGGCCTAAGATTTGGCTGCAATGTAGGCGACGTGCTTTGGCACGAGATGTGGCGTCGAGTTTTATGTTGTCGATATATATGTTGTATAGTTTGTATGTGAGTTATCTTGAGTTTAAGTCAGGAAACGCCGCAAGGTAAAGTTGGTCGAGTGACACTTAGTTCACAATATCTTGAAGGGTCAGTTGATGATTAAGTAGTAAAGGGCCGCGAGGCAGCGATATGATTGAGTATCATTTGAGTTGCGAGGCACGGCCTCAACAAGGACTTATAGCACAGTCACATGGGAATGGAGTCTTATCGCGTAGTTGCATCTCTGATTTCAAGCCGTAAGGCAAGCACGACTTGATAGGTTAACGTTGTTGAGTTGATGTTGCGTTGCAAGAACGAAATGGTCTCGAGACACAAAATATGCCAAGGCGTCTGTCCTAAAACCGATCATAAGGAAAGAGTAGAAAGACAATCATAAAAGGGACAATGTTACACACAAAGTAAATTAACGTATTGGTTTTGTATGGGTGGGCGAGGAGCTCATTCCACCAGTACCGTTGAGTACTGACACCCACATAGTTTTTATGTACAGGCACAGGTAGAAGCTCGTGGCACGGAGCTCGCTTGGACGCATCGAGGCATGGAGTTCCTTGGCGATTTAAAGTGTGCGGCCAAATGTATTCAAGACTTATATAGGACATAATGTATGGACGTCGCCTTCCGAAGCATCCGCTGGCTCAAGACTTGTATTTGAGAGATGAGAGAGAGCTGAGTGACTTGTAATATGAGATGAGTGAGCTTGAGAGACTTGTAATCTTGGCCTTGTGCCCCATTGTAACCTTTGTTTCAATAATAAATAAAAGAGTGTTTTGAAATGACTTGTGTTTTGCTTCGAATTCTACTGCTATTATTCAATATCTCTGCTTGGGACTTCTGTGCGACGACCCCGTCGCAGCCGCTGAAATCGGCCGTTATGGAACCCGCCTTGCACGAGTGCAACCTACGCTCGTGCGGCATCATGCCTTAGCGAGGACGATCGCTCCTACGAAAGCGGGGCGTGACATATATGGACTTCGTGCACGTGTATGATTTGACGAAACTCGAATTGGTTGCATGTGCGCGACGAATTCGAGGCGTATTCGTTTAAAAATATCGTATCGGTGATTTTGCAAACTTCTCAATTAGTTCATGTATGCTCGTCACATCGCAACAAAATATGCGCCACTGGACTCTTATTATTTTCTAGTCCTATGAGCCAAGTTTGGTCTGATTCTGAGACAGTTGACCGGATCATCGTATTGCGGGCCCTACAATCCGATTCAACGGGCAAAATTGTGCACGGCTCACCGGGATCCAAATTTGGACATACAGTTGAGTTTTTATCGTCAAATCGGACCAGCAGACATATAACTTGATGACTTTAGAGGTCATAGAATTTGACATTTTTTTGGTGGAAAGTGGGTCCAACGACGGACACCAATTTGACCCAAAATTATGATGTTGCTCCTATGTCCAGAATTGGGCTTATGGGTAGGCAATCTTAGACATTTCTTCTATTCCAGAAATGTTGGTCATATTTTTTTTACATCTGAAGATGTTTGCAAAAGTTCCACCTTCGCTACTTTCATTGTCTTAACGAGTTTGCTTGCAGCACGTCGTCAAATCATCGCACAAACTCCAAGAAAGATACCTTGTCATATTTACTGTTTATATATTTCTGTATTTTTATTGTTTAGTTACTGCATATTTATTATTTTTCTACTTCTAGTTCATCCAATTGTATCTCTGCTACTGTTCATGATTTACTTTACTATACTTCCAGTTATACATGATGCAAGTGCTAGTCATATTTTTATTCTTTCTTTAAATTATGTATATTGACCTAGAGTTAAGGGATTACCTCTTGTTAGTAAGCATTTCATAAACTTTGACACAGATGTTCCATGAGATGTATGTGAGTTATGAGTAGCATATAGAGGTACTTGCGTATCGGCTGATCACCCATGCGTATGTGTTAGGTCAAACTTCCAAATAATGAATGCATGCTATGAGACTTGGCAGTTAGTAGAGGTACATTATCGTGGATATGACATAGATAGGTGCATCGGGTGGGAAGGACAGTTCCTTAGCGTATGGGCCAAGTATGCACTTCTTTTTTGTACCCAGAAGCTCCGTTGGAGATAACGGGCATGACTACCCCTTTTATTGTTCCTGTTGGCCTCTGACATTCGAGGAACGCCATGCTTTGAGGCCCCTGGTTTCTACAGAGGGGACTATGCCAATCCCATATAGCCAGAGTGCCCATGCGTTGAAGGTTTGCTCTTAACTGCATATTCACAATAGAATGTTTAGGTGACCTTTGTTTGGTGTCTTGGCACACTCCGTTTCGATCATGGCATGGGGCAGTGTCACATCATGGAATATTGTGCCACCCCTTGTCCTTGTTTGGTGGTAGAAGTGGTCTACTGTTTCGATGATGGGATACTGGGTCATGTTGTGGTCCAAAATATTTTACTTTTATCTATGACTATGTGATATTTTATATTCAATTTATATGGCATATTTTCTGTATCTTGTTATGTCCCTCTGAGGACCTGGTGATCTCTCCAGGTATTTGATGGACGTCAAGCATAAAGTTGTTGTGATGTGTTCTTCAGGATTCAGGTATTGACATAGGTATCATCTATCATATCTTTTGTATTATACTTTCTCTTGCACCATATATATTCCTGCCATGATTCTTATTACTGATATAGCCTAGTTTTTGCAAGCTTTATTCTTTTTATGAAGCTTGTGCAAGCATGTGTAATACTAGACGGTCGATTGTATTATATAATGTTTATTCATGTTATGTATTATTCTTTATGTGGATTGAGATATAGTTGACTAGGCACTTTAGACAATATACTTGACCGTTGGATAGCTTATACGTATTTGAGTTGGGCTGGAGTCCACTTGATACGTATCTGGCATTCTAGCGCATCATGGTCCTACGTATATTGGGACTGAAATATTACATGTTTTTGTGGTAGCCCATGCAGGTCAGAGCATATCATTTCGGGAAAATTATTGTACCGAGCGAGCTGCAATAGGATAGTATATTAGGATCTCAATCCACAATTGCTTTGGAAGTTCTTTTGATTTCATCTATCGCCTTTGGAACTCGTAATTGAAGTCGATCATCTCTCTTGACCTTCTTATTTTGGACTCTCATTTTTCCCTATTTCGAAAAGACGAACACTCGTGCTTATTGAACCATTTGGGAATATATTCTATAAAAGGATAAGGTAGTTGATATGGCATCTTAAAAGGATTATTTATTTAAGGTAATAAGAGTTTGGATAGATGCCTCTATTAGATAAACCGAGTAGATCAGATTGGCAGTATAGAATTCATTTAGGTGACTTAACCCTAACAAAAGACTCTAAGATCAATGGACTACAACCATTCTTCTATTTACCATTGTTGGATAGAGATGGAGTAGAGTACCTATGTTAAATAGAGACGGGTTAGAGGAATAACAAATTTTAATTTGGTTTAGTAAGGAATGTATGATATATTTCTCAGTCATAATGGTTGAAGTGATTGAGAGAACGTATGTTAGAATTCTAGAGCTAGTATGGTTCCCAAATTAGAATGTTACCAACCACCAGATAGACTATAGTTGGCAGGACTAATTATCAACAGAAAAATTGGAAAGCACTACCTAGCGTTTCACCTTAACTAGCAGATATGCGTAGAAGAGTTAAAAGTACTTATAGGTACTATATAGCTTCCTAGGCCAGAAAGAGTATATGTACATACTATTAAGGAGATTTAATATAGCCTATAGGAGTATGGCCTAAAGTTGAGGATTGATTGTGATATTCCAATCTTCTATGGATAGAACTAACTAAGGACTTGAGAGTAGAATTAGAAATCTTCCCGTAGGTGGACTAGCGAGCTATAGCTATGATAAACCCTCCATCGATATAGGTTAGTTAAGAATCGTAGAGGACTGGTAGTTAGAATAGTTGTACTAGAATAAGATACACGGAGGGGTACAAAGAAGGAAGAATCATAGGAGCAGTACCGTGAATAGGTAGAATAATTAAAATGGATCAAAGAGGACTAGACCCTAGCAGACTGAATTCTTAGTGTGTAACCCCATGTTGTTAGAAGCAACATTTGAGAAAACCAGGTCATAAAATAGAGTAAATTGGTTGGAGTTAAGATATAGAAGTTCTAAAGTGGCATAAGTTAGATTATGACTTTATAGATTAGCTAGTCACATTCTTAGAAAATCGAAGGTTATCCTAGGATACCCTAATAAATAGCCTATCCTCTCGTATGAGTTGGAGTTCGTCATCTTCGGACTGATTGATCACCCGAAGCCCAAGATCGTTCTAGTATCTCGAAGTATAATTTGTTGTCGGCCTTACCGCTATCTTTCCTATTGTGAATGGTTTTCATAATCCAGAATCATTGTTTAATAATTTTACAATGACCAATCATTCTACTTATACAATTAGGTATTATCTTTATTCCTTTCCTAAGTTGTGCCATAATGAACACAAATTTTTTGGTTATTATACCACCATATGGTTAATAACCAAATCGCCATAGGTACCAGTTTTTTCTTACTCAAGTTCCCTCGACTAAGTCACTATAACTTGACTCTTTTTACGCCTACTCGTATTTGTCTACTTCCAAAATTAATTCATTTTCCTTTTTACATCTTGCTGGGTGTAGCACCCAGTTTCTAAAATAAGGGTAATTTTGAAATTTTATAATTATAATCATTTAATAATAATATTTAAACCATGTTATAATTTTTGGTGATTTTTAGTTAATTTAAAACTATTTTAAAATCACGACTTGTGATTTTGATGGTTGACTAGTGTAACCCTAGAAATTGCTAAGCCTAGAGACTAACCATGACCATGGGAGCCTAGTCATGTGATTAGGATGACTAATTACAACTTTTTCGCCTAAGAATATTTTGGTCATTTTAACAAATTTATAAAATTGTAAATTATATTAATTAAATATGTGCTAGCTAATTATTTAAGACTTGACCTAGAACTTAGCCTAATCTAGATTAGCCTTGACCTTAGAGTATTGATTAGGGTAACCTAGTAATGACATGATTATTAATATCTAGATATTTCTAGGAAAGATATTTTCTCTTAGGATATTTGTGAAAGAGGAAGCCCTATGACTAGTTGAACCAATAGGAAGGCTTAGAATTTGGTGGATAACTCCTAGCCACTCATCTAGACCTAAAACCTAACCCTAATTTATCTATGGCAGCCATCAAGTGCCCCTCCCCCTTCCTATAAAACATCCTTAGCAAAGCCCTTGCCTTTTTTTACTTTTGCTAAGAACCCTAATAGTTCCTCCCCTAATATCTAAATCAAGCATAAATTAGTCCAAATCAATTGCATCATCACCCTCTACCATAGTGGAAGCTAGTAGGGGCTTGCTATCTAGGATTTGAAGTGCTTTGGTCAATTGAAATTCAAAGAAAAACACTCAACCTCACCCTTTTCATTGAGGATTCACCCTCAAAAGGTAAAACCTATCAAACCCTAATAAATTCTTGATTTCTTACCAAAGATGCATTCATTTAGGGTTCCCCTAGGTGTAGCCCAAGTTTGGTAGGAATTTGTGTCAATTTTGTGTCCTTATCGGACACGTATCGGTGTTTTGAAAAGGGTGTTTGTTGAAATGCCACAAAGAACTTTTTATTCATATTTTTGAAAACTATTTAAACAAAATTGTAGACCTATATATGTGTTTTAATTTTTGTGTAGACTGAGTTGACCTTGGTGTCGTGTCCGTGTCCAAAATAGACATGAACATGCTGCACGACACCTACGTGCACTGTCCTTCTACCCGACCCCTATTTCTCCCTACACATGACACGTGGACACGTCAAACTTGACACAGGGGTAGGGACAATATCTGACAAGACTCCCCTAAAGTTTCGTGTCGAGTCGTGTCGTGTCGAGTAAGAAATCGTGAGTGCACGAATTTTACACAAACTGTACACGCGAGATTTTGCCTACTAATATACGTGTCGTGTCGCGTCCAGACACGTCGTGGACGCGTGGCGATATGTCAGATGGCTAGCCCTATACCTGGGCTACATTTGGACAGGAGCACGAGACATGTCGTGGCTCATGTCGTGTCCACGGGTCACTATCCTCACTACACGAGATTGTGCTGAACACAGTCTCTGACACTGGTTTGACTCTCTGTTTGGATACTTCGTGTCCACTATTTGGACACGAGAACACTCCCATATGACACGTACACTTGGGGCACATTTCCGTTTGTCACTGTTTTGGTTGAATTCGAGTATTGATCTCATTTTGGGTTTCGAAATCAAGTGACTGATACTTTGTGAAACCTGGGAGTTAAGTATCAGTTTGTTTGTTTTTCTTTCTTTAATTTAGTTATCTATTTTCCTAAGGATTTCAGGTTTGTTTTAGCTTGATATATTGATTTGGGTTTGTTGATATATTGTTTTATTGTTTAGATTTCGATCTTAAATTACAAAATACTGAAACTGAACTGAGGATAGGGTTAAACATTAAATATGAGTTTTATTTGAAAGTTCACTTATGAGTTTGGTTTGGTTTGAATAATTAAACTGAGATTAAATGGAACATGGAGAAATGAAAACTGGGTTTTTATTTTAGAACTGAAAAACTGAAATTGAGTTTGGGTTTAAGTTATATTCAAAATTTGCTTCCAAGTGGTTTGGGTTTCAAATTGATTCTCAGGTTTTGAGAGTTGAGTAGGGTTTAAGTTAAACTTAAAAACTATGATTATTTGCTAAATTCTAATGTTTAACATATTTATACATATCTGAGGATATGTTGGCTAGCTAGGCTCATACTTATATACATGTAGGGTATGAATGGATATATGTATGTATGATGGTAATGTTAAAATCTGAGATGTTCTCAGTTGAATGTAAGGTTAAAAAGAAAGCTGAACTGTGTTTATATATTTAGAATAAACCTGAGCATGGGTTTTCCCTTGCTTGATATTTGAAAACTGAGAATGTTATAACCTATAAATCTGAGATTTCACCTTGCTGTCAAACACACACACTGTCACTCCCTCACATTCTCTCTTTTCACTCACTGTCACACACTCACTGTAATAGTTTGATTTTCACACACATACACATATATACATATGTTGACACCTTCACATGTGCCCTTTCACCTTCATACCTTGTCATACCATGCTCTCACACACACACACGCACACACACACACACACACACACACACACACACACACACACACACACACACACTCTACACATCTCATGAACACACACACACACCCTTTCTTAAATTCCTTTTTCCTTCTCTCTCTATATATATGGCTACCTATATATATACTTGTGTATTGTATGAATGTGACTTAATATAAGAAATACTCTATATGACTTAAATTGTATGTGTGCCTAGGTTAGATTATGGTATTAAACTATAGCTAGGCTTTGTGTTGTTTAGACTTGGGTTTTAGATTGGCTAGTTTGACCTAGACAGTTGACCAAAGTTGACCTAGTTGACTTTGTGTGACCTAATTGGACATGGCATGACCTTGTTGACTAAGATTGACTTAGGTTGACCTAGTTTGACCTAGTTTGACCTATGCAGTTGACCAGGTTTGACTTAGAGTTGACTTTGGTCTAGATTGACTTAGAAATCATATAGATTGCATCATACACTTCAATTACCTTATTTCTGAATACATTATAACCTGTAAATTGCTTTAAATAGGACTCTGTGATACCAGTTCGGACATCTATTCATATCAGTTATACAGGAAGACAGACGAGTACATTCTTTGATCATTTTATACTTGTTAGGATTTATATTCTTGCTCTAGATTACTTTACATGATGCTGTCACGTTATTATCATGGATTGGTACTATATGGATCTTGTCATGCGATGTTATCTCCCTCGGGGTGCATCAGATACAGTTGTCATACGCTTTACACGAACATCTTGTATTTCATGTACACCGCTTTCATGTATACTCTTGTGCAATCTTGTACTCTCATGATTACGTGAGCAAACATGATAAAAACCTCTTGTACAAGGTAACATAACTTGACTAGATCCTTGTGTATTGATTGGAGAGGGTGAGTAGGAAATGGTTATGTGATTAAAATCCCATCTTGTACAATCTTGTAAAATCTTGTGAAATCTTGTACAATCTTGTGAAATCTTGTATATGTCCTAACCCGTTTATATAACAATCTCATGCTCTAAACCACAGGTTACTTATAGTTCTTACTTATCATGTATATAGATATTTCCAGTTATCAAATCTTTCTCATTTTTATGTATATTTCTTCACAGTCCATGTATCTTACTCTTTTGCATGCTTTATATTTTCCAACATGATATGAACTGCGTGAGATATATTGTGCTCGCTCATGTCCTGACTGGACTTGTTAAAAATATTATAGATGATGATGGGGACTGCCCTACCTTCTATGGGTCACATGAGGGTGACATTCAGGAGCCCGAGGAGCATCTAGCTCAGTAGAGGGTGCCTAGTCTAGTCTAGTATTTATAGTTTTCAGTTTGTATCGGATTGTTCCGATTGTTAGTTGAGACTTAGTTATATTCAGGACTTGTATTTATTTGTGTTGAACATCTACTTTGTGTGGTACGATAACTCTATTTATATTTCAGTTTCTTTCTTTTATCTGATTCCATATCGTGCTCTATCTTCCCTAGACTTGTGATTGAGATATAGAGTTGAGATGTTATATTATACCTCCGTGCGAAGATGACAGGTTTATATATCTTGTTGTTAGATGTTATAGATGATCTATACAGCGTTCTACCGTCGATACTGTGGCATAGGCTGGACGTACCCACGTTCTCGTGCCCCTAATCAGGGTGCGGATCGTGACACATTTTTGTGGTGGCCCATGCAGGTCGATGTCGCAATTAGTGCGATCACGTAATAGCTTAGAGTACTAATTATGAGCCTGCGACTAGGACATAGGATCTAGGATATGATAAGAGTTATTCAATCACATTTTAGAAAAATTCTGATCTTTTGATTACCATGACAACTCTTCTTGCATTTGAATTCAATTGTCCTTCCTTGATTTTCCTTATCATGTGCCATATTGATCTCCTTGTTTCAATCTATCCTCAGGATGACGATTACTCGCGCTCAGGCAGCAGGATCTAGTATTATTCCAGAGAGGTCTAATCCAGTAGGACCTCCACCTCCGGCTACGGAAGTAGCAGTCGAGGAAGCTGCCACCTCAGTTCCTGCCCTTCAGGCAGGAGTTGTGTCACGACCCGCACCCGCTTTTCGGATACGAGACGTGTCCAAGCCAGCCTACGCCGCAGAGTCGGCGGTAGAACGCTGTCAAGCCCGCAAGGAATAAATGCTCAAAATATGATATTTGCTGCTCATTCACAATTCTAAGTTTATTTCAACATTTACAATATTTATATTTAAAGAAAATACAAGACTTTACAATTAATGAAAATGATACAACTGTTTTCTATTTCTAGGTCGTCTTCAGCATACCCAAGTTCTCCCAGTGCTAAGAATGATCGCGGCTAAACCTGAAAAATGTTGGTTATCCAGTCAGGATTGGAACAAGTACACAAACCGACGGCAATGCAAAACACAATAGAATTAACAAGACATGAAAATAGCATATGGGATATGAAAGCTAGTAAGAAAACTGATGACATGGCACGGTAGAGAAGTAAACAAGGAAAAACTAATAAAAGACATCTATCTAGGTGGTGTGAAATATCCGTTTCAACATGTGGACGGCTAGGGGGTAAATAAGGCACACTGCACGTGTCGTGCACAGCGGCTAGCATTCACGAGAGACAATGGGATAGTTTTGGGTAGTTCACATGTTTACTAAAATATTTCCCCTCCCGACTACTCCGTGTGACCAGCGTATCAACAAGCAGCAAGATATATGTATAGACATGAAATAAAAAGACTACTATGAATCGGAAAGCAATCAGAAAGTGCACTTGCCTGAGGTCCTTAGCTGGAGAAACCAATAATACCATACCACTCGATAAGCCACAATCGGTCAACACATGCAGAAGTCATCAGATGCTGAAATAAACAGTACCAACGTTCTCAGAATAGTCAAATTAGCTAGGATTGCCTGTCCTTAAGTCCAATTCCGGATACAGGGGAAAAACGGTAATTTCGGGCAAAAACGATGTCCGCTGTTGGACCCGCTTTGCACCGAAAAGCATGCCAGAGTCAACGGTCTCTAAAGTCATCAAACTACATGTCTACGGATCCAGTTTTCCGATATGAACCCAACCTTATGTCCAAAGTTGGATTCCGGCGGGCCGTACACAAAATTGCCCGTTGAGTGGGACCGTGGGGCCCGCAAAACGACGTCGGATTCAACTGTCTCCGAATCGGACCAAACTTGGCATACAGGACCAAAAAAATGATACGGTCTTGTTGGCGCAAGTTTCGTCTCGATCTGACGAGCGTGCACAAAGTTATGACTAAATTTGCATTGTACAGATACAGGGCGATTTCGACGGATAAGTGTCGAATTCGTCGCGCACACGCGACCAATTTGAATTCCGTCAAAGCCCACACGACCACGAAGCCGTTATGCAGCTTTCGATGCGTTCGGTTCTCTATCACATCGTCCGAAATGGCGGGACATACGTCGTGTGGAACAATTTCTAGTTTTTGAAAACAGATTTTTCGGCAAACTTCGGGATTTGATTTCTCGATGCTGATTTGACGAAATCCGATTCTACAAAAAGGAAATCGAAGCCCTATAGGTTGTCTTTGAGTGTCTTTAATTAGTTTTCTTAAACTGCCATTGGTTTGACGATGATTCGTCTCCCAACAAGGGTGTTTGGAACGACTTACGCCCTGTTTTCGAAACGGGTTTTTCGTCGAATTCAACTCGATTTAGCGGCCAACCTAAACCATCTAAATTCGTTCTAATAGAAAGGAAATAATCTCGTATACATTGGGGACATACCTGTGAAATCGGTTCGTGAAACTGACGGGTGTGGAGGGAGAAATTCTATCGCGAACTCGTCTTCCTCGCAGCACTGCTGTTGTTGCTTCCTGTTTCGCACGCGTTGCGCGTGCTGCCTCCGTGCGTTCTGGCCGGCCAACGGCAGGTCGCGGTGGCGCGCGCGTGCGTGCGGGGGAGGCGCCCAAGTGTGGGGAGGTTGAGGCTTCACGAGAAGGGAGGTTAGGGTTTGATCTATTCTCGATCTCTTCCTCTCTTTATCCAAGTGTTCGGGTATTACGCGTATATACAACCGGTTTCTGCTCGTTAACAGGGGGTCGGGCTCAGTTTTCCCTGGGTTAAATAATTGAGCAGTGAGGAGAAAAGCCTGGGCTCGGCTTGGGGCTCCTGGGCTCGGGCCCGGCGTTGCTCTTATTGCTTATTTCTTTAGCAAATGTTGTGGGGGGGGTGAGGGTGCGGCTGTTCTTCGGATAGGGCAAGTTTGTTCAGTGAAGCCATTGTTTAATAAGCACCCATTGACTTCATATAACATCCCATGTTATATAGCCTATGAGGCTATAATATTGGATATCACATCAAGTACGTTACTAGTCTTGCCATAATATCCAATACCCAACTGGACAGTGACTAGGAACCTTTCAGTTAGTTTCTTCAAACATGCAGTACAATATCACAGTGTAGTCATCATTATACTTTGAATTGACACTTGCGACCAACTTGGACTTCCTTCATAACAAATCAACAATATATATATATACACACATAGACAAGTATATTTTTATATATACGTACACACATATTTATATATTTCTATACATACACCTACGCACATATTCGTATATATACTTATTTATACACAACTCACATATAACTATATATATATATATCCCCATATATTCATATATATAATCCAATATAAATATATATATATATATATATATATATATATATATATATATATATATATATATATATATATATATATATATATATATATATATATATATATATATATATACGAATATATATATAAACCTATATATATATATATATATATATATATATATATATATATATATATATATATATATATATATATATCTGTAACTTCTAAATGAACATAATAAAATCTTAAATTTCTAAAGTAGGTCCTTCAAAAAAAATTTGAGTACACGAAATGATATTTATTTACAGAATCTAAGAATAACCATTCGGACAAATAATTAAAATAAAATATTTCCAAAATTTCTGGGAAGGGGAGCTACAAATCTACCCACCTTAAAATAATTTCGTCCTCGAAATTCTAACTTATAAACATGCCTAAAATTCGAACAAATAATAATAATAATAAGTCCACTATCACCACAATCTCCTTAAATTTAATTTCTCAAAAATATTTATGGCCTTCTCTAGTCATTTGGTATTTACGAAATCTCGAGGACTTCTACCCACCTTCGGTCACACTACTCCTCCCAATTAAATTCTATACTTCTCTAACTAGTTGCTAACAATCCTACCAACAGACATCTACAGCATGAGGCATCTATAAGTTTTTCTTATCTATCAAGCAACCCAAGATTTAACAGGCAACAGACTGACACAAGTAGCTAAGAAATATTGATAAATTTCTAAATAGCATGATCGTTCATCACTCAGAAATGAGAAGGACATGAAGATAAGAAAAAGTAACCGAGAGTGAATATGAAATTTCAAGAGCCGTGGAGAGTATCCAATGGTGCAGATACAACGAAAAATTTATGAATCTATTGTCTCATTCGCTAGATTGGGCTACTCTAGTCCAGTCACTTGCTACATCGAAGAACCCTTCGCTCTTAGAGGGGCTTGCAATCCATGCAATACATCAATTTCGTTCTCAAAATTTTGAACAAGTTTCCAAAATAGGGTGGAATTCGGGAAATCAAGATTGTGATCCTTTCCGTGGTTATTTAAACACACGAGCAAGGGATATCACTCGTTGGTTAGATGAACCCTTGGATTTCAATCTATATGGACTGGTCAAGATCCCAATGATAAAACTGTTTCTACTAGGTTAGGGTATCCTAGAATAGGTTTCTATCCAAGGTTGAGCTAGTTTCCTGTCAAGCTGGTTAGCTAGGTCCCTAAAGCTCAAAATGTGACTTCAGTGACTTTGGTGTTTAAAGGGCACATGAGACCTCAATTGGGTGGCATACTAGTGGCAAGCGTATAGTAGGCTTCGAGTAGACCACAACCATATATTGGGTCGAAGGAATTGAGTCAAGGTTGAGGCTCTAATGGAAGTCGGGAAATGTACCGGCATTATGGTAAGAGTTATAACTAATCCTTTTATCCTGAAAGTCGTACCATAAAGATAGAGTACGAGGGGACAGGTTTGATTGGGACATGATATACCTAGATGAAGGTGAACTCGTGTAGATCTTGTATATAAAATTTGTTGGAAGATAACAGTTGGCTTCGTGCTCCGAATATTAATGACACGGCTGGGGATGCAAAATGATCTTAATGGAAAGTGGGAGTCCAAGGGAACTCATAATCATCCTAATGGAAATTATTCTAATCACTCGATAGTCCTGGTATATCCTAAAATTTTAGAAGGCTTGCGGTCTACCCACCTTAGAGGCTAGGATATGGTGGCAAGGTTCCTGTCACTGGACTGGCCGATGGTAGCTACACTTGCATATACAACCATCATGGTAATAGGGATACTATGTATCTATCTATTAATTACGAGTTTTCATCTTTCCAAACAGCGAAAGATAAAAATAATAAAGAGTTCAAGAGATGTCGTTGAATACCATTACGTGATTCAAAGGCGAATATATAATTCAAGAGGAATTGTCAAGCAATCGCGGATGAGATCCTGGATATCTCTATATCTCAGTCCACGTAGGACAATTAAATAAAGAGCGAACCGAATGCATCATGGTTGATCAGACCGTGATACAATGATTCTGATTAGACAATATGTTAGCGGGCGTCCCCAATAAACATATGTCTCGAATCAAGCTCGATAAAAGAGTAAGCTTGCAAAACTAGGCTGTAATAGCAGCATTGGTCAAGCGAGTCAAATTACGAGTACGCGAGATTTTTGAAAGGAGGTACAAGTAGTTCGAGTTTTGTGAGAATCAAAATCTAACTCAAAATTTATACACAAATAATAGAATCAGAAATTATAAACTAACTCCTTACAGCAAAAGAGAATTTTAAAATAGGTAATTCTAACTTATGATATAAGATTTATATCTAATAAAGCAAAAGAAATTTAAACAGTTCATCAGGGTTAAAGCTTTAATTCTAGGTAAGCCTAACATAGCAAGCGAATACTATATCTACATGGGGTCATATCGTCATATCAAAAGAGATGGTGTGCCTATAAAGGTCTGGCAAGAAATCTAAATTTAACAATTCTATATCTGGATTGCATGGCCTATCCAATAATCTTAACTACCCAATGGTCAATTTAAACAAGGGACTCCTAGTCCTAGTTATTCTCCTAAAGTATTTTAATCCTATTTGTGAATGAGCATTTCTTGGTCGCAGGCTCGCAATAGTACGACTAACATACCATCACGAGTTCGCATGATTTACGAAAACTGACCTGCATGGGCCACCACAAAAACTTGTCACGACCCGCACCCGCTTTTCGGATACGAGACGTGTCCAAGCCAGCCTACGCCGCAGAGTCGGCGGTAGAACGCTGTCAAGCCCGCAAGGAATAAATGCTCAAAATATGATATTTGCTGCTCATTCACAATTCTAAGTTTATTTCAACATTTACAAGATTTATATTTAAAGAAAATACAAGACTTTACAATTAATGAAAATGATACAACTGTTTTCTATTTCTAGGTCGTCTTCAGCATACCCAAGTTCTCCCAGTGCTAAGAATGATCGCGGCTAAACCTGAAAAATATTGGTTATCCAGTCAGGATTGGAACAAGTACACAAACCGATGGCAATGCAAAACATAATAGAATTAACAAGACATGAAAATAGCATATGGGATATGAAAGCTAGTAAGAAAACTGATGATATGGCACGGTAGAGAAGTAAACAAGGAAAAACTAATAAAAGACATCTATCTAGGTGGTGTGAAATATCCGTTTTAACATGTGGACGGCTAGGGGGTAAATAAGGCACACTGCACGTGTCGTGCGCAGCGGCTAGCATTCACGAGAGACAATGGGATAGTTTTGGGTAGTTCACATGTTTACTAAGATATTTCCCCTTCCGACTACTCCGTGTGACGAGCGTGTCAACAAGCAGCAAGATATATGTATAGACATGAAATGAAAAGACTACTATGAATCGGAAAGCAATCAGAAAGTGCACTTGCCTGAGGTCCTTAGCTGGAGAAACCAATAATACCATACCACTCGATAAGCCACAATCGGTCAACACATGCAGAAGTCATCAGATGCTGAAATAAATAGTACCAACGTTCTCAGAATAGTCAAATTAGCTAGAATTGCCTGTCTTTAAGTCTAATTCCGGACACAGGGGCAAAACGGTAATTTCGGACAAAAATGATGTCCGCCGTTGGACCCGTTTTGCACCGAAAAGCGTGTCAGAGTCAACGGTCTCTAAAGTCATCAAACTACATGTCTACGGATCTAGTTTTTCGATATGAACCCAACCTTATGTCCAAAGTTGGATTCCGGCGGACCGTGTACAAAATCGCCCGTTGAGTGGGACCGTAGGGCCCGCAAAACGACGTCGGATTCAACTGTCTCCGAATCGGACCAAACTTGGCATACAGGACCAGAAAAATGATACGGTCCTGTTGGCGCAAGTTTTGTCTCGATCTGACGAACATGCACAAAGTTATGTCTAAATTTGCATTGTACGGATACGGGGCGATTTCGACGGATACGCGTCGAATTCGTCGCGCACACGCGACCAATTTGAATTCCGTCAAAGCCCACACGACCACGAAGCCGTTATGCAGCTTTCAATGCGTTCGGTTTGCTATCACGTCGTCCGGAATGGCGGGACACACGTCGTGTGGAACAATTTCTAGTTTTTGAAAACAGATTTTTCGGCAAACTTCAGGATTTGATTTCTCGACGCTGAGCTGACGAAATCCAATTCTACAAAAAGGGAATCGAAGCCCTATCGGTTGTCTTCGAGTGTCTTTAATTAGTTTTCTTAAACTGCCATTGGTTTGACGATGATTCGTCTCCCAACAAGGGTGTTTGGAACGACTTACGTCCTGTTTTTGAAACGGGTTTTTCGTCGAATTCAACTCAATTTAGCGGCCAACCTAAACCATCTAAATTCGTTCTAATAGAAAGGAAATAATCTCGTATACATTGGGGACATACCTGCGAAATTGGTTCGTGAAACCGACGGGTGTGGAGGGAGAAATTCCATCGCGAACTCGTCTTCCTCGCAGCCCTGCTGCTGTTGCTTCCTATTTCGCACACGTTGTGCGCGCTGCCTCCGCACGGTCTGGCCGGCCGGCGGTGGGCCCGCGGTGGCACACGCGTGCGTGCGGGGGAGGTGCCCAAGTGTGGGGAGGTTGAGGCTTCACGAGAAGGGAGGTTAGGGTTTGATCTATTCTCGATCTCTTCCTCTCTTTATCCAAGTGTTCGGGTATTACGCGTATATACAACCAGTTTCTGCTCGTTAATAGGGGGTCGGGCTCGGTTTTCACTGGATTAAATAATTGAGCGGTGAGGAGAAAAGCCTGGGCTCGGCTTGGGGCTCCTGGGCTCGGGCCTGGCGTTGCTCTTATTGCTTATTTCTTTAGCAAATGTTGTGGGGGGTGAGGGTGCGGCTGTTCTTCGGATAGGGCAAGTTTGTTCAGTGAACCCATTGTTTAATAAGCACCCATTGACTTCATATAACGTCCCATGTTATATAGCCTATGAGGCTATAATATTGGATATCACATCAAGTACGTTATTAGTCTTGCCATAATATCCAATACCCAACTGGACAGAGACTAGGAACCTTTTAGTTAGTTTCTTCAAACATGCAGTACAATATCACAGTGTAGTCATCATTATACTTTGAACTGACACTTGCGACCAACTTGGACTTCCTTCATAACAAATCAACAATATATATATACACACATAGACAAGTATATTTTTATATATACGTACACACATATTTATATATTTCTATATATACACCTACGCACATATTCGTATATATACTTATTTATACACAACTCACATATAACTATATATATATATATATATCCCCATATATTCATATATATAATATATATATATATATATATATATATATATATATATATATATATATATATATATATATATATATATATATATATATATATATATATATATATATATATATATATTTTTATAATATATTCATATATATATAATATATATATATATATATATATATATATATATATATATATATATATATATATTTATACACAACTCACACACACACACACACATATATATATATATATATATATATATATATATATATATATATATATATATATATATATATATATATAAAATATATATATATATATATATATATATATATATATATATATATATATAAAATATATATATATATATATATATATATATATATATATATATATATATATATATATATATATATATATATGTAACTTCTAAATGAACATAATAAAATCTTAAATTTCTAAAGTAGGTCCTTCACATAAAAATTGAGTACACGAAATGATATTTATTTACAGAATCTAAGAATAACCATTCGGACAAATAATTAAAATAAAATATTTCCAAAATTTCTGGGAAGAGGAGCTACAAGTAGCAGCGACTGTTCCAGGAGGTCATCCACTTCCAGCTGCGGGACCGTCCATAGTCATTCCTGAGACTCTTCTACCGCTACCTTCTCTACCGACCGATGCACAACAGATGATGGCCCTTCTACAGCGGATGATGCAGACCCAGAGGGCCCAGGCATAGGCACAACAGCATCAGGCTGACGCATCCCACCGCCAGACAGAGGTGCTACGACAGAGTATGGAGAACTCCCACCAGCTGGCGATGACAGCAGTTGAGAAAGTAGTCTCGGGTACAGTTCAGGGTGCCCCAGTTCAGCAGCAGGGTCGGGGAAGGCCTGGCACATTTCTGGATTTCAGGAAGATGAACCCGAGGGACTTCAAGGGTATGGAGGGTATCCTGTATGCTGACGACTGGTTAGAGGACGTCCAGAGGAGCCTGGAGTTAGCAGAGGTTCCGAGGGGACTATGGGTGACGTCTGCGGCTAGCCAGTTCTTTGACATCGCTTTGACGTGGTTCCGAACAGACCCTCAGGTGTCAGTGAAGGGTATATCAAGGAAGAACTTCATGCGGCTCTTCAAGGCGAAGTTCTGCCCCGACGTGGCTCTTACAGCTTTGGAGGCCCAGTTCGTCGGATTAGTACAGGGGAACTCGTCGGTGGACGAGTATGCAGCAGAGTTCTTCCGTTTGAGTAGGTTTTCTCCAGACCTGATCCAGAATGAGGGTTATAAGGCCCGCAAGTTCAGGAGAGGCCTTATTCATGCGGTTCGTACTCGTACTTCCGGGTGATGCGATGCGACCTTCGAGCAGGTACTTATGGAGGAACATATAGCTGAGGAGGACTTCGGCCTCAAGCCGAAGAGGGGCAGTGATGCCATAGGGGATAGTTCTAGTGCAAGGCCAGCCAAGCGCCCTCACATTCAGCAGAGGCCAGTTTAACAGCCGTTTCAGGGCCAGGGACATGTACTTCACCAGCAGGCACCCAGGCAGCAACATCACACTATATGTGACTTCGACAAGAGGCAAGGTCATGGATGAGGCGACTGCAGAAAAAGACAGGGCCTGTGTTTACTTTGTGGTTCAGCAGAGCATCAGTTGAGGGAGCGTCCCAAGAACTTGGCACGATTGGCTCAAGCAGTAGCAGGAGCTAGGGCTCCGACAGGGCAGCAGGTGGGACCACCGTTGCAGACTCAGCAGCAAAGGTTTGTCCAGCATCAGTAGCAGGCCAGGGGAGGCCAGCAGGGGCGAACTTTCGCCATGGCGGTCGAGAATACGCAGGCAGAGGGAGAGCTGATTGCAGGTTCCAATCTTTTCAATTCCATTTTCGTATTTGCCTCCTTTGTCTTAAAATTCGATTATATCCGTACCTGGTAGTTGATAAATTTTGTTCAGATGTTTCATTATAATTTATTTTCTTCTGAGATAAGTTGTATGGGCTAGATCGTCTTGATTATGGGATCTAGATTCTTCTATAGTCATGTTAGCTGGCATGGTGAGGATATATAGTCAGATTTTGGATGTATTTCTCGGATGTCGGAATTTAAGGTTTTCGCGGCCAAGCATGCGACAATACAAAAATTTTAAATACCATGATTCTAGAGGTATGTACCTTAGTCAAGAACTCTGTGAATATCGTAGCCTTGCTCACTAGCATGACGAAGATTCCGAGTATCATGAATTTGGACAGACGACTGTGTGTTGAGACTGTGATTGTTGGGGGTGTTTGACCTAGAAGGAGTACGACCATTTTAATTTCGAGGACGAAATTTTTCTAAGGAGGGTAGACTTGTAGCACCCAGTTTCTAAAATGAGGGTAATTTTAAAATTTTGTAATTATAATTATTTAATAATGATATTTAAACCATGTTATAATTTTTGGTAATTTTTAGTTAATTTAAAACTATTTTAAAACCACGACTTGTGATTTTGATGGTTGACTAGTATAACCCTAGAAATTGCTAAGCCTAGAGACTAACCATGACCATGGGAGCCTAATCATATGATTAGGATGACTAATGATAGCTTTTTAGCCTAAGGATATTTTGGTTATTTTGATAATTTTGTGAAATTGTAAATTATATTAATAAATATGTGCTAGCTAATTATTTGGGACTTGACCTAGAACTTAGCCTAATCTAGATTAGCCTTGAGCTTAGAGTATTGATTAGGGTAACCTAGTAATGACATGATTATTAATATCTAGATATTTCTAGGAGAGATATTTTCTCTTAGGATATTTGTGAAAAATGAAGCCCTATGACTAGTTGAACCAATAGGAAGGCTTAGAATTGGGTGGACAACTTCTAGCCACTCATCTAAACCTAAAACCTAACCCTAATTCATCAATGACAGCCATCAAGTGACCCTTCCCCTTCCTATAAAACATCCTTAGCAAAGCCCTTGCCTCTTTTTACTTTTGCTAAGAACCCTAATAGTTCCTCCCCAAATTTCTTCCCCTAATATCCAAATCAAGCCCAAATTAGTCCTAATCCATTGCATCATCACCCTCTACCATAGTGGAAGCTAGTAGGGGCTTGCTAGCTAGAATTTGAAGTGCTTTGGTCAATTGAAATTCAAAGAAAAACACTCAACCTCACCCTTTTTATTGAGGATTCACCCTCAATAGGTGTAACGCCCCAGTCCCAAAATACGTAGGACTAGGAACGTAGACATGCCAGCTGTATACATACGAAATACATGGACCTCGTATGTATACATAAGCTGTAAATATAGTAATCCAAGACAACTAAATCTCATCCACAAAGATAAATAATGATATAAAGCAACTTTGAGTTTGTCATGTACACAACAGTTGGGTGGAGACAAAGTCCACTACCAACCAAATTAAATATGGAAAAATATACAAGGAAAGAATTTAGCAAATGAGAGCAAGTGACGACTCCAAGAGTAATCATCACGACGGAATAGAGCACAAGTCATGGCCTTAGCTAGAGCACCTGCAAGTAATCACGAAAACACACACCTGGGGAAAAACCAGGTCCTCAGAGGGACGTAACAAGATACATAAAAACAATACCATGATGAACTATAAATGATACATGATAAAGAAAAGACCACACGCTCCACACAATGGAACCTAACCATCTAGGTGTAATGCAAGTCGAAAACTATACTGGAACGTATAAGTGGGTAGGAATAAAGTATAGCATCCACTAGAGGCTTTCGCATGAACTAGTATACGTCTCTGACCGTATCTGACGACGTGGTCAGGGCCGTGCAATGGATATATCCCCTAGTTCATACTTTGCATCGCTAGCATACCTCCTGACCTTATCTGACGTCGAGGTCAGGGCCGTGCAATGGATATATCCTCTAGCGACACACCCATAACAGGGAAACCATGAACCCATAACCGGGCAATCTAGAAGGCTGTGGGATAGCTCATACGTCCCAGTAGTTTTCCCCGCCCATGTATCATACAAGTCATATCCATGTCTTGGCGATCCATATCTCTATGCAAGTCGCTATCTAGACTCCGCTAATCCATAAATAAACCGGTACACGAACCGCCCGTATCGGTAGCAAGTCGAATACGTAGGTTCGTGCCGACTCTATGATCCTCACTCATGTGTCGTGTATGAGACGTGTCAACAAGTCAAAGAAGTTATGAAGCATAACTTCAACACGTCGGAAAAGTCCGCTACCACATATGGTCCACACACACACGCACACACACAAATATCGATATACATATTGTCACGCCCTAGAACCAGAATACTGGAGAGCGGGGGCAGACATAGCCAGCTACGTATATGAAATGGAATCCATCTCACTATACGGTCACGGCTGTCTAGATACATGAGGGTTTAACTACAAGCCAGCAGTCTCCTAAGGTCATGAACAAGCCTATTGTCTCAATCACAAGCAAGCAGTAGTAATTACAAGATGTCAGAGCACCAAATATATAATAGCAAGGCGTCCCATACATTACATATTGGATGATCATGAAGCTAGTCGTACAAAATGCCAGGACTAGCAAGAGTTCAGTCATACATGATCAACCCTAGGATCTGTCAATCATGTTACAGCCCGTAGGCAGACAGTAAATAAAGATACAATCGAGCTAACACGTGCTCGCCGGCTAAACGCCTCAAAAGAATAATTTTTACAAATAAGTGGGAGGACAAAAAGAAACCCACTCGTTGCCAGGGTTCCGTCTAGTGGTCACCATCTGGCTGGAAGATCGGTGGATCCTCTGGAGCTGCTCCGATATCTGGCCACACAAAACCAACTGGGTCAGACCCCAGAAAGAGCAAGTGCCACAAAGGAGGCTTCACTTAGAAACTAAAACCAACATATAGTAAGGAATATTAAAGTTAAATTATCAGAAATAACAACAATAATTGAGTACGAGAAAACCATTCAAGTAGCCAGACTACAACCCTTAAACCAAACAAGGATCGGGGTTGCAATCCTTCACCTGAATGGAAATTCGTCTCAAATACTATGGATAAGGTAATAAGACAATAAACGAAGAGAAGACACAGAACTGCTCCGGGAGCCAGGTTATAACCCTTAAACCAAACAAGGACCGGGGTTGTAACCCTTCGCCTGAACAGAACTGGACTCCTGATCTTTATTGTTAAGGCCATTATAGATAATCATGTTGCTGAAGTAAGATAGAACATGACAAGCATGGCACGGGGTACAAATAAGACAATAACCGAAGGAAAGACGCAGAACTGCTCCGGAAGCCAGGTTACAACCCTTAAACCAAACAAGGACCGGGGTTGTAACCCTTCGCCTGAACAGAACTGGTCCCCCGATCGTTATTGTTAAGGCAAGCATCAATAATCGTGTCTTGTCACGATCTTGCACAGGATCAGGATAAGACTAAGCTGGAATAACTTCATCCAATCAATCACGGCCAATCAAAAGTACGGCTTGATACTTTAACTAGCTAGGGTTATCACAGGCCTAGTTACTAGCAAGATGCAATGAGATTATTTCAACAGCCACAAGCCCTGCAGACTATCCAAGTTATCCAGGTCGAATATCCGTTTAAGAAGGGTGCACCACATGACTGTGTGCTGGAAGTGTGCCCTACTCGTCGGTAGGCTACAAGTCCACTTAATGCGCCCAGATAACGGGATTGCCTGTAGCTGGAAATCTTTTCATGTCTACTGAATTATTCTAGTTTATTACTCTTAGTTAATTACAGTAGGTATCCCTGACCGTGGTACTCAGAGATCCCATCCTAGACATGATGCAAGACAATACTAGTTTATTGTACAAACGCAATCATCCACGGTGTCCAGGTTAGTCATTCTTGTCAGGTCAGGTCACGTTAGCCGTCGCAACAGCAATTCGAGATAATCATGTCAGGTATGCTTGTCCTGCCATGCCGTATTCAATTATTATTAACAAACCTATTAAATAAATTCATGATTATCAAGTTTATGACAAAAGGCGTAAGGATATAAAATGGGCGTAAAATATCTAATAAAATATCAATATACAGGGCTATAGAAGAGCCAAGCTTGTGGTGGCCCACGCAGGTCGAGAGTCGCATTTGTGCGATTTCGTAGTAGCACGACGACTTAGTTGTACTGCTACGAGCCTACGATAGAATATAGGAATTAAGGTATTAGGATGAGAGTATACTCAATCACTGTTAGGATTTCATGAGAGATTCCGGGACGACCCTTGAGAATCTTATTTTGAACTTCGATATTGAAAACCCTTTTCCTCTTGTTTTAATTCACCCTCACTCCTTGATGTTTAAGGGATCTTGGACTATTTAACCTTATTCATCATTACCTCCCTTATATTTTGACCTTCTTTACTGCTAATTTAGCCTTAGTTTTGCAAGCTTATATTTTATCGAGCTTGATCACGACATATTTTATTGGGGGCTAGTACCCACTAACACATTGTCTAATCAGGGCCGGTGCATGATGGTCTGATCAACCTATTGCACTTTGGTTCACTTTCATATATTATTCTACATGGATGGAGCCACTTGCAGGTTCTGTTCTTTCAAATCCATTCCCATCTTATTTCATTATATCTGTCTTGAAATCCAATTCCATATGCTCCTACCTATTTCTTATTTTTGATGAATTTGACCTGATAGTTCTTTTGATTTTATCTCTTACTTAGGAGTGGGAGTAGGAGTGGAAGTAGGAGTAGGAGTAGGAGTAGCTCTAATTGTTAATATAATCCTTTAGGAATGAATTGATGTATGTGCTATACCTTTGACTTAGAAGAGTAGCTCTAACCATAGAATGGTAAACCTCTTAACCCTATTGATTCATTGTTTTCTTACCTACCTAGTCTAATACCCATAGTCACAGACTATCCCATTTAACCTATCCTTGTACTACTATTGCATCACAACTTCTGGTTTAAATTTAGGCCATTGACCATTCCCACTCTAATTATGATCATCGTAGGCACATTACCATGACTTTTAAATTAGGAGCACAAGACTAGTTGTTTTCTCAAAACCAATTTCACAGGCATGACCTAGACTTGACAACCTACACCCATGACCTTAGTATCCCACTAAGGCACACCATTTTATACTTCAATTGCTTAGTACGACTTTCCTGACACAAGACTTCATCCTAAATTACCCCATAGAGTTACTTTTGATTCCAATTTAAATTGAGGACACCCTTGACCTAAACCTGCCAGTCCAATTTATTGGACATGACCCAGTATAGGTCTACTACCCACATTTTACTTGTTGACCTTGTATGCTGCTAAGTAGTAACTCTGACTTTGATTGTTGAGGGTTTGACCCAGGAGGAGTACGACCATCTAAATTTCGAGGACGAAATTATTTTAAGGAGGGTAGACTTGTAACACCCAGTTTTCTGAAAATGGGGTATTTTTGAAAATTTATTATTTTAATTATTAATAATGATGATTTAGTCATGATATGATTTTTGGTGATTTTTAGTGTAATTAAAACTATTTTCTAAGTCATGACTTATGACTTTGTGATTTACTAATGAAACCCTAGTGTAACCTTAGAGTTACTTGTCCTAGAGACTAACCATGATCATGTGAGCCTAGTCATAAGTTTAGAACATCAAAATTGTGGTTTTAGTCTAAGGGGTATTTTGGTAAATTTCTAGGAATTAAGTAGGATTAGGGAGATTTTACTATTCATGGACTTTTGATTAGTGACTTGATAATCCCTAACCTAGTTACCCTAATCTATAGGTTAACCCCTAACCTAGAATGACCAAGGGTTAGATTTTATCATGAATCAAGGTGTCAAAATATTTATTTTTACTTTAATAGATATTTTGCTTGATTTATGCAAAATATCCATTTAAGGCACAAAAAGTCCTTAGCTTAGCCAAGAAGTTTTGAACCCCCCATGCCTAGTATGGCCGGCCAAGTGACCCCATGACAGCCCCTTGCCCCCCCTCTCTCCTATATAGCTAACACTTAGTTCATATTCCCATAGTTACATGAAAAATCAAAACCAAGAAAAACCTAGAAAACCTTCCACTCATTCTTCCATAACTTTCTCATTTCAAGAGCTTTGAACCTCTAGTTTTCTCCATTAGGTCACCTACAATCTAAGGGAGCCTAGGGAAGTGTGCTACTCAAGTTTCACCAAGAGAGGACAAGTTGAGGCTAGAGGATACATCACCCTCTTTTAGGGATTTTCAAGACTTTGTGCACCAAGAGGTAATTATTCCTAAACCTTGTTAATATAGTGTTTTTCCTCACAATTGCATGCATCTAGGTAACCCTAGCTCTGTTTTTAGGTTTGGTAAATTTTAGGATTTGTTTGGTGTCGTATCGGACACGTATCCTATTTGTCAAAACATTGAATTTTAGTGTAAATAGCTCACTGTCACATGAAAATTTACTCACTGTTTTGTAAATGTATTTGAACCAAAATGAAGCCTAGACCTAGCTAACCCTAACCCCTACTCACTGAGCACAAGTTGGCCTTGTGTCGTGTCCAAAACTGGACACAAAGCCCTCGGGACACACTGCACAGTACACAGGGAAAATGCCCTGCTACCACTGTGTCAGTTCTCACTGGACACGTCACTTGGACACGTCAAACTTGACACCCACCTTAGGGCATTGACTGACAGGTCATCCCCAAAGTTTGGGATGACTTCGTGTCGTGTCAGACACGAAATCGACTCTCAAAGGGTCGTTCAGTGCACAGTATACACACACAGACACCTAACTTTGGGCGTGTCGTGTCCACTGTACATGACATGTAGACACTTCATACTGACACGAGCACATAGCCTATACTTAGGCGAACACGTGGACACAATTTCGTGGTGTCTCGTGTCCTGTGTCACGAACACGAGACACGAGAAAACACGTCTACACGGTCTAAAACACGTATTTTAGGGTTCCGATACGCGTCTCGTGTCCGTTATACACGAAACGTGGACACGTATCAGGCCCATGGACACGAAGCCCAACCCTAGGCGCACCTTCGGGCACGAGCACAAGGCCTGTGTCGCTTTGTGTCGTGTCCTAGGTCATTTTCTAATTTGTACTGATACGTGTGTATCAGTTTAACCTAGTTTACCCGTGTGACTTTGAAACCTCGTGGACACGCCGTGTCGCGTCGTGACACCGTGTCAGGATGCTAAGATCCTAGTCTAACCTAGGGGCTACAGTTACCAACCAACCTTGGGCCATTTTAGTTTGATTTAGGTTGTGTTTGGTTTAACCTAAGATCTAGGTTTACTGTCCAATATTCCATTTCCAGTTTAATTCCCAGTTTTCTAAATTAGATTTTGATTGTTAATTAATGTTGATTTTTACATATAATGCTATGTTATTATTAGGTTAACATGTTGTATAAATGTTAGTGTGTGTGTGGGTGAAATTTGGGAAGAAATGGATGTGTATTCATGTGTTTTCACACATGTGTAAAGGAGGGGCCTGTTTACTGTATTGTGTGTGTGTGTGTGTAGAGTGTGTGTGTTCTTGGTGTGTTCAGTCACTATTCAGTGACTAAACAGAGGACCCCCCCTCCAATTTTCAGTCTCCCCTATTCTCTCTCTCTATATGATTCTCTCTCTCTCATTATATCTCTATATATATATTGTATATATATGTATTAGGTATATATATACATATACATATATATGTCTATATGTTATATAGTTGTGTGTATAAATATAAGTTATATATATTTGGGTATGGGTATATACATATTGACCCCTATATATAGGTATAATGTATAGACCCTATTATAGGTGTAAACCTATGAACCCTATAGCCTTGACCTAGGAATACTAACCTATGGGCTATGATACTAGCCTATGGCCATTAGGCCTAACCCTAATTGACTAGTAAACCAAGACTTAGCTAGTTTGACCCCAATTTGACTAAGTGTTGACCAAGGTCAACCTTAGGTCAAATTTGAACTAGCTTAACCTAGTTTTGACTTAAACTAACCTAGAATGACTAGTTTGACTAACCCTAACTAGTTTAACATTGTTTGACCTAACTTGGACTAGTTTGACCAGTTTGACTTTTAGTGTTGACCAAGGTTGACCAAAGTCAACTATAGGTCAAACCTTGACCTAATTAACCTAGAAAGGATTTAGATGAACTCTAAATGACTTAATGATCTAGGTTTGACTAAACCCTAGACTGTTGACTAGTTGATTATGGTTTGACCCATTCATGGGTAAATTGTGACTTAAAGTTAAATGAGTAGTCCTATGTAAATGAAGATATGTATGGGGTTAAGTAGAATACTTAGGAATTAAGTCTTGATTTGAGTTAGACTATGGTTTTAGCTTGATTATAAGGTTAAGGTTGTATTGTACTGTATATTTATATGTGGTATACCTTATATAGGAAGTTGGTTATACCTTAGCTTTGTATTATGGTATCTTAGGTAACCTAAGACAAGTTAGCCTATGGTTAGTTGAGTTAACCTTATAGAGTTGACTTGGATAGTTTACCCTTGACCCAATTACCTTGTTGACTAATCTAAAGTTGACCAGAACCTTGATTAGTCTAAATTTGACTTAAGTTGACTTTTGACCAGATTGACCTAGAATCATGTAGTATGCATTGTATACTCTATTTTTACCATTGTGGATATATTGTGACCTGTTTTACTCTAAATAGGACTCTGTGACACCAGTTCGGACATCTATTCATATCAGTCATACAGGGTGACAGGCGAGTACATTCTCTGATCTTTTCATGCTTGTTAGGACTTATATTCTTGCTTTAGATTACTTTACATGATGCTGTCACGTCATTATCACGGATTGGTACTATATGGATCTTGTTATGCGATGTTATCTCCCTCGGGGTGCATCAGATACAGTTGTCATGTGCTTTTCACGAACATCTTGTATTTCATGTACACCACTTTCATGTATACTCTTGTGCAATCTTGTACTCTCATGATCACGTGAGCAACCATGATAAAAATCTCTTGTGCAAGGTAACGTAACTTGACTGGATCCTTGTGTATTGATTAGGGAGGGTGAGTAGGAAATGGTTATGTGATCAAAATCCCATCTTGTACAATTTTTTGTGAAATCTTGTAAAATCTTGTATATGTCCTAAGCCCGTTTATATAACCATATCATGCTCTAAATCACAGGTTACCTACAGTTCTTACTTATCATATATATAGATATTTCCAGTTATCAAATCTCTCTCGTTTTACATATATTCTTTACAGTTCATGTATCTTACTCTATGCATGCTTTATATTTTCCAACCTGATATGAACTGCGTGAGATGTATTGTGCTCGTTCCTGTCCTGACTGGGCCTGTTGAAAATATTACAGATGATGATGGTGACTGTCCTACCTTCTATGGGACACATGAGGGTGACCTTCAGGAGCCTGAGGAGCATCTAGCTCAGTAGAGGGTGTCTAGTCTAGTCTAGTGTTTACAGTTTTCATTTTGTATCGGACTGTTCCGATTGTTAGTTGTGACTTAGTTATATTTCAGGTCTTGTACTTATTTGTGTTGGACATCTACTTTGTGTGGTGTGGTAACTCTATATATATATTCAGTTTCTTCCTTTCGTCTGATTCCATATCATGCTCTACCTTTCCTAGACTTGTGTTTGAGATAAAGAGTTGAGTTGTTATGTTATACCTCCGTGCGGAGATGACAGGTTTATATGTCTTATTGTTAGATATTAGTTATTATAGATGACCTATACAGCGTTCTACCGCCGACACTGTGGCGTAGGCTGGACGTACCCACGTTCTCGTGTCCCTAATCAGGGTGCGGGTCGTGACAAAGCTTAAGGAAAATAAAACCAAAGTGACATGCTGACATAAGACCAAGTTAGCCAAGGCCATACGCTCAGTGCAAAAGTCATACGCTCAGGTCAGGCTACGCTCAAGTCAAGCTACGCTCAGGTAAGCCTACGCTCACAAAGGACAGCGTATGAGATCCATACGACCCCTTGTCACACAAGTGAGCGTATGCAAGACATACGCTCCAAAAAGGCAGCGTATGAACTTCATACGACTCCTTGTCACACAAGCGAGTGTATGCGAGTCATACGCCTCCAAAAGGTAGCGTATGGACTCCATACGACACATGGCTATCCAAGTGAGCGTATGCAAGTCATACGCTCCAAAAAGGCAGCGTATGGACTCCATACGACTCCTTGTCAAGCAAGCGAGCGTATGCGAGTCATACGCTTCCAAAAGGCAGCGTATGGGGTCTACTGTGCTGCGCTAAAGAGCGTGCACAGCTCAGTGACGCAAGCTAAAAAGCTCGTGCACTGCTCACTGTCTTCTCCAAACAGCAGGAACTCCATGGTTGAACCCTAAGCTTCCAAAGTCCATAACTTGGTCAAAACAAGTCCAAATCCAACTTTCCAAAGGTCAAAATTGGGTAGAAGGAAATTCTCTACCACATGGAACCATCAAAACTTGATAACAAGGAAATTTAATAGATCAAAACCATGAAAATCTAAAAATGACTAAATTCTAGATCTACAAAAATCCAAGCTTCAAAATAGAAAATGACAAGTTCTAATATGGATTAGAAAGTTGCAAAGAAGAGGCTAGAACAATAAAAATAGTGGGTTTCTTCATGAAGCAAGATTGCACTTGCCTAGGCTAGGGTTTTCTTGGTTGGTGGTGGAGAGTAATGAAGAAGAAAGGAAATAATGAGGAGAGAGAATGGGAAGAGGTTAATAAATGGGGTTGGTTGTGGTAGGTAGGGGGTTCACCCTTGGTTCATGATGAACCAAGGTTAATCAAGCCTAGCCGAACCAACCCAAGCCAACCCAAACCAAGATGAACCATGGCCAATACGAGATAAAATACGTACACGTATTCTTAAATACGTAATACGAACAACAGGCATTACACATATCGATGGCACCCAAGTCATACTTGGACATACTATTACTAATGTAAAAAAAACACTAGCAACATATAAATATCATGAATCAAATATAAGTACAAGATGGCAAGGTATCTTGCCTGGTAGGACGCCTGGTGTGCTGCAATGATCCAGGTGGCACGATCTGTGACTCCGGTGCAACAACTGTACAAGGTGACCTCGGATGGTGGCACGGACGGTTCCATTAGGTTCGGGACGGTCAACTTGGTTAGGGTGGATATAAGGTTGTCTAGAATTGACGGGAGATTAGAAAAATGGGATGAGTCATGGACAGAAGGATAGTCGAAGTAAATAATATATATTCAAATTTAAAAAAAAAATCATCTTTGGTTAAAGACTCTAAGTTTGTCAAAATACGATTTTTGGTAGAAGTCTATATTTTTATACGTCAAAATATATCTAGATAAATATCTATAATCCAGAAATTTGTTTATGGTTAAAAATAATATTTTAAAATATACCAAGTCAATTACAATATTTATACATTTTTACAGGATAACTTTGAAAACATTTTATAACCATGATAAAAATACCAAAACCACTTATTAATAATAATAACCAAAATAATCGTAAAACTTAGCATTGTAAAAATAATAATAATAATAATAATAATAATAAATATAATAATAATAATAATAATAATAATAATAATAATAATAATAATAATAATAATAATAATAATATCTCTTAAACTAATATTCATACTTGTACTACTAAACCTATTTAGTGAAAAATACCATTTAATCTATAAGTCCAAGTCCATACTGGCCCAAAATTCACAATATAAATAAGCCCTAAAATTCAGAATACAGTTAAGCCCAATTTGATAGAATTTACCTCATAATTAAAGAAAATTTATACATATATCCTTTAGGCCCGTCCCAAAATTTTAGCCCATAAATAAATATATATTTTTGAAAATATTTCTCTTAAAGGCCAACTTCCCATACCACTGTACCATTCCTCACAAGTCACAAGAAAAGAAGAAATCAAAAATCAAAACCAATATAATAAAAATTGTATTCATATGTACACCTCTTTTATTAGTCTTTACCAATAAAAATAACCAAATAAAAAAAAACAATTAAAAGAAACAGAATAAAAACAAAATAAAGGGATAGCTCACTTTCGTGGCAGCTACTGCTGCTCTTATTTTCGTGTTGGGAAAAAGAGGGGGAGGAGTAAGGGAAGCGGGGGGAGTTCGGCGTCGGGCGGCGGAGCGCGGAGGAGAGAGGAAGTGGAGGCGGAGGTCGATGGGAAGGCGGAGCTGCGGTCGACTGGTGGTGAGCGGGGGAACGCGAGAAGGAGAGAGGTGCGGTCGGCGAGGGTCGGTGTAGAGGAGCGAAGAGGGGTTTCGGCGGCGGCGGTTCTGGTGAGGGGCGGTGAACGGCTGTCGGGCGCCGGGGACGCGTTACCCTGGAGGCGGCCGGAGAACGGGGAAAAAGGTGGGTTCCGGCGACTCGAGGGCTAGGGCAGGCGGAGGGGATCGATGGGCGGTCGGAGGCGGTCGGGCGGTTCCGACGAGGGGAGCGGCGGTGGTTTGTCGTGGAGGAAGGGAGCGGTTGGTCGAGAGGGCTGACCGCGGTGGCTACGGCCGGGGAGTGCGGCGCACGCCGGCGGTCGAGGCAGAGATGGGAAAGCTGGGGTCGGACGCTGTATCGGTCGGGCGGCGCGGGGACGCGCGGGAAGGACGGAGGCGAAGGGAAGAAGGCGAGGCAGCGGCGGCCGGCGGATGGAGAAAAGGGTTTCCGACGAGGTTTTCCGGCGGGAGGCCGCGAGGGTGGCGTCGACCGGTCGGGCTGTTCGGCGAGCGGCGCCAGGCGGAGGACGCGGTCTACTCGTCGGGTCGGGGTCGACAGCAGGTGAGTGGTGGTCGTTTAATTTTTGGTTTTATTCTTCTTCGGGGTTTTGAGTTGGATGTGACGACGGCGGTGGTGCGGTTGTCCGGTGATGGACGGGGAGATGGTGTTGTGGTGCTGGCCAGAACAGATGGCCGGGGCGAGTGCCTGAGTTGGTGGTTGTGGTCGGGTCTACGACCAGTGGTCGGTGGCCAAGATGTCGGGGTGACGGGTTGTGTTGCTGGCCAGGGTGGCAGGGGTGGTGGTTGTTAGTTTTTGTTGTTGTTGTTGTTGCGTGCGGATGGGGTTTGGCGAGTCGCCAGGTGGGGGAGCGAGTTTTCCGGCTTCGTCCGATGGTGACGGGGATAGATAGGTGGTGGCCGGGCTGCCGCGGGCAGTGGTTGCGTGGATGATGGTGTGGTCGGGAAATCGATTGGGGGTGGGCTGGGTGATCTATGGTGATGACTGATGGTGGTGGCGACGGGTTGCGGGGATGGTTGATAGTTAGGATTTTACTGTGGGCGAGGCTGTGGGGATGATACGAGCAGAGATGAGGGTTTTTAGAGTAGGACTTGCGTCGTGTCGGGGAATGTCCCATACGACCTAGAGGAACGTCCGGAATTGTCGGGCGTGAGAAAAAATGTACATGTAAAAGAAAAAAATAATTAATGGAGGGGAAGGGACACAGACACGATGCACAAGTTTTGGGTTGTGGCAATTTGTGGATGTGAGAAATTTCTGGAGGAGTACCTACCTATTTATAGGATGTGGGAATTCCCAGTTAGATAGGATTAAGAGTAGTTTAAAACCCAAGTAGATAATTTACCATTTAATTTAAAATTATTTAAATCCAAATCTAAATATAAATCCAATACAAATAAATTTTGAATCTAATTAAATCCCTATAGTTTAAAATCAATTTAAATAAATCAAAACTCAATTATATGTATTAAGTTAATATATTTAAATAAATCCAAAGATTAAATCATAATTTAAATAGCCACAATAACTTCCATATATATTTTCCCAAATACCAATAATAATAATTTCGAAAATAACAAATATTTTTAAATACCTTTTTGGAATAATAAAATATTAATATTAATAATTTCGAAAATAAAAAAAATATAAAATTTAATTTATTGTACCTCATATGCAAGGAATATAAAATAGTTTTCCAAATTATTTCTAATAAATGGATAAATAAAAAGGTAATAAGATTTTGGTCATCTCAAGACACAACTTTAAGCAAAACACAATACAAATAATTATATTTATTATTTGAACTATAGAAAAAAAAATTTTTAAAAAATATGTACGCTCGCACATATTCGTACTCGACGAGCAACTACGAAATATAAATTTCGTGCGCGACGTACAATACGACTACGCGACGTACAATACAAAAATTTTAAATCAGTGCCAAAATCGATAAAAATATAGTAGAAATTTAGGGGTTTTACATCCTACCCAACTTAAAAGAATTTTGTCCTCGAAATTAAGAAATCAAAAGGGGTGAGAAGACACAAGGGGTATCGATGATGAACAATCGATAGCAAATCATGACGTAAGAAATCACAATCTAGATCAAAAAAAAATTTTATACTGTATGGTCATGGGTAACGAAGAGCTACGATTAAGAGAACGAAATAGATTCGCTTTAATAAAGCGATTTAGAGGGTCTTGATAGGGTCGAGTAGTTTAGGATGAAGATATAGCAACATCGAGTGAGAATGGTCATAGCCGATAGGAAGGCTAGAGGAAGTTCTAGTACAACGCTTTCGTTCTTCTAAAATAGATGAAGGCGAGAGCAATATAGAGTTCGAAGGAGGCGTTATCGAATACGAATACGTGATTCAAAGACGATCGAATAATTTTAAAAAAATTGTCAAGGCAGTCGTGGATGGGATTGTAAGGGCCAAGTTTAATTATGTCCCTATCCACGTAGAGTAATAGACAAAGCGAACCAAAGTGCATTCGGTTGATCAGACCATCATGCACCGGTTCTGATTAGACAATATGTTAGTGAGCGGCCGCTCAATAGCATAAGTCGTGAACAAACTCGATAAATGGATGAGTTTGCAAAACTAGATTATAGTTGCAACATTAGTCAAAGTGGTAAAAACATAGGCACGAGAGATTTAGATTAAAAGAAGGTAGAATGATTTCTAAGTCATACAGTTGTCCTATAGTCTTCTTGTCCAAGTCCTTCGTTGGCTAGAAGGGTTAGGTCCTCTAAATTCTAGGATCTAAATAAGCTTGCTAATACAGGTCACTAGGTCAAAGGTAGTCTACCCAACTTAAAGAATTAAACTAATGGCGTTTTGGGACAACTAACTAGTAGGGTCAATCTCTAGCAAGCACGAAGGAAAGATAAGAATAGGGATGGAAGGAAGCAAGCAAGATGCAATTGATGAGTCAAACGGTAGATAAAATCAATAAAGGAGGTCAAGTATGTGGATGAGATCCTAGACTTCTAATCCTATACGCAGGCTTGCTTGGTACGGTAAAGTAACCAAACAATTTATCTTGACCTGCATGGGCCACCACAAAAACATGTAACGCCCCAGTCCCAAAATACGTAGGACTAGGAACGTAGACATGCCAGCTGTATACATACGAAATACATGGACCTCGTATGTATACATAAGCTGTAAATGTAGTAATCCAAGACAACTAAATCTCATCCACAAAGATAAATAATGATATAAAGCAACTTTGAGTTTGTCATGTACACAACAGTTGGGTGGAGACAAAGTCCACTACCAACCAAATTAAATATGGAAAAATATACAAGGAAAGAATTTAGCAAATGAGAGCAAGTGACGACTCCAAGAGTAATCATCACGACGGAATAGAGCGCAAGTCATGGCCTTAGCTAGAGCACCTGCAAGTAATCACGAAAACACAGACCTGGAGAAAAACCAGGTCCTCAGAGGGACGTAACAAGATACATAAAAACAATACCATGATGAACTGTAAATGATACATGATAAAGAAAAGACCACACGCTCCAACACAATGGAACCTAACCATCTAGGTGTAATGCAAGTCGAAAACTATACTAGAACGAATAAGTGGGTAGGAATAAAGTATAGCATCCACTAGAGGCTTTCGCATGAACTAGTATACGTCTCTGACCGTATCTGACGACGTGGTCAGGGCCGTGCAATAGATATATCCCCTAGTTCATACTTTGCATCGCTAGCATACCTCCTGACCTTATCTAACGTCGAGGTCAGGGCCGTACAATGGATATATCCTCTAGCGACACACCCATAACAGGGAAACCATGAACCCATAACCGGGCAATCTAGAAGGCTATGGGATAGCTTATACGTCCCAGTAGTTTTCCCCGCCCATGTATCACACAAGTCATATCCATGTCTTGGCGATCCATATCTCTATGCAAGTCGCTATCTAGACTCCGCTAATCCATAAATGAACCGGCACACGAACCGCCCGTATCGGTAGCAAGTCGAATACGTAGGTTCGTGCCGACTCTATGATCCTCACTCATGTGTCGTGTATGAGACGTGTCAACAAGTCAAAGAAGTTATGAAGCATAACTTCAACACGCCGGGAAAGTCCGCTACCACATATGGTCCACACACACACGCACACACACAAACATCGATATACATATCGATGGCACCCAAGTCATACTTGGACATACTATTACTAATGTAAAAAAAACACTAGCAACAAATAAATATCATGAATCAAATATAAGTACAAGATGGCAAGGTATCTTGCCTGGTAGGACGCCTGGTGTGCTGCAATGATCCAGGTGGCACGATCTGTGACTCCGGTGCAACAACTGTACAAGGTGACCTCGGATGGTGGCACGGACGGTTCCATTAGGTTCGGGACGGTCAACTTGGTTAGGGTGGATATAAGGTTGTCTAGAATTGACGGGAGATTAGAAAAATGGGATGAGTCATGGACAGAAGGATAGTCGAAGTAAATAATATATATTCAAATTTTTTTTAAAAAAAATCATCTTTGGTTAAAGACTCTAAGTTTGTCAAAATACGATTTTTGGTAGAAGTCTATATTTTTATACGTCAAAATATATCTAGATAAATATCTATAATCCAGAAATTTGTTTATGGTTAAAAATAATATTTTAAAATATACCAAGTCAATTACAATATTTATACATTTTTACAGGATAACTTTGAAAACATTTTATAACCATGATAAAAATACCAAAACCATTTATTAATAATAATAACCAAAATAATCGTAAAACTTAGCATTGTAAAAATAATAATAATAATAATAATAATAAATATAATAATAATAATAATAATAATATCTCTTAAACTAATATTCATACTTGTACTACTAAACCTATTTAGTGAAAAATACCATTTAATCTATAAGTCCAAGTCCATACTGGCCCAAAATTCACAATATAAATAAGCCCTAAAATTCAGAATACAGTTAAGCCCAATTTGATAGAATTTACCTCATAATTAAAGAAAATTTATACATATATCCTTTAGGCCCGTCCCAAAATTTTAGCCCATAAATAAATATATATTTTTGAAAATATTTCTCTTAAAGGCCAACTTCCCATACTACTGTGCCATTCCTCACAAGTCACAAGAAACGAAGAAATCAAAAATCAAAACCAATATAATAAAAACTGTATTCATATGTACACCTCTTTTATTAGTCTTTACCAATAAAAATAACCAAATAAAAAAACAACAATTAAAAAAACAGAATAAAAACAAAATAAAGGGATAGCTTACTTTCGTGGCAGCTACTGCTGCTCTTATTTTCGTGTTGGGAAAAAGAGGGGGAGGAGTAAGGGAAGCGGGGGGAGTTCGGCGTCGGGCGGCGGAGCGCGGAGGAGAGAGGAAGTGGAGGCGGAGGTCGATGGGAAGGCGGAGCTGCGGTCGACTGGTGGTGAGCGGGGGAACGCGAGAAGGAGAGAGGTGCGGTCGACGAGGGTCGGTGTAGAGGAGCGAAGAGGGGTTTCGACGGCGGCGGTTCTGGTGAGGGGCGGTGAACGGCTGTCGGGCGCCGGGGACGCGCTGCCCTGGAGGCGG
Source organism: Iris pallida (assembly GCA_029216955.1). Classification (NCBI taxonomy): domain Eukaryota; kingdom Viridiplantae; phylum Streptophyta; class Magnoliopsida; order Asparagales; family Iridaceae; genus Iris; species Iris pallida. The sequence goes on from JANAVB010029219.1 coordinate 1,141,359, forward strand.
CCGGAGAACGGGGAAAAAAGGGGGTTCCGGCGACTCGAGGGCTAGGGCAGGCGGAGGGGATCGATAGGCGGTCGGAGGCGGTCGGGCGGTTCCGGCGAGGGGAGTGGCGGTGGTTTGTCGTGGAGGAAGGGAGCGGTTGGTCGAGAGGGCTGACCGCGGTGGCTACGGCCGGGGAGTGCGGCGCACGCCGGCGGTCGAGGCGGAGAAGGAAAAGCTGGGGTCGGACGCTGTGTCGGTCGGGCGGCGCGGAGACGCGCGGGAAGGGCGGAGGCGAAGGGAAGAAGGCGAGGCAGCGGCGGTCGGCGGATGGAGAAAAGGGTTTCCGGCGAGGTTTTCCGGCGGGAGGCCGCGAGGGTGGCGTCGACCGGTCGGGCTGTTCGGCGAGCGGCACCAGGCAGAGGACGCGGTCTACTCGCCGGGTCGGGGTCGACGGCAGGTGAGTGGTGGTCGTTTAATTTTTGGTTTTATTCTTCTTCGGGGTTTTGAGTTGGATATGCCGATGGCGGTGGTGCGGTTGTCCGGTGATGGACGGGGAGATGGTGTTGGGGTGCTGGCCAGAACAGATGGCCGGGGCGAGTGCCTGAGTTGGTGGTTGTGGTCGGGTCTACGACCAGTGGTCGGTGGTGGCCAGGATGTCGGGGTGACGGGTTGTGTTGCTGGCCAGGGTGGCAGGGGTGGTGGTTGTTAGTTTTTGTTGTTGTTGTTGTTGCGTGCGGATGGGGTTTGGCGAGTCGCCAGGTGGGGGAGCGAGTTTTCCGGCTTCGTCCGATGGTGACGGAGATAGATCGGTGGTGGTCGGGCTGCCGCGGGCAGTGGTTGCGTGGATGATGGTGTGGTCAAGAAATCGATTGGGGGTGGGCTGGGTGATCTATGGTGATGGCTGATGGTGGTGGCGGCGGGTTGCGGGGATGGTTGATAGTTAGGATTTTACTGTGGGCGAGGCTGTGGGGATGATACGAGCGGAGATGGGGGTTTTTAGAGTAGGAGTTGCGTCGTGTCGGGGAATGTCCCACACGACCTAGTGGAACGTCCGGAATTGTCGGGCGTGAGAAAAAATGTACATGTAAAAGAAAAAATAATTAATGGAGGGGAAGGGACACAGACACGATGCACAAGTTTTGGGTTGTGGCAATTTGTGGATGTGAGAAATTTCTGGAGGAGTACCTGCCTATTTATAGGATGTGGGAATTCCCAGTTAGATAGGATTAAGAGTAGTTTAAAACCCAAGTAGATAATTTACCATTTAATTTAAAATTATTTAAATCCAAATCTAAATATAAATCCAATACAAATAAATTTTGAATCTAATTAAATCCCTATAGTTTAAAATCAATTTAAATAAATCAAATCTCAATTATATGTATTAAGTTAATATATTTAAATAAATCCAAAGATTAAATCATAATTTAAATAGCCACAATAACTTCCATATATATTTTTCCAAATACCAATAATAATAATTTCGAAAATAACAAATATTTTTAAATACCTTTTTGGAATAATAAAATGTTAATATTAATAATTTCAAAAATAAAAAAAAATATAAAATTTAATTTAATGTACCTCATATGCAAGGAATATAAAATAGTTTTCCAAATTATTTCTAATAAATGGATAAATAAAAAGGTAATAAGATTTTGGTCATCTCAAGACACAACTTTAAGCAAAACACAATACAAATAATTATATTTATTATTTGAACTGTAGAATTTTTTTTTTTAAAATATGTACGCTCGCACATATTCGTATTCGACGAGCAACTACGAAATATAAATTTCGTGCGCGACGTACAATACGACTACGCGACGTATAATACAAAAATTTTAAATCAGTGCCAAAATCGATAAAAATATAGTAGAAATTTAGGGGTTTTATAATAGGTAAAACCTATCAAACCCTAATAAATTCTTGATTTCTTACCATAGATGCATTCATTTAGAGTTCCCCTAGGTGTAGCCCAAGTTTGGTAGGAATTCGTGTCCATTTCGTGTCTGTATCGGACACGTATCGGTGTTTTGAAAAGGGTATTTGTTGAAATGCCACAAAGAACTTTTATTTCATATTTTTGAAAACTATTTAAACAAAATTGTAGACCTATATATGTGTTTTAATTTTCGTGTAGACTGAGTTGACCTTGGTGTCGTGTCCGTGTCTAAAATGGACACGAACACGTTGCACGACACCCACGTGCACTGTCCTGCTACCCGACCCCTATTTCTTCCTATACAGGACACGTGGACACGTCAAACTTGACACAGGGGTAGGGGCAATGTCTGACAAGACTCCCGTAAAGTTTCGTGTTGAGTCGTGTCATGTCGAGTGAGAAATCGTGAGTGCACAGATTTTACACAGACTGTACGCGCAGGATTTTGCCTACTGATACGCGTATCGTGTCGCGTCCAGACACGTCGTGGACGCGTGGCGACATGTCAGATGGCTAGCCCTATACCTGGGCTACGTGTGGACACGAGCACGAGACGTGTCGTGGCTCGTGTCGTGTCCACGGGTCACTATCCTCACTATACAAGATTATGCTCAACACAGTCTCTGACACTGGTTTGACTCTCTGTTTGGACACTTTGTGTCCACTGTTTAGACACGAGAACACACCCATATGACACGTACACTTGGGGCACATGTTTGTTTGTCACTGTTTTGGTTGAATTCGAGTATTGATCTCATTTTGGGTTTCGAAATCAAGTGACTGATACTTTGTGAAACCTAGGAGTTAAGTATCAGTTTGTTTTGTTTTTTTTTCTTTCTTTAGTTTAGTTATCTATTTTCCTAAGGATTTCAGGTTTGTTTTAGCTTGATATATTGATTTGGGTTTGTTGATATATTGTTTTATTGTATAGGTTTCGATCTTAAATTACAGAATACTGAAACTGAACTGAGGATAGGGTTAAAACTAAATCTGAGTTTTATTTGAAAGTTCACTTATGAGTTTGTTTTGGTTTGAATGATTAAACGAAGATTAAATGGAACATGGAGAACTGAAAACTGGGTTTTGATTTTAGAACTGAAAATCTAAAATTGAGTTTGGGTTTAAGTTATATTCGAAATTTGCTTCCAAGTGGTTTGGGTTTCAAATTGATTCCCAGGTTTTGAGAGTTGAGTAGGGTTTAAGTTAACTTGAAAACTGTGATTATTTGCTAAATTCTAATGTTTAACATATTTATACATATCTGAGGATATGTTGGCTAGTAGGCTCATACTTATATACATGTAGGGTATGAATGGATATATGTATATATGATGGTAATGTTAAAATCTGAGATGTTCTCAGTTGAATGTAAGGTTAAAAAGAAAGCTGAACTGTGTTTATATATTTAGAATAAATCTGAGAATGGGTTTTCCCTTGCTTGATATTTGAAAACTGAGAATGTTATAACTTATAAATCTGAGATTTCACCTTGCTATCAAACACGCACACTGTTACTCCCTCACATTCTCTCTTTTCACTCACTGTCACACACTCATTGTGACAGTTTGATTTTCACACACATACACATATATACAAATGTTGACACCTTCACATGTGCCCCTTTCACCTTCATACCTTGTCTTACCATGCTCACACACACACACACACACACACACACACACACACACACACACACACACGCACACACACACTCTTCACATCTCATGAACACACACACACCCTTTCTTAAATTCATTTTTCCTTCTCTCTATATATATATGGCTACCAATATATATACTTGTGTATTGTATGAATGTGACTTAATATAAGAAATACTCTATATGACTTAAATTGTATGTGTGCCTAGGTTAGATTATGGTATTAAACTATAGCTAGGCTTTGTGTTGTTTAGACTTGGGTTTTAGATTGGCTAGTTTGACCTAGACAGTTGACCAAAGTTGACCTAGTTGACTTTATGTGACCTAATTGGACATGGAATGACCTTGTTGACTAAGATTGACTTAGGTTGACCTAGTTTGACCTAGTTTGACCTATGCAGTTTACCAGGTTTGACTTAGAGTTGACTTTGGTTTAGATTGACACAAATATTATAGATGATGATGGGGACTGCCCTACCTTCTATGGGGCACATGAGGATGACATTCAGGAGCCTGAGGAGCATCTAGCTCAGTAGAGGGTGCCTAGTCTAGTCTAGTATTTATATTTTTCAGTTTGTATCGGATTGTTCCGATTGTTAGTTGAGACTTAGTTATATTCAGGACTTGTATTTATTTGTGTTGAACATCTACTTTGTGTGGTGCGATAAGTCTATTTATATTTCTGTTTCTTTTTTTATCTGATTCCATATTGTGCTCTATCTTCCCTAGACTTGTGATTGAGATATAGAGTTGAGATGTTATATTATACCTCCGTACGGAGATGACAGGTTTATATATCTTGTTATTAGATGTTAGATGTTATAGATGATCTATACAGCGTTCTACTGCCGACACTGCGGCGTAGGATGGACGTACCCACGTTCTCGTGCCCCTAATCAGGGTACGGGTCGTGACACTGGGATGGACGGATTGTCAGCCATTCTCAAATTTTAGGATTTTCTAAGGTTATTGCGTGATGGGAATAAATTGATTCTGATTAAGGTAATAACTCAGTGATTCATGACGCTCATTTTCTTTTCAAATCAATTGATACCTTTACCATGACTTTGGTATTTGAAGTACAAATCTATCATTTTTCTTCCAAAAAATTTTACACTCATGATTTAGACGAGCCACTCTACACGTATAACATACATGTCCCACCCAAACACACCTTCATGTGCTCCATTTTAATTACACAACGTTCATGACCCATTTTCACTTAGAATAAATATTAGATGCCCATTCTCGTTCCATTCGGTTTTAACCACACAATATCAATCCATTCCCTCAAACAAATTGACTACCCATGACCCATACAAGACATACAACACCCATGAAATTTGCATCCCACTCAAACAAGTCCTAAGTAATCTAATAAGTTAGTGGTTCATAACGTCCATCTTCTATTCGAATTGTTTGATGTCCTCTACCGTAATTTTGATGTTTGGAGCACAACACTAGCATTTTCCTTTCAACAAATTCTATAATCATGATCTAGACAAGTGTCACGACTCGTACCTAGTATAGGGGCACGAGTTCGTAACAGCGCCCAGCCTACGCCGTAGAGTCGGCGGTAGAACGTTGTTCTAGATCGCTAACTAATAACTCACACAATGATATAATGTACCTGTCATAGATCTCAACTCCGAAAGGAGGACAAGTATAAAGATAGGATACTACTGAATCACAGTCTAAAGCACGATAAGATATCACAGAAGTCTAAATAACTATAAATACTCAACAAACAACAACTAAATAATAATATCTGAAACAATCTCAAATACAATGTCAAAATCTTCACTTATTACAATTCAAGTTAAAAATAAAAATCTAGAACAATTTCGCTAAACTAGTCTCTTGGCCACTCTTGAGAATCGGGACCCAAGGTAGCTATCCCCTTCTCGGATCCGTAATGGGTAGGACACGTATCCTCCGAACAATCAGCTGAAAAATATATCCAGTCAGGATGGAACGAGCACATCTCCTCTAGCATTCCCAAATAAATGATAAAGACTATAAAGCAGTTATAGATAGTTATATTGATGAATCATGAAAAGTTTAAGACAAGAAATAAAGTAGAGCAACAGTTTAGAGCAAGGTAAGTAAATATAGAGAAATATGAAAGCATGGCAATGAAGACTGTAAATAGAGATAGCTAAACTAGAACAATGAGATACGAGTCCAATCTGTAAAACATGAGACAATGTGATTCTAGTACAAGTTACTAATACAGTATGTTTTGAAATACTATTTTTGTCAAGTAAACGGGTAGCGAGTAAATACAGCACACCACACGCTTGGCAAACGTGCGACGGGTATCTTTTTTGTTTAGATGAGTAAATACGGCACATCATACGCTCGGCCAAGCGACGACGGCTATCTTTCTTGTAAATATGGCACATTGCACGCTTGGCCAAGCGGCGATGGCTATCTATCTTGTAATGATGGTTCTTGTTGAATACGGCAAGTCACACACCGGGCTCAGCGGCGATGGCTATCTTGCTTGTAGTGATGATTCTTGTATGATTTGAACATTTAGTACTTGTAGGTGTTTCAAGTAGATGGTTCTTGTGAGTGGTTCAAGTAATAGAGGCTAGACGAGTCAAATACATGTATTGCGTGTAAATTAATCCAGAATACTAATACGTGTTGTGACAGAGAATCAAATAGAACTATACTATAAGCTGAATCACAGTAATCATCAAATAAGTGAAAGAACTATCAGAGAATGTACTCGCCTATCGTCCAGAGCAATGTATGAGGATCGATATCCAAAGTGGTGTCACACAAACCTATATATGAGATGTATATGGTTATTTAGTGTTCTAGAGTAAACAGTGAATCTAATGCACTAACTGTATGCTGCTAGGCTATTTTTCGGCCAATGAAGTCCAATTTGGTCAAGCTTTAGCTACCTGGTCAACATATGGTCTACTTGGTCTCAAATGGGCCAAGCATTGGTCAAAATCTAGGGTATTGGCTATGTGGACCATCTACTAAGCTCTAGGTCAAGATTTAGGTAGGGTGTGATGTATCAAGACTACTATTATATACTAGATACAACATATACATACAATATATATGAATATACCTCACTTGGTATCTACTATACATATATACATTGTATGTCTAACTATCCCAATCTCATACATCCCTCTAACACATCTACTCATATATATATATATATATATATATTATATATATATATATATATATATATATATATATATTTTTATATATATATATATATATATATATATTTTATATATATATATATATATATATATATATATATATATATATATATAAAATAAATATATATATATATATATATAAATATATATATATATATATATATATATATATATATATATATATATATATATATATATATATATATCACCCATATGCTAGTATTATAATTTCTTTTCAAGCTATAATTCCAACACCTACCCTTTAGTTAGCCTTATCTACCTTCCTTAATATACATTAACCCAACTCTATATCAATCTATAAACAACATACATATATACCCTTATAGTATCATACATGTCTATCTGAATCTATATAGGTATACCACCTATCTCATTTTTATATATTCCACAATCCTTGTCCTTTGAATCTATATAGGTATAACACCTATCTCATTTTATATATATTCCACAATCCTTGTCCGAATTCGTAATTTCCAAGTTGTTAATTTTTATTTTTGAAACCGGGACTCCGAATTCAATTTCTGACACTACCAGTAGACTCGTGGCATCGTTCTGGCATATTTTTATATAAAGTTTGTTAGATTTGGAGGACGTGGGCCCTGGCATGCATTTCGGTGCAAAGCGGGCCCCACAGTCCTGGTCAACGAGACTTTTTGACGCCGGCTCGTCGGAATCCAATTCTGGACATACCGTTGAGTTCGTATCCTCATTCTAGATTCGTTGACATATAATTTGCTGAGTTTTGAGGACATTGGCTTTGGCACACTTTTTCGTGCAAATCGGAGTTTTAATGTCCTGGTCAACGGACCAATTTGAGATCGGGTCAACGGAATCCAATTCTGGATATACCGTTGGATTCGTATCGTCATTCTGAATTCGTGGACATATAATTTGTTAGGTTTAATAGACTAGTATTTTTGTACATTTTTTGGTGCAAGGCGGGTCCGACATGGACACCATTTTGACCCGAAATTACCTTTTCGCCCCTGTGTCCAAATTGGACTTATGAATAGACTATCCTAGCTGATTTGACCATTCTGGACACGTTGGTGATGTTTGTTTCATCATCCGACAATGTTTGTAGATATTTTCTCTGTGTATTAACCTTTATTATAATTAATTCTTATTAAGTTCGTATTTCAGAATTAGTACAACGAAACTGAGATCAGTCGATTCCAGTGATCTCACATCGCTGAAATTGGCAAGATGATCATGTAGATCACTGTGATAAGATTATTAACCTTACCGTTGATTATCTTATCTCGATTTGTGTGTCGTAAGTTTTGATGTACGAATAACGAGGTGCAACTTGATATTTTAATTCTTAGATTAGAGTTGACCCTGTTTGACCAAGATATACGGTATCTTGGTAGGTAAATATTAGGAATAGTATGCTTAGGCTAGTTTTGACCTCGGTTGACCAAGTTTGACTGCTTTGACCAAAAGCCAACTATCAGTCAACACTTGGCCTAGAAATACCTAGAGTTGACCAGACTTGACCAGTTGACCAAAAGTCAACTGTAAGTCAACCTTTGACCTAGTTTGACTTGATTTGATTTCCTGTGACCTAGTTTGACCTAGTGTGACTCAGTGTGACCTAGTTTGACTTAGTTGGACTGAGATTGACCTAGATTACATAGCTTATACTATATAATCCTGCTTAACACTGTTGAACCCTAATTAGCTTATATATATATCTCATATTTAGGTTTGTGGCATCACTCTGAGAATCGACCCCATTTGACAGCTCAGGACCGTAGGCGAATACATTCACTGATAGTTTTCATTGTTTTGATATCTGCTATATCCGATTCAGTTGTAGTGTCTTACTCGATTTCCAGTCATGATAGTTCATGGACTAGTATATGTTGGATCATGACATGAGATATTATTTCTGGATTTTCTTGGTATATATGTACATTTCCTGTCTTGTTCCTTGTACTTGTATAGACACCGATTCCTGAGAGGGAGTAGCTATCCTCTTAGGGAATCCCGTGTCATGACGTGTCATGTCCAGATCAATTATACTATTCGGGGATGGGAGAATTATTAGGGGCTATGTGATCAAAGCCTCCTGTCACTATTATGCTTGCGCCACTCTCACCTCACGTAGGATGTAGCAAGATTCCTCCGTGTGCTTGTTATCCAAGTTGGCCGGCAGGACCCTTTTCAGAGATTTTCTTGTGATTGTCGGGCCAAGTGGATAACCTGTCCTGTAACTTACCCAAAGTCGATCACATAACGCTCTAATAATTCAAGGCACATTTTATATTTATTTTACCTTATCTTATATCCTGCTCAGTTCTACATTCAGTACTTTTCTCACCATGCTATGATATTCATTTACTCACATGTTCTACATGCCTTTATGATGTGCCTTGATTGGAGACTAAGTTCTGCTCGGGAGAAGAGTTACAACCCCAGTCCTTATTTGGTTTACGGGTTGTAGCTCGGCTTTCGAATGGCTCCCAAGTTTTTCCATATCTTTGTCTTGTATTTTATTATATTGTCTCTTATAAAATTTGTCAATTTATATGGAACTGCTGTTAGTGTTTGTACTTGCTCATTTTCCTGACAGGATAACCGTTGATGTTTACAGAGTACATGTTAGCTGATTGCTCTACCTTTTATAGGTATGGCCAGGATAGAGTTTGATGAGACATTACCCCTGGATCTCCAGCAGGATCCATTAGCAGTGGATGAGACACCATTAGTTTAGATTAGTCATTTTCAGTTGTATTTATTCTTTGGATTACTGTATTTGAGATTTGGGATGTTTCTGGATTCGTGTTATCTTAGACACTTAGAACTCTATCTGGTTGTATCTCTGTGGTTTCATTTCATTTCATTTTATTTCATTTCATATCTATCTATCTTTTTATCGTATTCTACCTTAGATGTGATTGAGACTGTATTTGCTATGTCACCTCCATTCGGAGTGTATATACTGTACAGGTACCTTATATATTCTTAGATGATTGACCTAGGATAGCGTTCTACAACCGACACTGCGGCGTAGGCTGGACGTACCCACGTGCTCGTGCCCCTAACCAGGGTGCGGGTCGATCGTGACAAGTTGTATTAAACATATATACAATATTTATGTATATGCAATATTTATGTATATACAATATTTATGTATATACAATATATATATATATATATATATATATATATATATATATATATATATATATATATATATATATATATTAAAAAAAATATATATATATATATAAAATATATATATATATATATTTTTTAATATATATATATATATATATATATATATATATATATATATATATATATATATATATATATATATATATATATATATTTATATATATATATATATATATATATATATATATATAATGGAGGCAGTCAATCAATATAGATTGATCCGAAATCTGATTCAAATCCAATATAGTACCTATGGGTACATAAGAAATGTATCGAATCGATTCTTTTTAATGAATAGATCCGATCGCAACTTCAAATATGGAATTCAAAGGGATCAAATAGGAAATGATACTCTGAACCATATAACTATAATGAAATATACGATCCACCAACATTTATCGAATTTGAAAAAGAGTCAGAAGAAATGGTTTGCTCCTCTTGTTTCTCGAACCGAGAGATCCATGAATCGGGATCCTGGCGCATATAGATACAAATGGTCCCATGGGAGCAAGAATTTCCAGGAACATTTGGAACATTTCATTTCTGAGCAGAAGGACCGTTTTAAAGTAGTGTTCAATCGATTACGTATTAATCAATATTCGATTGATTGGTCCAAGGCTATCGACAAACAAGATTTGTCTAAGTCACTTCGTTTCTTTTTGTCCAAGTCACTTCTCTTTTTGTCTATATATATATATACACACACACACAATATATATATATATACACACACACAAAAAAAATTATATATATATATATATATATATATATATATATATATATATATATATATATATATATATATATATATATATATATATATATACACACACACACACACACACACACACAAAAATATATATATATATATATACACACACACACACAATATTTATGTAAGACATTTGGGTACTTTTATTATGTAGCTTTAACATTATCTATCCCCCATGTACTTGTCATATGAAAATATTTTTGTGAGTTCTATATTTATAAATTCTTAAGATAATTACAAGCTTTTGTCAATTGTCATTTTTTATAAAATTTCTTGGTTTGCTACAGGTTTTGTAATTCATAGTATAACTACTTATGCTATATTATTTTAAGCTACACGTTTGTAATTTCAAATGATGTGGGTAACCAATTATATACACATTTATATCGTTCAAAAAACTGGAACACTTTTTAGTTGTTTCGGAAAGTGGCCCAAAAATTATTCTGGAATGCTTATTTTAGGAACGTGTTTATGGTGTTCCAAAATTGGAACAATTTTTAGCCGTTCCAATAAGTGAGGCAAAAAGTATTTGGAATGTTTTGTTGGAAATCATTTTTGGAACGCTTTATTGGTGTTCCATTATTGGAACACATTAACAGCGTTCCAATAAATGTTTACTGGATTACCTGTTCGGCGTTCCAAGAAATCTGGTAGCCCATAAATAGGCACGAAATATAGGTGTGCCTAAAATTATTAGGAATAAAATTTTAGCATTCTAAAAGGACCTTTTTGGTGTAGTGCGCAGGACAGCTTATACGTATTTGAGTTGGGCCGGAGTTCACTTGATACGTAGCTGGCATGCTAGCGCACCCTGGTCCTACGTATATTGGGACTGGAGCGCTACAATCTTCTAGTCCCCTATGTTTTAATTAATTAAGAAATTAACTAAAAACCCTAATTAATATTCTAGAATATTCCCACTAAAACCTTGCTCTCTTAATTTACTATCATGTTATCCTCCATATTTGCCAAATATTCCTTTTTGCCATGACTCCCTTTTTAACAAAAAGGAAAATGATTTTATTATGAAATTTTAGAAAAGAGAAGTTATACGACAATAGTACATCGAAATGCTAGTGACTCATATATTTCAACGATGAGACTGACCGATGAATCAAGGATTCAAGCCAAGGCCAGTATTTCAAGGTAATGGATCTAGAACTATGATATTTACAACTAGGGGTGAGCGTCGGTATAATCGGTCGGTATTTGGTCGATTTTTTTGTTTTTTTAAAAATCGGTATTTGAAAAATCAATACCAATATCGTACCATTTAGAATTGGTTTTTTCGGTTTCGATTAAATCGGTATTCGGTCGGTTTTCGTTCGGTATCGGTATTTTATCAATTAACACACTTAATATTGTAGAACCTCTTAACCTATAATATATATTTTTTTACTTTTTTGGAAACATTAATTTGAAAGCCAAGCCTCTACCAACCAAACAATTAATCATAATTATTAGAACAATATGTAACAAGTCGCAAACACCTAAAAAAGAGCTTAAAATATCAAACGCGGTCACTAAGTTTAATCTTTAATACAAGTTTAAGTAAGCAAAATTCACTTTAAAATTATATGAGAACACAAAAACATAAGCTCAAAAGATCAAAAAACACAATTCTTGGCATTCTTAACATAAATTCAAGTCTACTAAAATCTATTCCAAGTTCTAGGAAACCAACCAAAACAAAGATAAAAAAAAATGAGTAGTGTAAAATTAATCATGAACAACATTAAAAAAGTGTGTGTGTGTGTGTGTGTATATATATATATATATATATATATATATATATATATATATATATATATATATATATATATATATATATATATATTCGGTCAGTTTTTCGGTATCGGTCGGTATTTGCTCACCCCTACTTACAACACCTCTTGCTAAAGAAGGCATATCATCTGGATAGAAGCACAAACCTCCATTAGCTCCTTACGCACATATGTTCATCAGACTCAAAAGGGGAAAACGAACTTATAATGGGAGGAAGAAGAAGAGCACTAGAGCGCTTTTATGATGGACGTCAATAAAGGAGATGTCACGCCCCGATTCGTAGAGTCATTTATTAACTTATTTGATCTCTTGGAATCGATCATCCTCGCTTGGGCGTGATGCCGTACAAGTCTGGTATTGCACTTGTACAAGGCAAAGATGATACATAGGGATAATTCTTCAAATAGGAACACATTACAGCGGCAGAAGCAGACAAATTGAATTTAATGAGGACAATCTTCCTATTGAATAGAAGTACATCACCTCTTTATGGCAGCGGAGATAAAAGGATGACTTGAAGTCACACAGAGATATATATATATATAGAACTTTATTCTCTTTATTGATAATTGAAGAAGAGTACAAGACTTGTATCGAAGCATAATGTTTACAACACATCTCACTTTACATTGAAAGCCAACTGAACAATGCTATACAGCTTACATTTGATACTTGGATACATTGGATTACAACTCGATATACTGACTTGGCTTACAATCTCACTGGTACAACTGATTACAATGTTCCATATATTATGCCCTTTATAAACAGAAGACATCATCTTGTGCAAGGAGAGCTTCTGTATGCCCAACAAATCTTCGATGCCACGGAACCAATCAAGCTAAATCTTCGTGTGTAGAATATCCCAAGCAAGAGCACCTGCCCACAAAACGTGGGTCAGCACATCATCTATGCACTGGCGAGTAGAATCCAACCCACTCGTATAAACCAACATTTAAAGTGATCATTTAAGCAAGCATTTATTAGAATGGTCTTTCTACTTGGGGCCTAGCATCAGTTTACAGTTCATGGGCAATAATCAGAGTGAAGCATGTAAACATATTCTTAGTAGCATTCATGTGGACATATCTTTTTAGCATTCTTGGTGTTATCATGCAAAGGCATCATTGAGGTATACTAGGTGTTATCATGAAAAGGCATCATTGAGGCATCGTTAACATTAACATCTTAACCATATTATAATAGTTCTCACTTCAAGCATCACTTAGCAGGTATGTTGTGTTTGAGCAATAATTAAAGCATGGCATCTTTCTAGCATACTGAATTTAACATGTTAAGCAGGATCTAATACTGAAAGGCTACATACAACATCATTTACTTATTTGGAACGTAAGCATGCAAGCTAAACCAATACATATATTGAGTTATCACATTTAAGTGATTTCTTACCAATAGCCGACTCCCTCATACCTGCATCAAATACAGGTTAGCAGATATACTTACTCTGCCTGCATAAGACATTCATTAGCATGCATCCTGACTACATGGTCACTGGTGTTTAACCATACGGACGTTGCCATATAGGTCTTCATTGGTAATGCGATGACTCTAGAGAAGGTAGCTAGCCCCAAAGGATGCCTCGCAGAACCCGTGCCCCTACTGGTATGCCAATGTTTTCTTCTAGGCCGGATCGGTCGCCCTAACGTCCCGGGGTACCGTCCGAGAAAACATATCCCCATCACTTATGCATAAGTTGTCCTATGACCATGCGAATGCGTGTCCGACTCAATCGTGAACATAAAATGCATGGTGAAATATTGAAGTAAAGACAACAGTGCATCATCATTCATCTCATTCAAGTCATGTTCAATGACTTATTCATTCCCAACATTACCATCATTTCATTTGGTGATCTCAATGATCCCAAGCCTCATCAATTCTCATTCATTGCTTCATTACAACATTTCTCATTATGTTCCTTCTAAGGAGGAACAACAGCATTCATTCATTTCAAAGGGACCTGTAGCATTTCATTCATTTTATAGGAACAATAACATATTCAATTCTTTTCTCATGTATCATTCATGCAGTATCTCATTATTCAAGTGATTCATTCATTTCATCAATCTTAAGCATCAAGGACATTATCGATTCAATCTCAGGCATTATGTTACATTAGTGGTTCGAGTGTGATTCGTTCAGCAATTCAAAGTTCATGTGTTATTCATTCAATGATTTCCAGCATATGAATCTCTATCGAATTAGCAACTAAAGCATCGTATCACAATTATTCAACATTCAAGGTAAGGGACATTAGGGACTTATTCATAGCATCACAATATTCTATTTATTAAGCATACAGGAATAAGGAGGAAGGAGGACAGTTCCACTTGCCTTATATAACGGTCTTCCTGCTCCAATCCCACCAAGCGTAGCTCCACCAGCGAGCCACATTCCAATACCCATTCCGTCTAGCCAGCTAAGAAAGACTGCATCAGTCTCAATTCTCCTGATCTCCAACATAAGTCATGGTCCAACATTTTGATCCCATCCAACAAGCCAACCAAATGCCTCGTGCAGAGTGGGGCATTACAGGAGAGTTGGTAGGAGAAATGGTAACATGTACCATACTTGTTTTGTGTAGTCCAGCATTAGTTCTATTTGATTTCGAAGCAACACATTCCTTTATTATAGAAGCTTGGAAAATTCTCTATCTATGGGCTGGGAATGGATCTTCAGTTAGTTGAGGCTCTATGCAAAGCAAATATTTATAGATCTACGCAGGGGTGGTGATCAAAGCTCTACGCAAGACAGTTGTTCAAGACTCTACGCGAGGCAGATGGATAGATCTATACATGTGTCAATTGATCAAAGTTAAATGGGTCAATTGATCAGTACTATACATGGGTCATTGATCAAGGCTATGTGTGGGCCATTTGGTCAAAAGTTACACGCAGGAAATCAATAATCCATAGTTATACGCAAGGATCAGAGAACCCAATCATATACGCAAGGTCATTGATGGCAGTGTATTAAAAGATATGTACTAATATTATTCTTGACAACTCCTCGTGCTCCGCAAAGTACGGAGGTGATAGAAAATGGAGCATTGGCAGCACTTACATTAGCATAATAATGACATTTTATTTCTTTGACATGGAGCAATGTCACATGGCAACCTATGTGAGTACTCACTAATTTTTTGCATAGAGAATTGAGGATTTCCTTTGCAGATCCCTGCACATGTGCCGTAGATTCCTTTCTCCTCATTAATGCACATCTAGATATCAAGCGTACAATTACGAATTCGAGGAGATCAAGCGCATTAAATGCGTAGATTATAACATGTGTTTTGGAGTTCAAAACGACAGCCGTCACATTAAAGAGGATTTATTATTTTCCTCGTAATTGATGCTACGTGTCATCCAGACCTCGCTTTGCACAAGCATTCAGATTTGCTTTATATGTAAAGTTAATGCAATTACTATGTACGTGCACAAAAAGGCAGAAACAATGTGTTTGCTTATTACCTACACAAAAGTCCAAAAATTGTCGTTACAGTATAAATGGTTATAAATACCTCAGGATATGTATTGTACAAAGACATCGAAAGCTTCTTGTCTTGTGCCAAAGCCTTCTTGCTACCAGTTTTCACTCTCCCCATTATTCGTGAGATCAAGACTTAGCAAGATTTTTCCATCTTTGCATCGGGTGGTTAACGGAGTAAAGAAATCACATGCAGATTGGATCTCCCTCACTACTCTTTCCTAGATTCTTTGCAATTTGTACATAGACATTCTTTGTAATAGGATTCTTCATATTTAGAAGAAATAATATTAATACTAAGAAAAATAAATAGTATTTTCTTTTATTTTTAATGGAAAACAAATTGGTGAATCTATTGGGAACAACTTTCTCCACTAACGAGAAGGTTGTGGCGCAATCCAATATTATGATGATGGGTGTCACGGTCCGCTTCTGAATAATCGGGTACAAGTCGGACACGCCCAGCCTTCGTTAATAGACACAATGAAGTAAGCTGTACAATTCTAAGGAAAACTCCAAGTCACTAGATAATAAAATATCACAGCATTTATAACCATCCCAGAAATGATCACCACGATCCACAAGTCATATAATATAATTAAGGAATGTGAATGCCGGAGACCTGGTAACCAGAATAAAATACAACTATGAAGTCTCAATATACAAATATCCAGAGACAAAACAAAGTAAATCTAAATTTGCAGCCTCTAACTAAGTCATGGATCCATCCTGCTCAGCTAAGATCCCGGGCTCTGGCCCATATAGGTTGGACAAGATCCTCAAGTGCACCTGCAACATATCTAGTCAGGAGCGGAGCAAAGTACAATTCTAGGTAATGAACAAGTACATCATGATGAAAAGTAAAGTATGAAGTACATGAGGAGCAAAGTACATGAAGTACAAGAAAGTAATGTATAACCTGAAACTGAATAACATTATCATGAACATGAAAGTAAAACAAGGAACCTGACATGTGCACAATATTTTGAAATACAACTAGAATATGTGTTCGGATGGGGTGAGTACAGGAATGAGTACATGAACAGGTACGACTTAGAGTCTCACGTGCACGATATGAGACCTAAGCTATCCACCTGAATTTTTAGTTTAGGTTTGGTCACATATCTAGTATATTTCTCCTACCCAAGTACAAGTAAGTACATGAAACATGAAAGTACCAGAAGTACAGGATATACCGTGTCACAACATGTCCAATATGAAGAGTATAGGAAATGAAGTGAATGAACAAACCGTAGAATGTACTTGCCTTGCTCAGGGTGATTGGAAAAAGAAAGTAGAGCTGGATGTCCTCCTGAATATAGGTACAATTTGGTTAAGTTCTAATCATTATCCTTCTAAGTACTTTATCTCCATCTATATTAGTCATTTAGTTTAGTACTAAATAATTATATATAAAAATAACTAACTAGCAGGATTTGATGCCTAGTATTTGCACAACCAACTAATATTTTCACAAACTATTCTCATGGTTAGCTAAAGAGTTAAATATACTGAATTTTATATAGACTTGTATATAGTGAAAAAATTATATAAAAATTCATAACAACATAGCTGAGTAATAATATCTATTGATAAGCATTTTAGGTTTAACATTAACCCAGACTTGGACTTTCCTAGTCCAGCCTAACACATTCAAATAGACCATCCGTTCTACTACAGTACTCAAATAAGCTTGGCAATTGCAACTTATCATGTAGAATGTAACAAATAGACTTATACAACTTATTAGCTGAAAACTTAATCAAACCTTCAACTCTACATCTCACCAAAAATCCACTAAAA
>JANAVB010029219.1:1186527-1234027 GCA_029216955.1 Iris pallida
AATCTGTTACCAAGAAATGCTATGTTCCACTAAAAGAAAAGATGTAATATCATGCTTGTGATCTGACCCTGAGTTTGTCTTGAACAAGATAAGAAAATGCTAAAGATGTTGTCCCTAAAGAAATGATATGCTCATGAAACATGCTGCGCACTGCACAAATGAATACTCATCGTGCTAGAATTGAATAGTCCCTTGTATGCTTGAGATGAAATGAAGTGAAACAAATATTGGCTTTTCAAAGATGTGTTTTCAAAAGATATGTAAACTGACTCTGTATGCTTGGAATGAATCTAGGTAAAACTAGCAAGATCACATCACAAGAAACGTTTTCCCACTAAATGAACAGTGATCGTTTCAGTTAAATGTAGCTCTTTGTTCACACATTCACCAGTATGCTGATATACTGACCCATCATCAGTCTGCATGCAGGTGCACCATGCATCGAAAAGGATAGCCCGAAGCGATAGCCCGAGCCTCATCCTCAGGAGCCAGAAATCAAAAAAAAGATGCCCAAGAGATGACATCTGTGCAAGAGTTTGGTTTTGTATATAAAGGGATGTAATGTATGGGAACGGGATCATTGTAATCTGTATTATTTCTGAGAGAATGTAACATTGTATCAGAGAGAATTGAGAGCTTGTAATCTGTTCAAATGAAATCAATAAAGATAATTGTTTCTTGTTACCATTGTGTTCAATGCATGTATTCTGAAATATGTCCGCTGCTGCTTCAATTATCTGCGATACGTTCCGCTGCGTATTGTCAACCTTGTCTATCTTGTCTTGTTCCAGGACTTGGCCTTGTGCAAGCGCAACTTAGGCTTGCACGGCATCACGCCTTAGCGAGGACGAACGGTCCCAAAGAGCCCGAAGCGAGGACGAAAAGGACTCTGCGGGATCGGGGCGTGACATATTCCGTCGCGACTCCGTCAAAACTTAGCGACCATTCGCGACTGATTTGGCGACGGAATTTGCGTATCGGAAACTCCCTGATACGTATTTACCGACCAAATAGCGACGGATATGTCCGTCGGTAAGTGATACGTCATAACTTCTTTTGATACGTGATTTGACGGTAATCCGTCGGCGAGTCGTCGCAAACTGCACGAGTATGATTGACGGCAGTCCGTCGCTAATTCGTCGCCAGGCGACAACTTGCCGATGGATTGTAGTTAGCGACGTGACTTTTTCCGACGACCTTTTTTAACCAATATCCGTCGACTATCCGTCGGTAATTACATTTACCGACGAATTGTTGACGGATATAGCCGTCGCTAAATCGATGAATTTTTGTAGTGTTTCCAAATAATATAGTTTATTTTGCCAACTGGATAGCACTCCAGAAGGAAAAAAATGTTTGAGATGATGAAAACTTGCCCTTCGCCTCTGTCAACATGGCATGGAGGTATCCTAGTAGGGGTTGTACTTGGGGAAAAGTACATGCACCCATCTGCACCTTTTGATGCTGGAAATAGGTCAAAAGGTAATCGGAAAGGAGCGGTGACTCCATGTGTCTCTTCTCGTGCTGGAACAGGCAAGGACCAATAAGCAAGACACTCCCACGAAAGTGGTAGATCAAGGCATCCATTACAGGATAGGGCTATTGCAAGATGATAATGCACTTCTAACTGGGGGTAGTATCCTTTTATATTATGAAGTAGACAGTGTGGACTCCAACAACACCGCCTTGTCAACTACTCCTTCCGTCAGCCAACAAGTTACCGGTACGTACATAGTTGAAGGTGATAAAGAATGCACTAGTGATTGCACTAATGAACGTTTGGACATCTATGAAGCCACAGTTCAAAGCATGTATACCTTATTAAAGCAGATGATGGCCATGCAAATTGCAGAAATTTAGGCTTAAGCAGGAGTAGTAATTTTGCTTTGCGATAGTCAGAGTGCAATCCATCTTGGAAAGAATTCAACGTTTCATAGTTAGTCCAAGCATATTACAACTCGGTATCATTGGTACGATATGTGTTTGAGGTGAAGGACGCGACACTTGAGAATGTTCACACGGAGGACAATGGAACATATATGCTCACGAAGGTTCTACCAAGAGAGTTTGAGTACTGCAGGAGGATCATTAGTATAACAAGCTCCTTTACCTAGTTGGGAAGGGGGAGATGTATTGGAGTTGGGTGGGTTCCCAACCTATTTGGAGAATATTCCAGAGTGCGACGAGTGTCATCCATGTATCGAAGAAGCTCGGGAAGTTAAAGGCGGAGTTCTGTGAAGGCCAGATCAAAATTGGTCCAAGTTCGGTCCGAACTCCGTCAGATTCAAACAGAACATTTGGCCTAGGCTGACCGAATTTGATCCGAGTTCGGTTTTGTCAGGCTGAACCCAAGTTTGGGTATTTTATATGCAATTGGATCCTATCAACGGTCCAGATTTGCTGCAGTTTATAGGGGGTACATAGGTATTTTCTAACCCTAAAATTTATCATAATATCTACCAGAGATAGAGATCAAAGTTTACATCTTTTGAAGAGAGAAAGAGAGATTGACGGTTATTTGAAGGAGAGATTGTTTCGAGTCATTTTTCTTGTTGTCTCTTGTTCTTCGGAGTCTGTGCAAATATTGTGGTAATCTGATTTGGATCTGTGAGAAGTTTGTAAGGATTCTGTATCTTCTTATTCCATTACTGGAGGCTTTTCATAGTTGGACTCTGATCGTCCCGTGGTTTTTCTTGCAAGGATTGTTCATGTCAAGAATTATTTTTGCATTTTTGGCTCTTTGTGATTTTGACAATTTGATTTCCTGCGTCTTTTTTTGGTTCTCTCGCAGCCTCTTTGGTTTGGATGAACAGCTTTCGTGTTTCGTTCGCAACACATTTGGTAGATGTTTTTTCACATTTCCAAATTCTAAGGGTTTACCTATATATACATATATTATGTTATCGCATGTTGTGCATATAGTCTTCCATGATCATAATTATGTATTTCAGCCATTCTTGTTTTTATTTCTATGCTTCCATCATTATGTTGAATGTGGATTGCCCTAAAAATTATAAGCCGTTATCGTTCTAGAAGGAAAATGGGTCCCGAGTGTGGAACTGATTGGATTGGTAAGGGTATCCTGATTGGATTGGTGTACTCGTAGGAAGAATGAAATTGTCCAGTGAAATATACATGACTTTGAGTTCCATCTATGTCTAGTTTGCTAGAAGTAGTTTCAATATTTGGAATAGACCACATTTTATAACTTAGAAGTGCACAGTCACATTTTCACGTTAGGATATCTACTAAGAAGAAAAAGTAAATAATAATAATAATAATAATAACAAATTTAATAATTATTTATTAATTCTAATTATTTAACCTTTTAAATTTAAGTATTAATAATTAAAATGACAAAAAATATTAACTAATTGATTACTTTTTTATTAAGTAATTTTTTAACTGAAGTATTAATAATTAATTTTGGTTATGTAATTATTTAACTTTTTTATGAATTAGTTATTTACTAATTGTGTGGTTAATAATATGAAAGAGGTGGAAAAGTAACAAAGTAGAGTAAAATAATAATATTAATTAATTAATTATCTAAGTAAACTTTGAATTATTTATTAATACTAATTATTTAACTTTTAATATGCACAAATAAACAACTGAATTTAATGGGATCTTGCAACAAAGTTGCCAATTGAGAACTTTCACTGCTCTGGATGTTCAGATGGAGAAAAATGATGGGAACAAGAAGAATATATTATGGAATTATAGGAATACTGAGAATAATTGAGACTTCAATTTAGGGATTTTGATCAAATAACCCAGAACTTTATTATTACTCTTGTCGCGGGTGAAAAAGATTTTTGCATACAATCACATATATAAGCAAATAAAGACACCCTAATCCTACTTAGACCCTAGACTCCTGTTCTGGCCCATATTAAATGCCCAAAGCAATTACAACTCAGAATACCATAACTCCAAAAATCAGCATAAATTCCACATAATAATGACAAACAGCTCCAGTCGGACTCAAGGCCTCCATCAGATTGACACGAGTCCATTTTTGCTCACCCACTAAAAATATGATGAATATTAATCCTTCCACTCAAGCGTTGTCATGTATCATGTTTATCCAACATAAAATTATTTTGGAAATAATTTTCTAAACATCCACACTAATTTTGACCACTAGTTTGACACGTGACAACCCTTAGGCCTCGTTTGGTTCACGGAAAGGAAATAAATTCTCTTGTATTTTCCATAGAATGGAAAAGTAGGATTCCTTTCACATTTTTGTTTTGTAAAACAAGAAAACCACGTAGGAAAGACCATTTGATTTTCTTTACAGTGTTTGGTTGCTGCATGAAGGAAAGCAAAAATATAGCAATGTTCCAATAATATCCTTACCCTTTAAAATAAAATTAACATTATCAAAAATAACATTAATGGTAAAATAAGCAATAACACATGGTTACTTTTGTCACAATTTTTGTAATAAATGTTGGAAAAGGAGGAGAAAAAATCAATTCCTTGAGTCATGAGTGGAACCATATTCCTCCCAATTTTTCCCCTTGTCAAGGAAATTGATTCCCAAGTTTGTGGCTACCAAACAAAGGAAAGGAACAACTTTCCTTTCCTGGTTCCTTAATGTTGGAATTATTCAATAATATGGGCCACACATGTAAAATTAATTGTGTTGGGCTATCTAAATAATTAAGCCAAATTAAAGTGGTCTATTTGAAAATTGGCTTAAGGGTATAATTGTCATGGAATTAATGTGTAGATACCGGAGATAATTCTAATTTGATGAGGGGCCAAATTAGAAATATCAATACATATATAAATATGTGTATTCATTAGGGTTATGGTCCCCAACTCATACGGCCACCAAAGAGAAGGTTCTCTCTTTTTCTCTTCTGCATCCCCATCAACAGAAAGAGAGGGACAAAGGATTCGGATTCACCTTTGTCATTAAGGGTCGTAGCAAGTTGGAAGATCGAACCCAATAAAGAGACGATCGCTTCAAGATCCATCAAGCCTAGCAATGGATTCAGGTACGCTTCCGCAATTTTATTTATGTTCTTCATCTCATGAATCGACAGGTTACAATAAAATTTCTAACAAGTGGTATCAAAGCCTCCCTGTTTGATTTATGAGTTCGAAGTTTCAAATTTAATTTTTGTTGTTGTTTAGAAACCCTAAATCGTTAGATTTAATTTAAATTAGGATTTCGATTGTTTCTGCATGACTTCCCAATGGCTTATGGTTTATGATTTATGAGTTAAGATATGGCGGCTTCTTTAATTAGAACATTTTCCGGCTCCCTGTCCAAGCCGAACTGCCCCCATTGGTTAGGTCATGATTTCTTCACAATTTCTGTGGTACTTGCTTTGGTTCCATACGCAAGATTTGATGTGCTAAGGAAGAAAGAAAGAAAACAAGATGTTAAGGATGGATTATTAATGTGAGATTTTAACCATGACCTAGCATGTTGCATGCTCGGTTGCTTTTAGTATATGCAACAGTATATCTTATTTGATATATATACTTTTAGCATTATCTATTCTTTTATGCTCGATGGTGGTGTGTAATGCATGCTCGGTTGCTTTTAGTATATGCAACCGTATATCTTATTTGATATATATATATATATATATATATATATATATATATATATATATATATATATATATTTTGATGCATATATTTGGTCAATAGATTATCTCTTTTTTTTTAATATATTCGAGCACTCAAAATTTTTTTTTAAGTTATTCAAAAGATTCACTTGCTTATTATGTAGCAGATAAATTTTGGTGTAATCTTTATAGATTATTTGATATAATCTTTTGATGCATGATATTCAGTGGAATCTAATCTGTCGATTATTGATTATTTACATTTTTTAAATATACATGTACATAAAATTTTGGACATGATTCAATTTTGTAAAATTTAGTCAACATTCAAAAATTTTGGTACATTTTGTGACTAGCAATAGTTGTCTAATATTCTAAGTAGGCTCATTGAAAAAAGATGTCGCCAAAGTGACCTCTCTTGCGTAGATAGCCTATGAGGGATATCGGATGTTTGTGTGTGTATATTCATGCGGGTATTAGTCGGCCCAAAGGAAGGTTAATACTTAGCCAAATTGCACACATACTTGTGGTGATAAATGTGTGACAATTATACGGTTTACATGTGAATAATAACCCGATCCAAAGATAGGCTTATTATTTGACATGACTTATTGTCAACGTTTGATCACTACACCAAGAGTACCACTTGCAGTTAGTATCACTGTCCAAAGACTTGATATTAATGATGCACTAGG
Source organism: Iris pallida (assembly GCA_029216955.1). Classification (NCBI taxonomy): domain Eukaryota; kingdom Viridiplantae; phylum Streptophyta; class Magnoliopsida; order Asparagales; family Iridaceae; genus Iris; species Iris pallida. Next base: position 1,192,817 of record JANAVB010029219.1, read on the forward strand.
TATCTTGAGATGGGGTTCACCATTATTTGAATTTGTTTGACTATCTTTTATTCTTTGGTTATTAATTAGAGCATATTTGTTTATTTATTTTTGTTCTCTTTTCAGTTAATGTTGCTATAATATCTGTCAATACGAATTCAATTTCCATGCTTAATGGGATAAATTTTAAGGGCAAAAAGAAAAGAAATACAGAAGCTGCTGAGGTCCTAGCTCAAAAGAAACAACAATATAAAACTAATGGTTGTTTCTTTTGTAACAAGTTAGGACACATAAGGAAAAGTACATTTCTCAATTTGGTCTGTTCTGAGGTTAATTTAGCTTCAGTACCTAGAAACACATGGTGGTTAGATTCTGGTGCTACTACCCACATTAGTGTTTCTAGACAAGGTTGTCTGAGCTACCGAAAGCCAATTGATGGTGAAAGATACATCTATGTGGGTGACGGCAAGTCGGTAGAAGTGGAAGCAATAGGATATTTTAGGTTATTATTAGGAACCGGTTATTATTTGGATTTGATAGACACTTTTATTGTACCGTCTTTTAGACGGAATTTAGTTTCAGTTTCCTTACTGGACAAATCTGGTTACCATTGTTCATTTGGAAACAATAAGTTTAGTCTATCTTTAAATTCAAATATTGTTGGTAATGGTTTCCTTAATGTTTATGATAACCTATATTCACTTGAAACTATTGCATCTTACAATGAAACCTTGCATGTGGAGTCACGTGGTACTAAACGCAAAATTAATAATAAAAATTCAGCCTCATTATGGCACAAGCGATTAGGTCACATCTCTAAAAATAGAGTTGAACGACTTGTGTCTGATGGGATTTTAGATTCCCTTGATTTCACAGACTTTAATGTCTGTGTTGAATGTGTAAAGGGAAAACAGACCAAAACAAAAAGATTAGGTGCCAATAGGTCTACAGAAGTCTTAGAATTGATTCATACTGATATCTGTGGACCATTCCCTTCGACTTCTTGGAATGGTCAAGAATATTTTATATCATTCATAGACGACTATTCTAGATACGGCTACCTATATCTCATTCATGAGAAATTACAGTCTTTGGACGTATTCAAATCATTTAAAGCTGAAGTTGAGAACCAACTCAACAGAAGAATAAAAGTCGTCAGGTCTGACCGTGGTGGAGAATACTACGGTAGATCTGATGGATCAGGTGAACAACGTCCAGGACCGTTTGCTAAATTCCTAGAGGAATGTGGAATCGTCCCACAGTACACCATGCCAGGATCACCTAGCATGAATGGTGTAGCTGAAAGACGAAATAGGACTCTTAAGGATATGGTGAGGAGTATGATTAGTCATTCTACCTTACCAGAGTCACTCTAGGGTGAAGCACTTAAAACAGCAGCTTACATTCTGAATAGAGTGCCAACTAAAGCGGCTGCAAAAACACCTTATGAGATTTGGACAGACAGAAAACCTAGTTTGAAGCTTTTACATATTTGGGGTTGTCCAGCTGAGGCAAGGCCTTATAGGCCATATGAAAAGAAATTGGACCCCAAAACTGTAAACAGCTACTTTATTGGCTATGCGGAGCGATCAAGGGGTTATAAATTTTACGATCCCACAAAAAGGACAATTTTTGAGACGGGAACTGCTATATTTTTTGAGGATGTTGAGTTTGGGGAAAGAAATAAAGTTAGGGACATTGTATTTGAGGAGGAATCGATTACGATCCCTACTATCACTTTTGACGATGTGCAGGTTTCTGTACCTGTCATTGATCAAGAAGTGAATCCGGAACCTCAACAAGACAATGTTGATTTACCTCTACAAGTCGATGTTGAGCTACCTCAACAAGACAACATAGAGGCACCCCCCATTCAAGATGAGGCAGTTGTTCCTGAGGAACAAACTCAACAACCTCAAGAATTGATGCCATTAAGACGGTCCACTGGAGAAAGGAGAAATGCAATTTCGGATGATTTTATTATATTTCTCCAGGAACATGAGGAAGACCATGGAATATTGGAAGATGATCCAATCAACTTCCGTCAGGCCATGGAAAGTTCCAATTCTCAAAAGTGGATTGATGCAATGAATGAGGAGTATAAGTCCATGCAAGATAATAAAGTTTGGGAACTTGTCCCATTACCAAAAGATGTGAAGCCCATTGGTTGTAAATGGATATTTAAAACCAAGAAGGATTCGAAGGGTAATGTGGATAAGTATAAAGCACGTCTTGTAGTTAAAGGCTTTACTCAAAAGGAAGGGATTGATTTTAAAGAGACTTTCTCTCCGGTTTCTTCGAAAGACTCTTTTAGAACAATCATGGCACTTGTTGCACATTTTGATCTTGAGTTACATCAAATGGATGTCAAAACGGCGTTTCTCAATGGTAACATTGACGAAACTATTTATATGGTGCAGCCAGAAAACTTTGTGTCGGGAGATCCAAAGAATATGGTTTGCAAATTGACAAAATCCATTTATGGACTCAAGCAAGCTTCTCGTCAGTGGTACTATAAATTTCACCAAGTTGTTACCTCGTTTGGTTTTGAGGTTAACGTTGTTGAAGATTGTGTGTATCACAAATTCAGTGGGAGTAAAATTATTTTTTTGGTTTTGTATGTTGATGACATACTGCTTGCCACAAATGATATAGGCATATTGCATGACACTAAGAAATTTCTATCAAATAACTTTGAGATGAAAGATCTTGGTGACGCCTCTTTTGTATTAGGAATTCAAATACATCGAGATCGTTCTCGAGGTATTCTTGGATTATCACAAAAGAACTATATCGATAAAGTGCTTAAAAGATTTGGCATGCAAGGATGCAAACCAGGTGACACCCCAGTCGCTAAAGGAGACAAGTTCAGTCTCAATCAGTGCCCTAAAAATAGCCTTGAAATTAAGGAAATACAATTGATCCCCTATTCATCAGCTGTGGGGAGTCTAATGTATGCTCAGGTATGTACGCGTCCGGATATTGCGTACATAGTTGGAATTCTAGGCAGATATTTAAGTAACCCTGGGATGGATCATTGGAAAGCAGCCAAACGGGTCATGAGATACTTACAGAGAACAAAGGATTACATGCTCACTTATAGGAGATCGGATCAGCTGGAGATCATAGGGTATTCCGACTCCGATTTTGCTGGATGCCAAGACAGCAGAAGATCCACATCAGGTTATGTTTACATGTTAGCTGGAGGAGCTATATCTTGGAAGAGTGTCAAACAAACACTCATAGCTTCGTCCACTATGGCAGCAGAGTTTATAGCATGTTTTGAGGCATCTAATCATGGAATATGGTTGCGAAATTTTGTCACTGGGCTGCGCATTCTGGAGGGTGTTGAAAGATCACTTAAGTTATATTATGACAATAAATCAGCAGTACTATATTCTAATAACAACAGGAGCTCGTATAAGTCAAAGCATATTGACATAAAGTTCCGAGTTGTGAAGGAGAGAATTCAGAATGGTGAAGTGTCCATAGAGCACATTGGGACAAACTCCATGTTAGCGGATCCGCTCACAAAAGGGTTACGACCCAAGGTCTTTCATGAGCACACTGCTCATATGGGTGTTATCTCATTTGATGATATATCAGTTTAGTGGGAGTTTGTATTTTATGTATTTGGGTGCTATTTGGTTTTGGACACATTTATGTATTAAAGTATTTTTTGGATATTTATCTGATCAGATATATGGAAATTCAGTTCATTCTGTTTTCATTATGTTAAAGTATTGATCTCACTAAAGTTAAGGAGGACCAGTTGGAAATAGACATGTATTGATCACATTGCGTATAATTTTCATGCTACGCATCCATGATTGATCTATGTCATTTAGCTATATTGGTATATGTGACCATTGATGGTTTAGTTACGCTATATGTGACGAATGCCGCTTTGATCCTATGTTGATATGGTTAATGGACGAAATTGTCCGGATATACCCTAAGAATTAAGATAGCAATTTATGAGCTCACTAAGGTTAACACAATTATAAGGTTACATATGTGGCCCAGTGGAAGATTGTTGGAATTATTCAATAATATGGGCCACACATGTAAAATTAATTGTGTTGGGCTATCTAAATAATTAAGCCAAATTAAAGTGATCTATTTGGACATTGGCTTAAGGGTATAATTGTCATGGAATTAATGTGTAGATACCGAAGATAATTCTAATTTGATGAGGGGCCAAATTAGAAATATCAACACATATAAATATGCGTATTCATTAGGGTTATGGTCCCCAACTCATACGGCCACCAAAGCGAAAGTTCTCTCTTTTTCTCTTCTGCATCCCCATCAACAGAAAGAGAGGGACAAAGGATTCGGATTCACTTTTGTCATTAAGGGTCGTAGCAAGTTGGAAGATCGAACCCAATAAAGAGACGATCGCTTCAAGATCCATCAAGCCTAGCAATGGATTCAGGTACGCTTCCGCAATTTTATTTATGTTCTTCATCTCATGAATCGACAGGGTACAATAAAATTTCTAACACTTAAATCCGTGAACCAAACGAGGCCTTAGAGTGGAATTGACGCTCCAGAATGAATAAAATGGCAAAGTAAGCAATAGACTAATGATGTCCCTCTTTTTGCATTTTGGTGGAGCCAACATAAATAACCTTCATCTTTGATGAACCAGCTTAAATTGAAAGAAATCATGCTAATTTAAAGTCAGAACATGCTAATCAGCAATTACATCTTGTTTTTACACAACTAAGGAGAAGAGTTCTAAAACTAGTCTAAATATGTACAACATTGTTACAAGGTTTTCTTCTGATCCTAAGCCATAACATGGTTCCCCTTAGCATAGAGCTTGAAGCGGTGAGCACAGGTAAACTGAAAGGAACCATATCTCGCACTTTCGAACATCTGAGAGACTGAAAACTAAAGTACATTCCTGACCTGATTCTGTATACATGCATCAAGAGAGTGCAACTCCTCGGCAACTCCCCATGCCTGAGATTGGGGAGTTTTGTTGGTGTTTTTGCCTTTGGACTAGAAAAGATAGTCCCACATCGGCTACACCAAATGGTGAGTATCTCAATATAATGCATTGCTTGTGTTGAGGTGTGCACATGAGGTGTAGTGGGGCACAAATTTGTGTCATGTGGAAGTATTTTCCTAGAAGGAAAAAAGATTAAATCCAACAAGGATGCAAATTAATTTTTGTTGTGCGGACTCGGACTCGGACACGGACTCCATGATGTCTCGTGCATGCACGGAAATGTTCGGGGGATGATCTAAAATATCAAACTCTATTTTTGAGTATTGGTATTTTAGTCCCACATCGGATAGGAGAAGAGGTGAAGTCTCAACTCCACTCTATAAATAGAGCCCCTTGGCCTCCTTTGAAAGATACCAAGAAGAGAGTTAAGGGAGTCTGTAAAGTCCAGGAAGTCCGTTCAAGTCTCAAATTTTGACTTACGAGCGTTCCAGAAGTTCTTCGTGAACTTGCTGGTTCCTGGAAGCAGATCGTGGTAGGACGAATCTTGCTTTGAGCAACGGTGATCTTAATCACCCCAGCAAGAACCTTTCCTCTTCTTCTTTCTTCTTTCTTCATTCTTCATTCTTCTCCTTCATCTGAGTTGTAACTCAGTTCTGTCCGTCTGCAACTGCGATTGCAAGGAAGAACGTGAGATTTATTTTCTGAACTCAGTTCTGTCCGTCAGCAACTGCGATTGCGAGGAAGAACGTGAGATTTACTTTCTGATTATTGTTGCTTTTGTAATCAGATTTATATTATAGTGTTCCTCTTGGATCTCGAGAATAATCAGAAGGTGAACGTTTGTTGAACCTCTGATCTCGACATCGAGTCTACCATCTTTGATCAAGCTCCGGGACTAACAATCTCAAAGCAAGATCCTTGCAGATGGAGAACTCTAGTGCTTCTCTCATCGATACCAGCTTTAACAAGTTGGAGAAATTCGACGGAGAACATTTCCAAATCTGGAAGAGGAAGGTCACCCTTAATCTTCAACTCGTGGACGTAGACCATGTGTTGATTGAGGATGAACCGACGATTCCAGAAGGAGGAACTGCCGATGCTATTGCTGCTGCACTCGTCAAGCAGAGCAAATGGAAGAGAGAAAACAGCATATGTAAACTACTGATTCTCAATTCTATGGAAGACTCTCTGGCAGAGTCATATTCCAAGAAGGAGAATGCCAAAGAGATCTGGAATTCTTTGGGTAAGCTATATGAAGAAGATGAGAACAGGTCCAAAATCTTCATCGTCGAGAAGTACCACAAGTGGCTCTTCGAAGACGAAATGGCGATGCTACCTCAAGTAAAGGAATTCCTGAAGTTGCGCCAGAAGTTAGATGACGAGAAGATGCCCCTCGTCGACAAGTTTGTTGTTGGAGGGATAGTCTCGAAACTTTCTGCTGGTTGGAGCAACTTCTATGCTAGAATACATCGGAAGAAGCTGGACATTAGCTTGGAAGATCTTCTACAAGAGATCCACGTTGAGGACGAAATGCGATCTCAACAGAAGATGGACTCTCTGTCCAAACAACTGGCTAAGGCCAACTTGGTGCAGACAAGAGAGTTCAAGGGGAAGCAGGTGGCTTATCATCACAAGAAGAAGGACTCCACTAATCTAAAAGTGAACGGTCCTTCGTTCAAGCAACAGAAGTCCAAGTCCCACGTGACTTGCTTCAACTGTGACAAGAATGGCCACTACATAAGTGAATGCAAATCCAAGCCCAAACCAAAATAGCAGGTATAGCTAAACTTGGTTATTTTGATTACTTAACTTGGTTGCTAGTGTTGCACAGGTTGAGTTATCTAGCGTGGTAGCTGACTAGTGGTCTGACACTAGTGCATCTGACCACGTGTGCTCTCAAACGAGCTGTTCACCAAGGACGAGCCATGCTATGACGAAGGTCTCGATGGCGAACATATATCTAGCAGAAGTTCTGAAGATCGAGACAGTGGTATTAACCACCGACAAGGACACTGGAATGCATGTTACACGTACTAGAGATTTTTTGGCGATCTGATCTCAGAAATTCTGTTATCTGATACAGACTTGAAAGATGGACATTCGTACTAGCCAGATGGTAATTTTTTGGCGAGGAACATGCTTCGAAAAGATGTTCGGTGCTGAAGGAATGTTCGAACTTCTGCTGATGGCGATGAAGTTACTTCATTGAGTGGACTGAGAGTTGTTCTATGACAGAAGCAGACTCAAGCTGTCCTACCGGGACCTTATCTTCGGAATGTGGGGGTAAGGAGGTGGAGGAGTTTAAGGTCTGAGAAGATACAAGACTGTTAGGAAGCTGCTCAGACGATTGAACTAAAGTACTGATCATCTGGAGTTAGTACACTCAGATATATGTGACTTTTATCAATTCTCCACAGAGGCCGGTTCGAAGTGTTTCTCGAAGTGTACGTTCGCATGACTTCTCAACTAGAAGGATGCAGCATTCGAGTAGTTCAGAGACTTCAGGGCTGAAGCTGAACGTTAAACCGATCTACAACTACTCAGAAGTGATCGAGAAGTAAAGTATAGGTCTCATGAATTCGCATCGTTCTGCAAAGAACATGGAGTCATCAATGAGACTACTGCTCCGTATTCTCCTCAATCTAACGGGATAGCGGAGAGGAAGAACAGAACATTGATAGAAATGATGAACTCAATGCTGCTAACTACGGGTCTACCTAAATGCTAATGGGGAGAAGCTGCATTGACGACCACTTTTATTCTAAATAGAGTGCGGTATGCAACTTCAGACGTAACTCCTCATGAACACTGGTTCAAAGTCAGATCTAACTTGAATGTCATTTGAGTGTGGGGGTCTCTGGCTTATGTGAAGCTCCCAGATCTGAAGATTCAGAAGCTGGGGACTAGGACTACGAAGATGATCTTCTTAGGGTATGTCGAGAAGAGTGATGCTCGGAGATTTCTTGATATTGATTCAAATCATATCATCGAATCTCGTGAAGACAATTTGCAAGGCACAAGAATATTGTTCTTACGAATAAACCGGAGAACAATAAGGGTGCACAAGAAACTGAAGTTTTCAATAAAGAAGTAGTCCAAGAAGATGTTGTTGTTGAAACAACGGTTGAACCAGAACTCGCTGAGCCGTCGTCGAAGCGAGCGAGGAGGCCGAAGAACTTCGGAGATGACTTCATCACCTATCATGTGGAAGCAGATCCGCTTACCTATGATGAGGCGATGAAGACCAGAGATGATGTTTTCTGGAAGGAGGCGATTGACAATGAAATTGATTCCATCACCTCAAATAACACTTGGGTGTTGGTTGATCTTCCTGAAGGAGTGAAACCCATCGGATGCAAATGGATCTTCAAGGAGAAGATGAAAGCAGATGGAACTATTGACAAGTTCAAGGCCAGGTTGGTGGCCAAGGGATTTTCTCAGAAGCAGGGGATCGACTACTTTGACATGTATGCTCCAGTAGCCCGGATGACCACCATCAGAATGTTGATTGCTCTCGCAGCGATACATAAGATGGTGATACATCAGATGGATGTGAAAACGGCATTCCTGAATGGCAAGCTGACCGAAGAGATCTACATACAACAACCAGAAGGGTTTACCATCAAAGGTCTTGAAGACAAAGTTTGCAAGTTGGTAAAATCTCTGTACGGTTTAAAACAAGCTCCCAAAATGTGGCATGAGAAGTTTGACAAAGTCATAAGGTCAAATGGCTACATGGTCAGTGAAACAGACAAGTGTGTCTATACGAAGTTTGCTGACGGAAGAGGAGTCATCGTTTGTCTATACGTGGACGACATGCTAATCCTAGGTACGGATATAAGCTGTGTCACAGAGACAAAGAAGTTTCTATCGACGAAGTTCAGTATGAAGGACTTGGGGGATGCTGATATTATCTTGGGACTCAAGATCATCCGGACAGACACTGGACTAGCGCTGTCACAGTCTCATTATGTTGAGAAGATGATCACTCGTTACGGGTATCATGATCTTCCAACGATCGATACACCATACAAGTGTGATCTGAAGCTGAAGCCTAATTCAGCGGAAAGCGTCAGGCAGCTGGAGTATGCAAGCGTAATCGGGAGTTTGATGTATGCTACTACTGCCACAAGGCCTGACATAGCTTTCGCTATGGGAATGCTGAGTCGTTTCACGAGCAACCCAGGCATTGAGCACTGGAAAGCTGTGAAACGGGTTATGAGATATCTCAAGAATACTCAGACATATGCACTGCATTACAGCGGAGATCCGCCTGTAGTGGAAGGCTTTAGTGATGCCAGTTGGTGCTCAGAAGTGGAGAGCGAGAGGTCCACAGGTGGATACATTTTCACAATAGGTGGAGCTGCTATATCGTGGAAATCGAAGAAGCAGACTATGCTCTCGCGGTCATCCATGGAATCTGAGTTCTTTGCACTTGATACCGCAGCGGAGGAAGCAGAATGGCTTTGGGAGCTCATGTATGATCTTTCAGTGGTTGGGACGCAAATACCGGCGATACCGATATACTGCGACAATCAGGCGACTGCGGCGGTGGCATCAAATGACCTCTTCAACGGAAAAAAGAGGACTGTGCGGTTGAAGCACAGGGCAGTGCACGATCTCATCAAGAGGGGTGTTATTGCAGTGATTGATGTTCGGAGTCAGGAGAACCTGGCGGATCCGTTTACCAAGGGCCTCAAGCGCCAGCTGGTCGATGACCCAGCTTGTAAAATGGGCTTGAAGGCATTCTGATATTGTGTTATTACAATCCTACCATAAAGTTTTATGCTATTAGTTCAAAGAGAAATCTACTAGGCATCTAGCTTTTGGTTCAAGGGAGGACTATTAACCAGAAGAATATCAGGAACGGTTGGTACTTGTCCTCTGTGACATGGAGAAGTTACGGACCTACAACCACTATTGTCTACTGTTGTTTTCTGCGGAAAACGGATCCTGTGGGAAGGTTGGCTTAAATGCCTTAATGAGTTCTCAGGCAGAGTGAATGCCTGGAGTGCTTTACAGGAAGCACGGTAGCGCAGCACTACAAGGAGTGTAACTCCATGCTACAGTGGGGTGACTCCACCATGAGGTTCCCAGGTAGGGGTAATGCCTCGGCTTTGCAAGCCAAGTCACAGCGGAGTAGCACCGCAAATAGGCAGGTAGCCTAATGCTGTATGATAATCGTAATAAAGAGAGGTAGACAGCACTACAAAGAGGACGATGTCCTCATGTTACAGTGGCATGACACCACGAAGAGGTACCAGGTAGGGTAAAGCCTCGACTTTGCGAGCCATGTCATAGCGGCGTAACACCGCACGGAAGCGCAAGGCTTCATGCTGGGTAGTTTGGCACTACAAAGAGGCCTGTGACCTCATGCTACAGTAGTATGACACTACGATGAGGTACCCAGGTGGGGTAAAGCCTCGACTTTAAGCCATGTCATAGCGGCGTAGCACCGCAAAGAAGCGCAATGCTTCATGCCATGACTCTTTATAAAGAACTCACCTATAGTGTATGGACAGAGATATCAGGCCGTCTCTTGAGGGTAAACTTGTAGACCCCAAAAATTATACACTGAAACCAGGCTGGCACAAGACCTTCAATGTGCAGCCAGAAGCACAGTTGATGTCATTATGTGAGTAGAAAGAATTGCAGTTATGGTGCAGAATTCAAGGCTTAGTCCATTCTTGGATCATGCTGTTATTTAACATATGCGGGAAGATTCAAGTCGTGGCGACATCTCTCCTAATGCATGATAGGCAGTCACTGTGGGGAACGCTCAACCCATATATTGAGATATGTGGAGAATTGTTGGTATTTTTGCCTTTGGACTAGAAAAGATAGTCCCACATCGGCTACACCAAATGGTGAGTATCTCAATATAATGCATTGCTTGTGTTGAGGTGTGCACATGAGGTGTAGTGGGGCACAAATTTGTGTCATGTGGGAGTATTTTCCTAGAAGGAAAAATGATTAAATCCAACAAAGATGCAAGTTAATTTTTGTTGTGCGGACTCGGACTCGGACACGGACTCCAGGATGTCTCGTGCATGCACGGGAGTGTTCGGGGGGTAGGCGTGGACTGGCACACTTTTATGCTGATTGTGGGATGATCTAAAATATCAAACTCTATTTTTGAGTATTGGTATTTTAGTCCCACATCGGATAGGAGAAGAGGTGAAGTCTCAACTCCACTCTATAAATAGCGTCCCTTGGCCTCCTTTGAAAGATGCAAAGGGAGTCTGTAAAGTCCAGGAAGCCCGTTCAAGTCTCAAATTTTGACTTACGAGCGTTCCAGAAGTTCTTCGTGAACTTGCTGGTTCCTGGAAGCAGATCGTGGTGGGACGAATCTTGCTTTGAGCAACGGTGATCTTAATCACCCCAGCAAGAACCTTTCCTCTTCTTCTTTCTTCTTTCTTCTTTCTTCATTCTTCATTCTTCATTCTTCTCCTTCATCTGAGTTGTAACTCAGTTTTGTCCGTCTGCAACTGCGATTGCAAGGAAGAACGTGAGATTTATTTTCTGAACTCAGTTCTGTCCGTCAGCAACTGCGATTGCGAGGAAGAACGTGAGATTTACTTTCTGATTATTGTTGCTTTTGTAATCAGATTTATATTATAGTGTTCCTCTTGGATCTCGAGAATAATCAGAAGGTGGACGTTTGTTGAACCTCTGATCTCGACATCGAGTCTACCATCTTTGATCAAGCCCCGGGACTAACAAGTTTCATGTTAACAGATAACTGTAATCAACTATCCATCTACACTATTGACACGATATTGATGTACATGGTACTTCTACTTCCTCGGTCATTCGTCTCAACAGTAGAACATCACCCTCTTCACCTTGTCTTTTAATGCTGGCAGTGGCTTCACAGGTGTCCCGCTCACTGTTTTTGTGCACCGTGAATTTGGATTCTCGGGCATTTCCGGCTCCATATAGAATCGAGCTCGGAATGCAGCAAGATGAGCATAATATGCAGGTGGCACTGCTCGAACCCAAAAAACGAAAGAAAAAAGGGAAGAAAAGGAAACAGAAAGATATGGTCAGAGATTGTTGCTTTCAGTATTTTAACAGATATATTAGGTACATTCACTATATGTTTTAAGGTAGATTATGGGTCAAAGAACATACCAACAGAAACAGAACGAGTACAGCGAGCATACCTGCAGTGTTTAGATCATGTAAGCAGCAGGTATATCATACATGTCATAAATCAAACATAGTTAAGGGATTTTACGTGTAACAAAGATTGTTTGTCAGTGTTTGCATCTCATCTGCTGTGAAATTGTTCTCATCCCATAGGACATGGTAATGGGCCGGCCGACTAGTTCCCTGCAAGAATCAATCACTTTAGATCTGCATGCTGAGGCAATCCTAACACTTGAACTAGAAATTTCTACAGAACAATTTCTTTACCATTTGGCAAACCAAGTAACTGTACTATTGAAGTGTTTGATATGAAAATGAAGTACCCGATACTCATTGTAAGGTTCTCCCATGTAACAGTCAAGTCCTTCATAGATTAACAATGTACATGAATATGCCACTCAAGGTTTCAATTCTTTGTACATGTCTATACTACTACATTTTTTAGAAGCTGGATGGTGCAGAGGAATGCTTCCAACGATCAACTATTAATTGATAATAAGATTTCCATGAAACTGAACGGGATGCTTTATGATTTTTGGTCAACCAAGAAAGCTGACCAAAATTTGTGAAGTAGCTAAAATGACAAAGTTGAGATGAATGACTACTTAAATACAAGCTAGTAGACATTGCATGAGTATAATCAAGGGAGGTTAGAGGTAGCCTGCCTCTAAAACAAGTAGAACGACTAACAGCAAAGTCAAAAAATTACTTCTTACTACATACCAGAGAGAAATAAGCATATTGACTTAAAGTTAAATGTGTGACTCAACCAAGTAAAATGCTTATCTCACATAGGTACACATTTAGGAATAATGTCTTTGACTGTACTGAAACCAATATTTTACCTGGATTCCTGCATGGCTACATAGGTAAAAGTCGAACTCAGTAGGATGACATATCTTTGAATCAACCACAGTGCCTGCAATTTTGAACTCTCTTCAGGTATATTGAAAATTTTAAAAGCAACACCATTATTCAAGTGCAAGAAGCAAGAGAGCGTGCAAACACAAATGCTGTCTTAATTAGCTGATCTTGGGAGATCACGCTTTCTCTGAAGTGCTTACAGTCTACAGTTCTTAGCTGAAGTACTTGGTATTTGAAATATAATGGGCACATAATGATTACCAGGTAATATATTCCCACTCTTGTCGGTACTACTTCTATCCTTGTGGTTATTTGCATATAGCCTGGTATGGTGCCGCTTTTGGACAATGACGAAGGTTACTGGAGGCTGATAATTTGGTTCTAACGATGCACATGCCTGTACAGTTAAGTAGGTGAGAAGCAGAAGTAGGAGATGACCAACTACTAATTTTTATGTGAATTCAAACCTTTCGAATGGCATCCAATTCATATAGGAGAACTTGATAGAATTGCCCTTCACTAACACCACCCCTACAAGAACATCCAATTCAAACACAATGACACAAAACAGTACAACAGTAGAACCAAACTTGAAGAATATGCATAGGGCATGCATTTAAATTTAAGCGAGAGATAATCCATTTAAGTTCAACCTTTGTACCTGTAAAAGATTAGCCTCATTGGCTTTTGCCCTGTAGCCTTCCTGAAGGAAATTAGAAGTTCCCTGGAATGTGCACGAGACATATTTATCAGAACAGTTCAACTATGCATCTGCAAACAAAACTGTTTTTCCACAAAAATGAAAATTTTCAACGTGTAACTTTGAGGAAGCCAGTCATTTAGTTCCTTGTTATTAATTGAGCAGTTGACATAACTGCATGAATCTATTATGACAAGCGTCTAACTTCTAAATATTAAATCACAACCTTGCTTCCTTATAGAGTAAATGCATGAAGAAGACCAATGTGAATGTTCATGTCTATGCAGTTAAGGGTGTAATCATACAGGAAATCCCAGACCGAAGTCCGAAATCTAGTCTGATTTGCCTCAACTGAAAGAGAAATTATCTGGAATTAGTGACTAGTTCGGTTTCGAAAATCTTGCTTCTCGATCAATAAGACTAGCAAAAATTTTACGCCCCCTAACAAAGAGTGTTGTGCCTTTAGTAAAGGCCTTTAAAAACCCTCTAGTCCATTAGCCCTTATTCTTCTACCAACTAAACCACTTCAACCCGTTAGCCCATTATACTGTTAGTCCTGGGGTTGATGGAAAACTGAGAAATGAAACAATTGTAAAAATAACGTTTCGTAGCAACACTTCAAAGAAGGTGCACGAGAGAGATCCTTGGAGGATTCTGGATAACGAAAATCTAAAAAGATTTCGTTACAGCAGCAAACAAATGTAATGCTTCTAAAAAGAAGATACAAATCGAATTGCTAGCAGCAGCAGCAATTGTCCACTAACAATTTTTGATTAGACCAGAACAGTTCTCATTCAGAACGAGTTGAAGTGACAGACGATGAAGTGGATGGAAGAACAGCTTGCTGGGGTGAATGATCACCGGCACTCAAAGTTTGATTGCCCCACACGAACAACTTCCAGGAACCAGCAAGTTCGACGAAAAACTTCGGAACACTCCGCTCTTCTGCCTCCTCGGATGGCACCGACTCCTGCGCTAAGTGGCGCTGGTGCACTTCTTCTCTGCTCTCTGGAACTCTGTTGAAATTCGTTAGAAATTGTGTTCTGAACACTTGTACCCTGAGAGAGAGAGCAGAGAAATTTATATAGACCCGCACTGTAACCGCCCAGTTAGCACAACGTTCAGGACGTGGGAAAAATCGTCCCGAACGTTCTGTAACTGCTCAAATCGTGCACTGACACGATTTGAGCCAACTGGCGCACAGTGCGCGCCGCCTGCACCATACGCGCCAAACGCGCACAGCGCTCACTGCACCTGCGCCACACGCGCACTGTGCGCTACGTGCGCCACACGTGGACCGTGCGCTACCTGCGCCACCCACTCCACATACGCACCGTGCGCTACCTGCGCAACTGCGCCACACGCGCACCGCGCGCACCCGCGCCAACCGCCGCGCCAACTGTTGCACCATCTGGCAGCGCCAACTGGCGCGCCATCTGGACGCGCGATCGGCCAGCACGAACTGGCGCACAAACGGCTGCACAAGAGGCTCGCGCAACGAGCGCAACTTAAGCGCACTATACGCCTAGCAACGATGCTGACGTGCTAAGTACAAGGTGCGCCAACAAAATGCCAAATTATGCCTCATGAGCCCATGAATCCGAGTTCGAGTTCGAGTCCGTGTCCGAGTCGCTAAGCCCCGCCCCTACGGGGCTTAGCTCCAATGGAATAAATTCCAAGAGCAAAAAGCAACAGCTTTACCATGGAGTCTTATCCTTACCTCTAGTAAAATCATCCACATGGTTCCCTCCTTAGGGTCACCACCCCATGTGCACACCTCAACTACATACCAAGTATATATTGAGATACTGCTCATGTTGCTTTTCCAATATGGGACTAAAATTACTAGACATGTTGAGAGCAAGCCCTCTACATACAAAGGAAAAGCTCCAACAATCCCTCACATATCTCGATATATGGAGTTGAGTTTTTCCCACAGTAACTGTCCATCATGCATTAGGAAAGATATCGCTGATGACTTAAATCTTCCCGCATGGGTCAAACAACAGACTATAATACAATAATGGACTTAGTCTTGAATTCTGTACCATAACTAAAATTCTTCCAACTCACATAATGTAGTTACATGTGCTTCTGGCTGCACATTAAAGGCCCTGTGCCAGCCTGGTTTCAATGTATAATTTTGGGTCTCTACAAATTTACCCTCAAGAGACGGCCTGCTATCTCTGTCCATACACTATAGGTGAGTTCTTTATTAAAGAGACATGGCATGAAGCCTTATGCATCCCTTGCGGTGCTACGCCGCTATGACATGGCCTAAAGCCGAGACATTATCCCCACCCGGAAACCTCATCGTAGTGTCATATTACTGTAGCATGAGGTCACAGCCTCTTTGTAGTGCCATACTATCCAGCATGAAGTCTTAGGCCCCCTTGCGGTGTTACGCCGCAACGACATGGCTTGCAAGGCCGAGGCTTTATCCCTATACGGGTACTTCATCGTGGTGTCATACCACTGTAACATGGGGAACACCACCTCTTTGTAGTGCTGTCTACCCCTCTTTAATTTTATCGTACAACATTAGGCTACCTGCCTATTTGCAGTGCAACGGCGCTGTAACTTGGCTCGCAAAGCCGAGGCATCACCCCTTTCGGGAACCTCATGGTGGAGTCACCCCACTGTAGCATAGAGTTTCACTCCTTGTAGTGCTGCGCTACCGTGCTTCCTGTAAAGCACACCAGGCATTCACTCTGCCTGAGAACTTAATAAGGCGTTTAAGCCATGTCACGACCCGCATCCTGTGTACACGCGCACCGCGCGCACCCGCGCCAACCGTCGCGCCAACTGCTGTACCATCTGGCAGCGCCAACTGGCGCGCCATCTGGACGCGCGATCGGCCAGCGCGAACTGGCACACAAACGGCTGCGCAAGAGGCTCGCGCAACGAGCGCAACGAGCGCAACTTAAGCGCACTATGCGCCTAGCGACGATGCTGACGTGCTAAGTACAAAGTGCGCCAACAAAACGCCAAATTATACCTCATGATCCCATGAACCCGAGTTCGAGTTCGAGTCCGAGTCCGAGTCGCTAAGCCCCTACGGGGCTTAGCTCCAATGGAATAAATTCCAAGAGCAAAAAGCAGAAGCTTTACCATGGAGTCTTATCCTTATCTCTAGTAAAATCACCCACATGGTTCCCTCCTTAGGGTCACCACCCCATGTGCACACCTCAACTACATACCAAGTATATATTGAGATACTGCTCATGTTGCTTTTCCAATATGGGACTAAAATTACTAGACATGTTGAGAGCAAGCCCTCTACATACAAAGGAAAAGCTTTAACAATCCCTCACATATCTCGATATATGGAGTTGAGTTTTCCCCACAGTAACTGTCTATCATGCATTAGGAAAGATATCGCTGATGACTTAAATCTTCCCGCATGGGTCAAACAACAGACTATAATACAATAATGGACTTAGTCTTGAATTCTGTACCATAACTGAAATTCTTCCAACTCACATAATGTAGTTACATGTGCTTCTGGCTGCACATTAAAGGTCCTGTGCCAGCCTGATTTCAATGTATAATTTTGGGTCTCTACAAGTTTACCCTCAAGAGACGGCCTGCTATCTCTGTCCATACACTATAGGTGAGTTCTTTATTAAAGAGACATGGCATGAAGCCTTGCGCTTCTCTTGCGGTGCTACGCCGCTATGACATGGCCTAAAGCCGAGGCATTACCCCCACCCGGAAACCTCATCGTAGTGTCATACTACTGTAGCATGAGGTCACAGCCTCTTTGTAGTGCCATACTATCCAGCATGAAGTCTTAGGCTCCCTTGCGGTGTTACGCCGCAACGACATGGCTTACAAGGCCGAGGCTTTACCCTATACGGGTACTTCATCGTGGTGTCATACCATTGTAACATGGGGAACACCTCCTCTTTGTAGTGCTGTCTACCCCTCTTTAATTTTATGACATGGCTTGCAAGGCCGAGGCTTTATCCCTATACGGGTACTTCATCGTAGTGTCATACCACTGTAACATGGGAAACACCTCCTCTTTGTAGTGCTGTCTACCCCGCTTTAATTTTATCGTACAACATTAGGCTACCTGCCTATTTGCAGTGCTACGGCGCTGTAACTTGGCTCGCAAAGCCGAGACATTACCCCTTTCGGGAACCTCATGGTGGAGTCACCCCACTGTAGCATGGAGTTTCACTCCTTGTAGTGCTGCGCTACCGTGCTTCCTATAAAACACACCAGGCATTCACTCTGCCTGAGAACTCAATAAGGCGTTTAAGCCATGTCACGACCTGCACCCTGTGTAAGGGCACGAGAAGTGGGTACGTCCAGCCTACGCCGTAGTGTCTGCGGTAGAACGTTGTCATAGGTCACAACATCTAACAATATAACCATACATGTACAATGATATACGCTCCAAAAGGAGGACAATATAAAGGTACAACTCAATCACAACATCTAAGGTGAAAATAAGGAATAACGAGATGGATAAGATAAAAGAGTAATCTCCAACAAGAGCTACAATGAGAGTAATATCTGAGTGTTCAAACAACACAAAATATCCAATAACTGAAAGCATATCTCAAGACAAAACAATCTAAGCAAGAAACTAGCCTAGAAGTCCAACTAGACAATGGGCAAGTCCTCAGCGACTGCTGGATCCTCTTGAGGGTCCAAGTCGCCGGTGTCATCTAAACATGTGCTATAATATGTAGTGCAGAACTCCTCATCATCACCTGTAATATTTTTAACAGTCCAATCAGGACGGGAATGAGCACAATACATCTCACGCAGTTCATATCTTGACAGGAAATATAAAGCATGTGATAGGTTAAGATACATGAAACGATGTAAGAAATAAGCATGAAAAGAAAGAGAAACTGATAAACGAAGCTATCTATATATGATAATAGAGAACTGTAAGTAACTATGTGATTTAGAGTACAAGATAGACATGTGAACGGCTTGGCTTGCACATGATTACACTAAAGAGTTTGTATATGATTACACTACTTCGGAATTGTTCACATGACTATTTCTACTCCCCCATGCCCCAATCAATACACAAAGATCTAAACAGGTTATGTTATTGTACATGATAGTTTATACATGAAGCTCATGAGATCATGAGAGTACATGAGAGCACATGAGTATACATGAATAATAAGAGTCTACAAAATACATGATGTTCGTGAAAAGCACATGACATGATGTATTCGATACACCCCAGGGGGATAACATCTTACGTAAAGATCCATATAGTACTAATCCGTGATAATATCGTGTCAGCATCAAGTAAATTAAACTATGACAAGAATATAATTCCTAACAAGTACTATGAAACGGTCAGAGAATGTACTCGCCTGGTATCTCGATTGTCTGATGAGAATAAGAGTCCGAACTGGAGTATCTGAGTCCTATTTAGAACAACCATAGGTTACAAAGTGTCTAATATAAAATAAGAATAGCCTACAATGCATTCTAAATTATTCTAGGTCCTTCTAGGTCAAAGTCAACCCTTGGTCAACTCTAGTCAAACCTGGTCAACTATAAGTCAACTAGTCCATCTACCAAATTTTAGGTCAAACACAAGTTATCAAGTCATTCTAAGTCCGTTTGAGTCGATTTGGATCAAGTTTGACTCAAAGTTGACTTTTGTCAACTTGGTCAACTTGCTAGTCAACTCGACCAAATTAGGCTCATTGGGTCAATCCTAAACTGACTAGCTAACCCTTAGACTATATCTCAAATCAATAACAACACAACCATATATACACTATTCATAAATTACATTCAATATGTATATGCATATATATATATATACACTCATAAACATGGACTTGAAAGGAAGGAAAAAAGAGAGTGTGTGCGTGGGTGTTGTGTGAGAGCTGCTGTTGTGAGACTAAAATCTGAGAACAAACACAAAAATCTCAACTATACATATAATATATCTATATGCATCAAGTAAATTATACATGTATATATAAGAAAACTATATACATAGACATGTATATATATATGGATACACCCAAGTATCTATATAAAATCAAAATCAAATCAACTAACCAAATATAAATTCAGAACTGAAATCGATATACATATAATATATACAACATATGTATATATATATACACAATGGGGATATATATATATATTTTTTTTATGGGGATATATATATAACATTATATGTATATATAATATATATATATATAAAAAAAAAGAAAAAAAGAAAAAATAATATATATATATATATATATATATATATATATATATATATATATATACAGAGAGAGAGAGAGAGAGAGATATAAAGGGCTATATATATAATATATGACAGAAACCTTAGAATGTAAAATTAGAGATCAATACCAACAAGTCCAGGATCTATCTAACATTATACAAACTCAGAAATTCTGAGTTAAATCTCAGAAAATCCAATTATAACAAAAATCAACTCAAAAATACACAAACCGAAACCGAAAACCCAACTCGAAGCTCAAAACACAAAATACTCAACTAGAACCCGTGAAACTTGGCAAACACGACGGTGTATACGTGTGACGTGCTCGGGTACTCACGGGGCCGAACCCGTGTCCGTATCGTGTCCACGGAGTGCATATCGGAGAGAACCGGATACGCGTGCATTGACAAGTGTACGTGCACGTGCGTTTTGGCTCGATTGAACGCCACACGCACGATGAGAAGCCTCGTGCTCATGCACATTGCTTGGTCGGGTCCAGGTCTAGGTCTAGGACACACTGACACGACACCACGTTGCGTCCACACGGCACAGGACACGCGAACCTGCGCGGCCTCGTGGGCGCGTGTCGAGCCCCGTGGCTCGCGACACGAGCCACGTCGTGTCTCGGGGTTGGGTCCCTGGGTAGCCCAGGTATAGGGCTTCGTGCTCGTGCTCCTGGAACGGGTCTTCCTTGCGTCTTGTTCGCGTACGAAGACCGTGTCAGCGGCGATTTTCAGACACTTGCACAGTGCGGGCTGAACCGTGCGCGTTGGATTTCTCCGCGCACGCTTCACGAAACGTCGTGAAATTTTAGGAGCACGTGGGCAGAGGTGGCCCTCACGCGTCCATAAAATTTCACGCAAAACGGAGCCCTGTGCGTCGAGTTATGACGCACAGACAGCAGGGCATGCACGGAACCGTGCACGGGCCTCCTGCACGCGTGTCCGTGTCCGATTCGGACACTGAAATCGTGTCGAATCAAGATCCGTCTTCACGAAAGTTATCAAATCATAATAGCAATAAATTCGTGAAAACATAATCGAAAAATACCAACTTTCAATTTTAAGTGGCATTTCGTCAAACACGTGTTCCATAGGACCGATACGTGTCTGATACGACTATCAAACGAAATCGTAAACCTACCAAACTTCACCTACAGTTAGGGGACACCTAGATGGATGCATCTATGGAAAGAAATCATAGATTTGAAGGGATTTGAAGAGATTTACCTATTGAGGGTGAATCCCAATGAAAACTCCAAAATGAAGATCCTTCTTGCAACTCCAAAACTCCAATGCTCTCCAAAACTGAGATTGCTCACCACCAACAGTCAATAAACATGAATTAGAACCCAATGCAAAAGACTAGGATTAAAAAGGAAGAGAAATGAAGAAAATAGGAAAGAATACATACCTAGGTTTGCCAGAATGAGAAGGAATGGAAAAAGAGGCAAGTCTCATTAAGAGAGATTAAATAGGGGGTATGAGACTCTACTATGGCCGGCCACATCAAGGGTAGGCTAGGGTTTCATAATCAATAGGCTTGGGCTTCTTTCTACAAGTTAAAATGAACTCTTAAAATCAATAGGTCTAACTAGCCCCTTAACCATTTTGCTAATTAGCTTCTAAGTTGAAACTAACTAGAATGGGATTACAAAACTAACCAACCATGCTAACTAAGTCTCTAAGTCATGGTGAGATACTAGGCTAGGTTGCACCAAGGCTATACTATCAAAAGGCCAAAAATCACAATACCAATAATATAATATATTAAAATAATCAAAAGAATTACAATCACCAAAATACCCTCAAACTAGAAAAATGGATGTGACAAGCCAACCTCATCACAGGATCCGTTTTCCGCAGAAAACATACAGTAGACAACAGTGGTTGTAGGTCCGTAACCTCTCCATGCCACAGAGGACATGTACCCACTGTTCCTAATATTTTTCCAGTTAATGGTCCTCCCTTGAACAAAAAGCTAGATGTCTATTAGATTTCTTTTTGAACTAATAGCATAAAATTTTATGGTAGAATTGCAATAACAAAATATCAGAATACCTTCAAGTCCATTTTACTTGATGTGTCATCGACCAACTGGCGCTTGAGTCCCTTGGTGAACGGATCCGCCAGGTTCTCCTGACTCCGAACATCAATCACTACAATAACACCTCTCTTGATGAGATCGTATACTGCCCTGTTCTTTAACCGCACAGTCCTCTTCTTCCTGTTGAAGCGGTCATTTGATGCCACCGTCGTAGTCGCCTGGTTGTCGCAGTATATCGGTATCGCCGGTATTTGTGCCCCAACCACTGGAAGATCATACATGAGCTCCCGAAGCCATTCTGCTTCCTCCGCTGCGGTATCAAGTGCAAAGAACTCAGATTCCATGGAGGACCGCGAGAGGATAGTTTGCTTCTTCGACTTCCACGATATAGCAACTCCACCCATTGTGAAAATGAATCCACATGTGGACCTCTCGCTCTCCAACTCTGAGCACCAGCTGGCATCACTGAAGCCTTCTACTACCGGCAGATCTCCGCTGTAGTGCAGTGCATATGTCTGAGTTTTCTTGAGATCTCTCGTTACCCATTTTACAGCTTTCCAGTGCTCAATGCCTGGATTGCTTGTGAAACGACTCAGCATTCCCACGACAAAAGCTATGACAGGTCTTGTGGCAGTAGTAGCATACATCAAACTTCCGATAACGCTAGCGTACTCCAACTGCCTGACGCTTTTCCTCGAATTAGGCTTCAGCTTCAGATCACACCTATAAGGTGTATTGATCCCTGGAAGATCCTGATACCCATAGCATGTGATTATCTTCTCAATATAATGAGAATGTGACAACGCCAGTCCAGTGTCTGTTCGGATGATCTTGATCCCTAAGATCACATCAGCTTCCCCCAAGTCCTTTATACTGAACTTAGTTGAGATGAACTTCTTTGTCTCCGTGACACAGTCCATATCCGTACCTAGGATCAGCATGTCGTCCACGTACAGACAAACGATTACACATCTTCTATCAGCGAACTTATGTAAACACACTTGTCCGTCTCGCTGACCCTGTAGCCGTTTGACCTTATAACCTTGTTAAACTTCTCATGCAATATCTTGAGAGCCTGTTTAAGACCGTACAAAGATTTCACCAACTTGCAGACTTTGTCTTCAAGACCCTTGACGACAAATCCCTCTGGTTGTTGCATGTAAATTTCTTCGGTCAGCTCGCCATTTAGGAAAGCCGTTTTCACATCCATCTGATGTATCACCAACTTATGTATTGCTGCAAGAGCAATCAACATTCTGATGGTGGTCATCCGGACAACTGGAGCATACGTGTCAAAGTAGTCGATCCCCTGCTTCTGAGAAAACCCTTTGGCTACCAACCTAGCCTTGAACTTGTCAATAGTTCCATCCGCTTTCATCGTCTTCTTGAAGATCCATTTACATCCGATGTGTTTTGCTCCTTCAGGAAGATCCACCAACACCCAAGTGTTATTTGAGGTGATTGAATCAGTTTCATTGTCTATCGCCTCCTTCCAGAAAATTGCGTATCTGGTTTTCATCGCCTCATCATAGGTAAGCGGATCTGTTTCCACATGATAGGTGACAAAGTCACTTCCGAATTCCTTCGGCCTCCTCACCCGCTTAGTTGACGGCTAAGCGAGTTCTGGTTCAACCGTTGTTTCCACAACAACATCTTCTTGGACTACATTCTCATTGAAAACTTTAGTTTCCTGCGCACCCTCATTGTTCTCCGGAACATCCGCAAGAACAATATTCTTGTGCCTTGCAAATTTATCTTCAAAATATTCTGCGTCACGAGATTCGATGATATGATTTGATTCAATATCAAGAAATCTCCGAGCATCACTCTTCTCGGCATAACGCAAGAAGATCGTCTTTATAGTCCTTGTCCCAAGCTTCTGAATCTTCAAATCTGGAAGCTTCACATATGCCTGACACCCCCACACTCGAATGACATTCAAGTTTGGTCCGACTTTAAACCAGAGTTTATGAGGAGTAACGTCTGGAGTTGCATGAGACACTCTATTTAGAATAAAAGTGGCCGTCAATGCAGCTTTTTCCCAGTAGCATTTTCGAAGACCCGCAGTCAATAGCATTGAGTTAATCATTTCTGTCAACGTTCTGTTCTTTCTTTCTCTTTCTGCTACTCCATTTGATTGAGGAGAGTACGGAGCCGTAGTCTCATTGACAATTCCATGATCTTTGCAGAACGATGTGAATTCATGAGACCGGTACTCTCCACCTCGATCACTTCTTATTCTTTTGAGTTGTTGTCCAGTTTGCCGTTCAGTCTCGGCCCTGAACTCCTTGAACTTCTTGAACGCTTCGTCTTTAGCCTTCAGCAAGTAAACGAACGCGTACTTTGAGAAGTCGTTGATGAAGGTTATGAAATACTTCATCCCGGCCTTTGGAGAGAACTGTTTGAAGTCACAGATATCAGAGTGTACCAACTCCAGAAGATCTGTGCTTCGATTAACCCGAGGAAAGGGTTTCCTTGTGATCTTCGTCTGAGCACAAACTTCACATTTTTTTACCTTACCCCCACACTTGGAGATAAGCTCTAGACTAGACATTTTGTTTATTCTTTTACAATGAACATGTCCTAGTCTATTATGCCACAACTCAAGAGTATAAGCTGAATAAGTGATTGCATTAACAACATTGGACTGATTTACAAGCTGAATTTTAAACATTCTTTCGGTATAAAAAGCTTTCCCGAAGTATGCTCCCTTTATGGATATCTCCATTTGACTAACATTGATGTCCATCCTGAGGCCTGCGTTGCAGAGTAGACCTCCAGAGATCAGGTTCTTAGCAATAGCAGGTACATGTTTTACGCCTTGAAGCGTCAGAGACTTCCCAGAAGTCAGCTTCAACACTACTATCCCGATCCCTCGCACCTCAGCTTGTGCTTGGTTCGCCACCATAACTTCAGAAGTTGGTGTGTAGGTGGTGAACCACTCCTTGCTTGAGCAGACATGGCAGGTGGCACCAGTGTCTACCCACCAGTCAGTGTCAGCCCCTACCGCAGTGACCTGCGCAATCATCGCAACAACGTCAGTGATCATAGAAACCTTGCTAGGCTCACCTTGCTCTGATTGCTTGGTCTATGCCTTGCATTCACTCTTGAAGTGGCCCTTCTTGCCACACTTGAAACAAGACATCTGAGACTTTGCCTTCTGTTGTTTGAAGGAAGTCCCCTTAACTTTCAGATTGTTAGGGTCCTTCTTCTTGCTGTGGGAAGCCGCCTGCTTCCCTTTAAATTCTTTGGTGTGAACCAAATTGGCGTTAGCCAGCTGTTTGGACAAAGCATCCACTTTCAGTTAAGCCCTCATCTGGTCCTCAACGTAAATTTTCTACAGGAGATCTTTGAGACTGATCTCCAACTTCTTCCTATGCATATTTGCATAGAACTTGCTCCACCCAGCGGGGAGCTTCGAGACGATCCCTCCAACAACAAACTTGTCGGGGAGGGACATCGCCACATCTTCCAACTTCTGTCGCAGCTTCAGGAACTCCTTCACCTTCACCTGCGGCAGCATTGGCTTCTCGTCTTCAAAGAACCACTTATGATATCTTTCAACTAAAAATATCTTGCTTCGGTTCTTATCATCTTCGTACAATTTCTCCAGAGACTCTTCTTTGAATATGATTCCGCCAGGGAGACTTCCATAGCATTTAGGATCATAAGCCTACAAATGTTATTGTCCCTTCTCCACTTGGCCTGGTTCTTAGTAGCAGCAGTAATTGCGGCTGCAGATCCAGTTTTTGGAACAGTAGGTTCCTCCTCAATAAGCACATGGTCAACATCAGAGAATTGAATATTGAGGCAAATCTTCCTTTCCAGATTTGATAGTGCTTACCATCAAATTGCTCTAACTTTGTGAAGTTATGATTGATTAGCGAAGCACAAAAGTTTTCCATCTTGAGCAAATTCAAGCTTTGAGATTGTTTGTCCCGGGACGTAATTTTCGATAAAAAGCTGAGAAATGAAACGATTGTAAAAACAATGTTTCGTAGCAACACTTCAAAGAAGGTGCACGACAGAGATCCTTAGAGGATTTTGGATAACGAAAATCTAAAAAGATTTCGTTACAGCAGCAAACGAATGTAATGCTTCTAAAAAGAAGGTACAAATCGAATTGCTAGCAACAACAGCAATTGTCTACCAACAGTTTCTGATTAGATCAGAACAGATCTCGTTCAGAACGAGTTGAAGTGACAGGCGATGAAGTGGATGGAAGAACAGTCTACTGGGGTGAATGATCACCGACGCTCAAAGCTTGATTCGTCCTACACGAACAGCTTTCAGGAACCAGCAAGTTCGACAAAGAACTTCGGAACACTCCGCTCTTCTGACTCCTCGGATGGCACGGACTCCTGTGCTAAGTGGCGCTGGTGCACTTCTTCTCTGTTCTCTGGAACTCTGTGAAAATTCATAAGGAGTTGTGTTCTGAACACTTGTACCCTGAGAGAGAGAGAGCGGAGAAGCTTATATAGGTCCGTACTGTAACCGCCCAGTTAGCACAACATTCGGGACGTGAAAAAAACCACCTCGAACGTTTTGTAACTGCTCAAATCATGCACTGACACGATTTGAGCCAACTGGAGCACAGTGCGTGCCGCCTGCGCCATACGCCAAACGCGCACAACGCTCACTGCGCCACCCGCGCCACACGCGCACCGTGTGCTACCTGCGCCACACGCGCACCGCGCGCACCCCACGCCA
The DNA here is from genome assembly GCA_029216955.1 of Iris pallida. NCBI lineage: Eukaryota > Viridiplantae > Streptophyta > Magnoliopsida > Asparagales > Iridaceae > Iris > Iris pallida. Next base: position 1,219,457 of record JANAVB010029219.1, read on the forward strand.
ACCGCCGCACCAACTGCAGCGCCAACTGTTGCATCATCTGGCAGCGCGATCGGCCCGCGCGAACGGCTGCGCAAGAGGCTCGCGCAACGAGCGCAACTTAAGCGCACTATGCGCCTAGCGACGATGCTAAGTGCAAAGTGTGCCAGCAAAACACCACAATACGCCTCATGATTCCATGAGTCCAAGTCCGAGTCGCTAAGCCCCAACGGGGTTTAGCTCCAATGGAATAAATTCCAAGAGCAAAAAGCAAATGCTTTACCATGGAGTCTTATCCTTACCTCTAGTAAAATTACCCACATGGTTCCCTCCTTAGGGTCATCACCCCATGTGCACATCTCAACTACATACCAAGTATATATTGAGATACTACTCATGTTGCTTTTCCAATGTGGGACTAAAATTACTAGACATGTTGAGAGCAAGCTCTCTACATACAAAGGAAAAGCTCCAACATATACTTCTATTTTATGGCCATCCTTTTTCTATTTGACGCACTCCTCGGATGGCAGTGTTCTCTCTTCATTAGCCACTCAGTAGAGTTCTCTTTGTGCAGCATTCGGCTACTTCTAGTATTATCGTAGTAGTCTTCCAATTCTCTGCTATTAAATCTGATATCTAATCTCGACTATATTGATTGTTCTCGTATTCGGATGTTAGAACCATGGTACTTGACCCTCCGGAGGTGGTGGCATATACCATTCTTGTATCATCCTACTCCTATGGTAGCTTTATTTGATTTTGGTGCATGTCATTCCTTTGTTTTCGCACAATTCGCGACACAAGTTGGATTGGAGTCTGAAAGCTAAAGACAACAATTCTAGACCTTCTTGGAGGGACAACGACATAGAAACAAGTAGTAGATGACATCAAGAGGTTAGAAGGCTTCATAGATTGGCCATAGAGATTGTTAGAGACGATCACTGTAGGACGATGACTGCATAGATCAGGATATAGGTATATATTTGATCGTTCGTAGTTTTTTGTTGCAAGTTGAGCATGATGATTATTTACAACATACTCAACTTGAAGGAAAAAATATAAAGATTTAGAAAATTTGATGTGGTAATAGCAACTACTGAAGTAAATGAGTTCAGAGCCAACAACAAGAGATTGTGCAAGCCAGAACTTGAGGGGGAGTATAGAAGACTATGGTAACTAGGTTAAAATAAATTACGTCATGATTGGCCGGAATTATGATACAATAATTTGGTCAACACTAATTTTGGTGTATTTTAGGATTAGTCTAGAAATATCTTCTAGCGTCTTTAGGATTGGTTTAATAGACTAATCAAAGATTTAGTCAACCTTATAGATAGAGTCGAGAGCCCATATTTATCTTTTCATACTTGTATTCTTTACCTACTATAAATTTATACTAAGATGAATGTCACCATAAGAGAGTACGTTAGTTTTCTCCAATTCATTGTCTCTCTAGTACTGAGGAGTAGCCTCAGGAGAAGCTATTGTTTATCTCCTATTCTCATCTCTCCGTCTCCATGCTTACAAACACATAAATTTCCATAGAAACAGAAATACCAATTTTCTAACAAGATCAGAATATTTCGTATGGCCTAAAAAAATTAACATCTAATTAGTCTAGAGAGCTTCTTGCTTAAGGAACTATATCTCAACTTTTCTTCCACATGCACACCAGCAGATTGTTGTTGAGAGAAATCACAGACATATATTAGAAACTACTAGATCTCTTCTTCTCCCAGCTTTTGTTCCTGTGCAGATTTTTAAAACACAAGCATGTACCTCATAAAATGAATTCCCCTTCTATCCATCATGTTATTTCTTTATACCCAAAGCTCTATGATTTTGTCCCAAGTTACTCCATATTTTGTATGTTTGTACTTGTTTTATATCTTACAGCCCCGACAGGACGGAATTAGTTATCCCTGTGTTCTGTTATGTGTATATTCTTGCAGTCTTCAAAGAAAAGGCTACATATGCTATGGCCCGATTACCAAAGATAGTTGCATTTAATGTCATATCTACTATGAATATCCACAACACCAGATAGAGTATCATACTATGGCATACTATGGCATCCACTACTGTTGAAATCACTAGGTTGTAGCACCTTATTGTTGCAATAGGTGTTTCTATTGTTGGGCGCTCGGAAGCGTTTGTCAACCCACCTGATCAAACCAACCCCCGTCTAACGGACACCAAGCACAAGATGAAGACAAGTATATGGCGGCGACGTACGTCACTGGGGCAAATTCCAACCTTTAATAACTCAGATGAAATTACAAGATTGACAGAACTCACGTTGAACCCTTTGCCCTAATAGGTTCAACCCCCTCACCACTCTTAAGAAGAAAAACAGAATATTACAATTGAGATCACTCACCAACCCGTAGTAATCTCCCTAACCGAAATTGACGACTCCTCGATTAGATCTTCTTCTTCCTTCTGTCTTGGATAGCCAAGTCCTAAGAGCAAAGTACGGACTTTCTCTTGGATTTTCTTGTGGACGAGCATCCTGAATCTCCACTTTGTGCCTTTCCTTTCTGGCTCCACCTTCACCTCATATAAATAAAATGAGAAACCTAATTTTAGGGTTAAAACCCAAAAAGTAGTCTACCATCAGATCTGACCGTCCACCAACAACCAACGGTGTAGATTATTTTCCATCACCAATTATTGACTTCCAAATATGGTCAAATTAAATATTTGATACAAATTTATAAATCTAATTAAATTAAATATTTAATGTAGATTTCCAAATATCAAATTAAAACTTTTGCCATATTTGGACTCCAAAATTTGCTCTTACCAAATCTAGACTGGACTCCAACAATCTTTCTCTCCAGTCTGATGATAGGGTGTTGACCCCATGGCTCCTCAACTGGACTCCATGCATGTCGTCCCGCGACAGAGTTCCTGCTTCCCATGCCACTGATCTTCGATCCCCAGAGCTGCTTTGCATCTTCCTTTGTCTCCAGCTCCTCGACCATCACGTCGACGCTAGCTGTCATGCGTAGCACCTCCTACACCACTGGGATCCTGCCAATATCAATGACAATACCAAGACCGAAGTTCCTGACGATCAGCCTCACCGTAAGTCTAGGCTGCTTGTCCCAAACTTGTCTTCTACCAAAAAGTGTTAACTTTTCGACGAGCTTCTTCACCCTTGGCTGGCCCAACCAAGCGACGGTGTGGTTCTCACGATATTCAAACTCCTGAAACTGTCCACCTTCGTGTTCGAACTTGAAGCTCCCCCATACACATGCGTCCTCGAGCAGAACATAACGACTGTGCATGTCGTCGATGACCCACACCTCCTCCTGAACTGTGTGAATGATGATGCTTCCGCCTCAGATTGAGTTTGCTACAAACCTTGATCTCCTCCCTGGCTTCGAACTGCTGAAACCGATGTCGCTCCGTGAAGCTTTGGCAAACCACCTGTCGCCAAAACTGGATCCGTCGAGCAACCCCTACCTAGAGACCGACCAGCTCTCATGGGACCGACAGACTGACCCTCAATCTTTGACTCATCACCATCCTTCGCTTTGTCTCGACGAACCGAATACTCCGTATCCCTCAAAGTATCTAGAAGCCCCTCCTCAACAAGTTCTCGACGATCCACCTCCTATCGAACACCCCTCGAGCCTTCATCTGGGATCTATAGTCTGCCTGTACAGCTCAGCGGCTTGAGCCTGTACATGCTACAACACAAATCTTCTCGAGCCAGCTATTGGAAACCCTTCGCAAGCATCCAATCTGTCCCCAAACATACTGCGACAGTTATCATCTGCCAGTCTTCCTACCGAAATCAAGTTGTAGCACAAACTCGGTATATATCGTACACCCCTGAGGATGAGCTTCTCACCAAACTTCGTCGTCAAGTGCACATCATCGATGCCTACAACTGCAGTCGTCCCCTTGTCGTCCATCTTCACACGTCGAAACCTGCCGCCGGTATGACGTGAAGATCCTCCTATGTGGAGTGGCGTGATATGACGCCCTCGTGTCCATGACCCAATCGCCATCATGACACATGCCACAATGTTCCTCTGCGTCGGTCGCTGCGATGATGATATCTCCAAACACCGTAAGATCCTTCTGATCGTCCTTGCCTTAGGCCTTCTCAGCTTTGAGCTTCATGCAGTTCCTCTTAATATGACCCATTTCGTCACAGTGATAGCAACTCGCCTTGCGGTCCACAATCGCAAGTTCCCGAGAACTTCCCCATTTTCTCGTCTGTGACTTGGGTCTTCCCTTTCCGTAGGAAGCCACAAGAGCGGACTCCTACGACGATTCCACTTTCTTGCACCGGACGTCCTCATTCAACAAGATACTTTTGGCTGCCTCCATCGTGACAAATCCATCAGGTGCGAAGTTGCTCACCGACACCACCAGCGTCTTCCAGCTTTCCGACAGAGAACTCAAGAGCAGTAGGACCTGAAGCTCATCATCAATCATCATCTTTATCGCAGATAGCTGATTGATGATACCCTGAACCTCGTTCAGATATTGTGCCACTGGGGCACCCTCCGTGTACTTCGAGTTGACGAGTTGGCGAATAAGAAACACCTTGTTGCCATCCGTCTTCCTTTCGTACATCGAATACAGCTTCTCCCACAATACTTTTGTCGAACTCTCCATGGACACGTAGTGAAACACCGAATCATCCAACCATTGGCGGATGAATCCAACGGCCTTCCAATACAGTCGTTTTCAATCTTCAGCAGCTTTGTCCGTTGGCTTTGCGCTATCGCCCTCCAACGAACCATGTAAGTCCTTGCACCAGAGTAGATCCTCCATCCTTGGCTTCCACATCGCCCAGTTTTCTCCTGTGAGGGTGATCATACGAGTGTTCATCTGCTCCATAGACATGGTTATCAGAACCTCCAAAGCTCTGATACCAATTGTTGGGCGCGTTGAAACGTTTGCCAACCTACTTGATCAAACCAACCCCCGTTTAACGGACACCAAGCACAAGATAAAGACAAGTATATGGCGGTGACGTACTTCACCTTGACAAATCCCAACCTTCAATAACTCAGATAAAATTACAAGGTTAACAGAACTCACGTTGAACCCTTTGCCCTAATAGGTTCAACTCCCTCACAACTCTCAAGAAGAAAAACAGAAGATTACTATTGAGGTCACTCACCAACACGTAGGTAATCTTCCTAACCGAAGTTGATGACTCCTCAATTAGATCTTCTTTTTTCTTCTATCTTGGATGGTGAAGTCCTAAGAACAAAATACGAACTTTCTCTTAGATTTTCTTGTGGGCGACACCCCGAATCTCCATTTTGTGCCTTCCCTTTGTGCCTCCACCCTCACGTCATATAAATAAGATGAGAAACCTAATTTTTGGGTTAGAAAACCCTAAAAGTAGTCCACCATCAGATTTGGCCGTCTACCAACAACCAACGGTGTAGATTATATCCCATCACCAATTATGGACGTCCAAATATGGTTAAATTAAATATTTGATATAAATTCGTAAATCTAATTAAATCAGATATTTAATGTAAATTTTCAAATCATATCAAATTAAAACTTTTACCATATTTGGGCTCCAAAATTTGCTCTTACCAAATCCAGACTGGACTCCAACAGCTATCTCTACCGCCACTCCTCTACATTGTGACAAAACACTAGTGTAGTTCATATTACCAGCAATCTTGTGTTCCATGTGCACACTAAACAAATATGGATCGACTTCTATTTAGTAGACACCATTTTCAATTAGGACGATATATTTTCCATTTGTCACCTGCCAACTGCAGATTGCTGACTTCTTCATGGGACCTCATACTTCTTCACCAAAACTCATATAGTGCAAACTTCTTAGCCATTGTGAGTTCGAGGGGGTGGTAAGAATAATGTGATACAACTATTCTATAGCTTTTTATTCTTATGCTCGTGTAGTCCACATCGGTAATACATAGTTGGCCTTCAACCAAATGAAAATGTATACATTGATTTGGGTTTCTAGATTCTCATATTCTACAAGTGTTGTCATGTATCAGATATGAATGTAACATACATGATCCTCTGCGGTGTGTATGGCAATAGAATACAATATCTGCACCAACTACTAGCTGATAATTACTTTAGCAAATCAATTAATGTAGAAGATATGTCAAAGCCATGGTGCTGACAAAAATACCGGAGGTACAAAAAATTGGAACTTGCCACTTGAACCAAACTACCAACTAAAGATGCCAAGTTATTTTATCATGAATATATAGCATGGCTATGACATGATAAAAAGATAAGAACCTTATCATGCCCCCAGTAACTGTACCCCTCTGAGGATCATGCCATGTTTTGAAAAGGTCCTGAATGAGTTCCTGTCTGTGTGCCTGAGCACATACCAATCCAGCATACTTTGTAACTTCAGGCCAATCTTGGGAAGCCACAACCTGTGAAATAGGTCATTAGCCAAAGCATCTAAAAGAAATAAAAGAAATTGTCACTACTAGCAATATAAAGTCATTTGAATACAAAAATATGCTACAGCAAATTAGTAGTACCGCAGCAATTGATGGACTGGAATCCTCTCCAGTCTCTGGATGAGTTACATCTGCTCCAAATATTATGGTTGGTTTATCACTAACTAAGGGAATCCTCCAACTAATGGCATCCAACAGTACAGTATTTCTTCCACCCATCTGCACATCCCATATAGAAATTGCGAAAGGAACTTTAGAATAAAATAGTCTAAATATATCCATCAAACACTCTTTCTTCTGTCAAAAGAACGCGAAAATTCAAAATTTTACCTTGACATTTATTTTAAGAGACACATTTGCTAGGTACTGTTTGCTTAACTTGAAAACATGTTTTGTTAAGCAGCACTGTGTTATCAACCCCAGATCTGTTTCACAGATTCGCTTCAAGTCACCTGAATACAACCAGGTTTCAAATGATAATCGATAGATATATGCAGACGCATTATTCCATATGTGAAGGGAAGTACACAAACTCGCCATATAGAGAACCATTATTGTCAGGAAGGATAGCAATAACCAGCTCTAGTTCTTTGCCCTTGAGTGTATTCACCGCTGCATTGTACACATGCTTTAGAGCCTTCTCTACTTGCTCGGGTCTTGAATTGTAGATTGGTATCACAGATTCGTGTTGAAATTCCTATAGTGAGGATTAACTAGATTATCTTAGATCAAATGACGTATGAAGGTACAATGTCTCAGGAAAAACAGGAAAATATTATTCGAATAACCAATAAATTCATCACTAAGGCAATACAGAAATGATTATTCACTGACATAGATCTCAATCTCATGGGCATATCCTGTTGGAAACGTGAGGGGGCGAAGGAGACTTGCTGCATGATATTTTGACTTAGTCCATATGACATAAAAGGGAACCCGTTATTTTGTCCAAGAGCAATTCCATATATGTATGACTCATTCTCCCAGTTTCTAACCAATGTGGGACTAATACTTTTTATAGAGCTCCCATTTATAACACCTCAAAAATTGTCACTTGATCTCTTTTTAACTGGATAAAGTTTACCACTTCAACTTTTTCCATTTGGAAGAAAAAGTTGCAGAAGATGCAGCAGTGTATCTTTATGTCAATGATTTGTTTGATTCCATCGAAGAAGATGTGAAGCCTACCAGTATGAAAGAGAAAGCATAGAGAAAGGTCAAGAAGAAGGCAATTGGCACCATTTTCCAGTGGGTTGACGACAAACTCTTTCACCATATTGCCAATGAAACCATGTCAAAACTCTATTGAAAAAGATTGAAAGCCCCTATGAGAGGAAAACTGCAACCACCAAAACTTCCACTATTGGGGAACTTGTTGTTGGTGTTTTTGCTTGTTGGTGTTTTGCTTTAGAAACTAGAAAGATAGTCCCACATTGAAAAAACCAAATGGATGGTATCTCTATATAAAGTTTTGCTTGTGTTGAGTGATCACATGAAGTATGGAGAGGCACATGGGTGCCATGTGGGAGCATTTTTCTAGTGGAAAGAAGGCTAAACCAACAAAGAAGCATTAATGATTTTTGTCATGCTCATGGGATAATTTCCTTGTGGAGCTAAGCCAGCGACTCAGACTCGGGCTCGGTCTCGGGCTCAAGGGCGTAAAGTGGCGTTTTGTTGGCGCACTTTGCACTTAGCACGTCAGCATTGTGCGCAGTTGATGCGCTCGTGCGCTCGTCTCTGCGCGAGTCGCCAGCGCAGGTGCTGCAGCGTTGGGCGTGCAGGTGCTGCGGGGCAGCGGCGCGCAGGTGCTGTGACGCTGGGGACGCAGGTGCTGCGGGGCTGCGGCGCGCAGGTGCTGCGGGGCTGGGCGCGCAGGTGCTGCAGGGCTGCGGCGCGCTGGTGCTGCGGGGCTGCAGCGCGCAGGTGCTGGGCACTGAGCGCGCAGGTGCCGCGGGCTGCTGCGGGCTTCGCAGCTACACGCGCAGGTTGACGGTCTGAGTGGCTATGGGACGCAGGTGGCGTACGATGTGGCTGATTGGAAGATTTGAGCAGTTATGGAAAGATTGAGTTAATTGATCATATCCGATCTTTGTGGGATTTGAATTTAGTTCATTCAAATCTTTTCATTATTCGCTCCTATCTTTTCGCAATTAGTTATAGCCAGAAATAGGATTAGGATTTCGACCCTTCTCTATAAATACTCTTTTCGTGCCTTCATTAAGGACTTACGCCAAAATATAGAAACGAAGAGAGAAGTGCTGCCGTCGCCATTGAAGTCCTAAGGAGTTCTTCGAGTTCGTTAAAGGAGGTGACATCGAGCGTTCCAGAAGTTCTTTCGACCTTGCTGGTTCCTAGGAGCAGATCGCAATAGGGCGAATCTTGCTTTGAGCAATGGTAATCTTCATCATCCCAGCAAAGTCGTTGCATCAACTTGAAAGCGATTATTCATATCGTTGCATCAACCCCGGTTGAGGGCGATCATTCATCTCGTTGCATCAACTTCGGTTGAGAACGAGTATTCATCTCTCTTAGGAGAATGGATTTTTTTTTTGTTTTTCTGGAAATAAGAGTTCGAGATTTCCTTTTTCCATCAAAAGATCTGTTTCGGGAATAAAAATCTCAAAGCAAGATTCAGATCTGATGGAGAACAACCGTGCACAACTTCTCGACTCAAGTTTTAAACTTGAGAAGTTTGACGGGGAGCACTTTAACGTCTGGAAGAGAAAGGTCAGCCTCAATCTACAACTCATAAGCGTCGACTATGTGTTGACAGATCCTGAGCCTTTGATTCCAGAAGGTGAAAATGCTCGAAGGGTTGCTGAAGCCACGGCTTTGCAGTCGAATTGGAGGCGGGTGTAGAAGCATGAAAAAATTTTAGCAAATGAAGTCCCATGCGTCCAAGTCTGTGTAGCTCCATGCGCCCAAGACAGTGTAGCTCCATGCGCCCAATTCAGTGTAGCTCCATGCGCCCAAGTCAGTGAAGCTTCATGCGCCCAAGACTAGCTCCCTCGAAAGGAGGGCGCATAGCCTGAGACATGGCTATGCACCCAAGCCTGACTCAGTCAAAGCCATGATCAAAACGTGCACCGTAGCACACGGCCACGTCAGTCTCCACGAGCAGTCGTGCACCGAAGCATGCGGCCACGTCAACACCACGACCAACCCACAATCTCGCAGCCTATATGCGCCTACATCCTATGCGCCCAAAACAGGACTATGCGCCCACATAAAAACCAACGTGTTTTCTCATGTGGGCGCATAACATCATTCCAGCTCAAGAACGACTATAAAAGGGGGGCCTCATCCCTCTTCAAAACACAGAACGGAGAGCATTTTCAAAGCCAAATTGCTGCACTTCTTGCCAGTGAGCCGAGAGTTAGCAATTTTCTTAGGTTTTCTCCCACTTTTGTAATCGGAGTGTCAACGGAGTAAAGGAGCAACTGCAGCTCGATCTCCATCGTCCCATTCTCCAGAAATTCATTTTTGTACTCGGGGATCCTCAGCGCAGGATCTCTCAGGCGACTCGATTTGTGGTGCCTTGTGCCAATAAAAGAAAAAACAGCGTTTTCTTCTTCTTCTTTTTTGTGTCCACAAAAATGACGACTCTGCTGGGGACTATATTTTCCTCTGACGAGAAGGTGGTGACGCAATCCGATACCGACAAAGTGGGGAGTACTCAGAAGATGCTGATCGTAAAGTTCGATCAGCAGGCGTTCGAAGAAATGCTCTCGAGGGACGGCTCTACTCCCTCAAAATCAGCGAAGCCAAACAAGTCTCACGAGACTTGGCTTCCGAAGGCTCGCTGTACATATCCTGCTAGTGTCATAGCAGATATGCAGCTAGAAGACTTTGTCACATGGGCGCATGACTCTGCCACAGAAGTTCCCCAAATGGAGAAGGCTCACATCGTTCTGGGCTCTACTAACCAGTGACTTCTTCCCTGCACAACCAACAACAGGGTGTTCAACACCTGAGACTTGGCAAAGGAAAACACTACGATGCCAAGAATCGGGGTGTGCGACACTCTGGCCGAACCCGGCGAGGCTCACAAACGAAGGAGGCAAACTGGAAGAAAACAGCGCTGCTCCACCAGGCATGCGCCCAAGGGAGTTTGGGCGCATAGCCCCAACCAGAACACTTCTGTCTTCAACATGCTGGGCATCCAGAGCCATGCGCCCAGGCTCTCTGGATCCATACTATGCGCCCACATCAATGAGGCTCAAACATGCTGTCAAGGAGCATGCGCCCAAGGCCAGTCTCCAAGGCCTATGCGCCCACAACAAAAAGGCAGGCCCCAACGCGTATAGCACGGGCTGTCCTCAAGGACATCACAGAACTTAGGTGTGGGGGTTGCCCCTGCACATGAACTAAGTCTGGATGCACCTACTCTCCTTACAAACCCGCATGCAAAGCTCGGCAATGCATGCAACATGGGTTGTAAGGCAAAACTCCCTTCCGCTGACTTGCGCAACATGATAAATCATAAGCGCAAAGCGAGGGAGAACATAACAATTCATAGTGCACTTCCGTGCACCAGTATTGTTATCAACTGTTGTTGCTCCAAAGCAACAAGAGTGCCTCAGAGAAAATCCATGTTTCGACGGCTATACTTCTCTGACGACAAGAAGCCACTATGTGTTTCATCCAACATGGCTTCGTGGGGTCCCCCTTACGGAAGTCCAAATCAAAGACGGTGGACTACGAACCCAACTTTCTCTCTTAGCTCCGCAAGAAGAAGAAGGAGAAGTCTACCAACAGATGGCCAACAGGCTGTCGCATCCGAAGGAGTCTATATGGGCACTCGATCAAAGGCAAGACTCCGTATGGACGACGAAGATTCCCAAGCCGGGGGTAGCATTCCCTCGGAATCTGAAGCAGATGACCCTCACACTGGGGGTAGCCTTCCAGAGGACGATGATCCCTCTGAATCCGATGGCGACTATCTACCTCCTCTACCTGAAGATGAAGAACTTATCCACTCGGAGACAGACAGTATCAGCACCAGTTGCACTGCTTCCTCTGTTCATCCTCGCATGCTATCTACATACATGGCAGACGGAGAAAGACCTGAAGAAGCCAGTGATCAGATTAGCAAACGGCTAGAGGGTCTCGAAACAACATTCGCCAAGATCACTGATATGCTTACCAGTATCATGGCAGTTCAAGCTGCTGGGCTGTTCCTCCACCTCAACAAAACGCCTCGGCCCACGTTAGTCCGACTCACAGCAACAACCCTCCTTCACTACAAAAGGAGTATCATTCCATTGCGCCTCCTCCAAATCTTGCAAATGCTGGGGGTGGACCTTCGCCAACAACGCCTGACAACCGTTCAGCAGCCGTTTCCCAACACCTGCTCAATAAACATGATGCAATTGATTCCTTGGTCGCTCGCCTCGACACCATCTCACACAAAGACGAGCTTCAGAAGATAGGGATATCTCAACCGTATCCCCCTGAATGGGAGAATGCTACTTGCCCTCCTAACTACAAGTCGCTGACGCTGAACTCATTTGACGGTTTGACTTCTCCTCGTCAGCACATGACGTACTTCAACACGCAGACTCTGCACTTGCCCAGAGACGATCCGTTCCTGTCGAAGCTGTTTATTAGCACCTTGCAGGGGGTAGCCTTCGAATGGTTCTGCAGTCTGCTTGACGGGTGTATCAATTCATTCAAAGATTTGGAGAGGTTGTTCCTCAACAGGTTTTACGAGAGTGGCATGCATGTTAGTATGTCCACCCTCATCGAGACCAAGCAAAGGAGGACTGAGTCTGTCATCGCCTTCATCGAACGCTTCAGGCGTTTAGCACCGAAGATGCCCTTCGGCATACCAGACTCAGAACTTATGGATACTTGTCGACACAACTTTCTTCCTACAGTGAAATTTTGTCTAGGTATACATAAGTATGATACATGTCCCGCTTTTATTGGGGTCGCTGATGCTGCTGAAAACGACGTTCCTAACTTGGAACTACTGGGGTTGAAGACACCAAAATCCGAAGACAAAGGCAAGCATCCTCAAACTATCCCTATTCGTGGGGGGTAAAAGGAAAGAAATCCTGAAAGTCAACACATCCAAAGGAGCTTCCAATTCTCAGGGCGCCTCCGACAAGCCTAAGGAGACCTTCTCCTTCGACGAAGACGATGTCATTACCATCTTTCACACATTGACGAAGGGTAATAAGCTAACATTGCCTCTACCACGACGTCCTGCAGAGGCGAGCCAACTCAATGATCCCAAGTACTGTCTCTATCATCAGTACGTGCATCACTCCACCAAGGACTGCATCGTCCTGAAGAAGAAGATACAACAGCTTATCGACAGCCAAGTGATCAACCTCGAAGCTGAAGACAAGGTTGTATCTGCTAACATGATCTCTCTTCAGTTTGGCAACTTTCCTCCTACAGAAGTCCCAGACGGCGTGGTCCCGATCCCCAAAGCGATGATAGAAGTCATCAACCTACCACCAGCTCGCAACTCGACCTTGGTCCCACTCACAACTGAACGTGGTGAGATCATGTGGGTCCACCCGGACCTTGTCCAAGAAGTGACGCAGGGGGTAGCACCTCCCAAAGCAAGAAGGGGCAGAAAATTCAAGCCATGCCATATGGTATCCTCCCCCATCTACGAGGTTCTATCTGGCGAGACGTGATCGGGGAAGACTTATCTCTGGATGTACGATCCCGCACAAGAAGAAGTAGTACCTCCTCAAGCTCATGTTGCCCCCACAAGCTCAGAAGCCGGCCCATCCAAGCCTCAAACCACGGACAAATCCAAGCAGAAGGAGACGCGGTTTGACAAATCTTTAAAGGCGCCAGCTCCCGAAGGCATGGATCGGCCCTACAACTTTGACATACTGGCTCAGCTAGCCAATACACCTGCCAGGTTGTCTCTGTTCGATCTATTGCGACTCTCCAAAGAAACACGGAAGGCCTTAAGTGAGGCATTACTACAACTCTTACCTCGCTGAAGTCAAAGCCCCCGCTGAAGATCCTATCTCCTGTCCCCACTGCCACAGTACTATGGAAGTGGTGCCCAACATCACCTTCTCACAGGAGGACATGCTACTCAAGAATAATCGTCATGATAAACCCCTGTACTATACAGGGTATATCGGAGAATCAAGGTGGACCGCATGCACATCGATCCAGGATCCTCCCTCAGCATCATTCCTAGAAATTTGCTTCAAATTCTGGGAATCCCTCTGCACAAGCTATCCGCAACCAACACAACTATCATGGCTTTCAATGCTGGTCGAAACCATCCGCTGGGCAAGATCCGTCTCAAATGCCAGATCGGTGATCTTCGAACGGAGATTTCCTGCTATGTGATCGATGCAAATGTATCCTACAACGTCTTGTTGGGACGTCCATGGATACACGAGAACATGATCGTTCCTTCCACACTTCACCAATGCTTCAAGTACGTCAACAGCGACGGTGTCGTGAAGACGGAGTTTGCCGATGTCGATCCTTTCAAGGGCATCGAAGCTTACTATGGAGATTCGGTACTTTACCAATCTCAACCCCCAAGAATGACGGCAACGAAGCTGAGAATGAAGCTGAAGCAAGTCCATCCTCCAATGGTCCCCTGATTATCCGAGTCAAAGGACGTACTACCCCAAAAAGTACTCCGAAGCCTCTTACAATCTGGGTGAAAAAGAAGAACCCTGACAAGGTCAAGCCACTGACTATCACTCTCAACAAGACATCCCGGAAGGAACCTACTGACGCCCGTCCCCCCAATCCTGAAGAATTACCCTACGTGGTGAACTCGGCCAAGACTGTGGCTCCTCTTCCAGATGATGATCCTCTCAATGAGTATACCAATACTCATAAGAATGTACCTTCGGTGGATGATGTTATTACTGAATAAGAACTTGCGTATTTCCTTAGTAAAGGTTTATCTTTGAATTACTCCGATGTCTATCAATCTGTAAACCACTACATAGATACGATATACGCTCTAGAGAACGGCATAGGACCACACCTCTGCATGCCGGTCACAACACCTTACCTGCAGGAAAAAGTTTACCCTGAAGATATCCTCTACTTCATCGTTCCAGCCAGAAAGAAAGATGAAGAGCTAATCATCTTCGGTCGTATAATTGGCGAGAGAAAGTTCGTTCCAAGACTCTATTTCTCCCAA
>JANAVB010029219.1:1239027-1380979 GCA_029216955.1 Iris pallida
TAAAAGAATTTCATCCTCGAAATTAAAAATAAGGCTTACTAACGAAGAATTGCAATAGCGTAACTAGGAATAGTTCAAGGGATACGCTAGGTCACTACGGTGTCTCCTAATAACTCATGTAATAATCAATCCTAAACAATTTGGTTTTGCAACATTAAATTATAGATGGTCATCTCTAGTTGCTCTTCTTGGTACTGATGGTCTTGCATTAATCATGTTGAAGGCTTGTCCTTCTTGATCTTCAAGGGATTATATTTAATAATCTTTCGACCACTATATCCTCGGTCCCTTTAACTCTTGAATCTAACCAACTAATTTGTTTAAAGGTTTCATCCTATATTATTTCTTTCTAAACCTTGAATAAAAAATTAATTAGTAATAATAATCTACAACCATATAATTCTTGAAAGTAAATATAATCTCCTCTCTCGCATGCCTGTAAACTCACATGGCCTTGAGGACATCTACCCACCTTTGGTCACACTACCCCATCAACCATATGCTATTCTAAAATTTTTGTAACCCTTGCACACTAGTTGCAAAAATCACTACCACTAGATAACTATGGCATATGGCATCTCTAATCCCCTCCTATCTATAAAGCAATCAAAATACAATAAGCAAACTAGTTTATACTATAACTTAAGAATTTTTGATAAATTCTAGTAAGCACGATCATTCGTCACACCGAAATATGAAGGGACGAAAAACAATGGTACGAGGAAGCAATGTAAGAACATTCGAGAGCAAATACGAAGTCCAAGGACGGTAGAGAAATTTCTAAAAGAATCATCATGGCAATTGTGGATTGAGATTTCTGAAGGTTTATTCATATGCGCAGGCCCGCTCGGTACAATAACGTAACCGAAACGGCTAACTCGACCTGCATAGGCCACCAAAAAAATATGTAACGCCCCCGTCCCAAAATATGTAGGACTAGGATACGTATACATGCCAGCTACGTATTAACTAGACTCTAGCCCTGCTCGAATACGTATAAGCTGTCTACATTGGGTCGAAAATGGCATGTCAACTATATTTCAATCCAAAATAATAATCTCAAGTGGGAACCAGTGTATTAATGCTTATCAAACAATAATACACTGATGCCATTTGAATATAAATACAAGAATAGATAATTAGTAATAAGGTTGGCCAGACCTTAATACAATCAACTGAACAGGCTCATGATAAAAAGTAAAGCTGGTAAAACTAGGCTATACAGCTAAAGATGTCATCATTAAATATAAAAGATGAAAGAATGATAAAAGTACCACTATCGATACCTGAATCCTGGAGATACAACCGTCCCCCAATCTATCCTTCTATTCTAGCAGTCTCAATAATTACCTGAAAGAAAACCAGCAATAACCTGGAGAGATCACCAGGTCCTTAGAGGGACGTACCAAGATACATAATATACAAGCCTACTGTACAGTAAATATAACATACAGAAAAGAGGAAAGTAAAACAGACAATGATCAAATAAAGATGTCTCGATACCGTAACGCCATGGGACGCTCCCAATCTCGAGACAAAAGCTAAGTCTCTACTACCGTAATGCCACGGGACACTCCCAGTACTATAGATGGGGGATAACAGGTCGATAACGAGTCTCTAACACTGTAACGCCATGGGACGCTCCCAGTCCTAGAGATGGAACAATAAGTCTATAAGGAGTCTCTATACCGTAATGTAATAGGATGCTCCCGATCTAGAGATAACATAGGTCAATCATTAGCAAGCAATCTCGACTACAGGTTAAGTCAACTCAATTGAACGTAGACTAAGGACTAGCAAATATCATAATGACACTCATAAGAAATAAAGAGTAACACATAGAGAACAAATAATGAACGTGCAAGCAAAATAAGAACATAACAGTATAAGAATATGAATAGAAGGTGACGAAATATGACTGAAAAGAAATAACAATATAAAAATGCATGAAAATAAACTGTACAAGTAGGCAAGGTATACTAGCTTGGAGTTTTGTCCAATCTGTGCTGAGACTGCAGTACCAATGTCTACCCGAACTATCAATGAACTAATGAATCATACTCCATGCAATATCTCTCAACCCCAAATCACAAACAAATATGTATTATTCACTAAATATAATATGACTATTAATCCTACCCAGATAGCTTGTGTCATTCTAAGTCGTGTAATACCAATGTTACCTAAGTCATTTATTAATCATACTGTCACGACCCGCACCCAATATTTCGGCATGAACCGTGTACATGCCCAGTCTACGCCGCAGAGTCGGCGGTAGAACGCTGTAACAATATAATGAACAACCACACAATAATATAATTCTCACATGGGACAACCACAACTCAAAGTCACAGCTCAATAACTAGAAAGTGAAATAATATCCATCTCAAAGGAAATGTATGATAATAAAATGAAATGATATCTCCACTACAAGTCTCAACATCAACTCAAAATCCAATACAAGTCTCAGCTCTAACTAAAATGAAACTAAACAAACGCAGCAGGATCAGACGCTGCGTACTCCTCCTGATAAGCAAAATCTATCTCAACTAAATCCCCCATGTATGGGCCATACTGGTCAGGGCACTCGACCTCCTCACAATCACCTAAAATTATTTGGTTACCCAGTCAGGATGGAACGAGTACAATTCATCGAATGCAGTTCCAATATATGAAAGTGACTATAAATAAAGGTTAGACATCAATCATGAGTTTTGAAAATAAATAGTAAAGCTGTGAGAAAAGACAGTAAATCAATAGTAAATAAAGTAGACAATACCTTCCCGACTGTTAGAAATACCTTTGATATGTGATCGGTCTGGGACACTACACCACACGGTCTACGAGGTCTACTTGTATGAAAAATAAGCATTGTCTACGATATCTACTTGCATAAAAAATAAGCACTGTCTACGATGTCTACTTGCAGAAAAATAAGCACTGTCTACGATGTCTACTTGCAGAAAAATAAGCACTGTCTACGATGTCTACTTGCAGAAAAATAAGCACTGTCTATGATGTCTACTTGCAGAAAAATAAGCACTGTCTACGATATCTACTTGCAGAAAATAAGCACTGTCTATGGTCGGATCACATATCTTTGGTATTTCATGCTCCCGACTCAATGTTTTATGATAAAATAAAATTCACATAATTAATGACCAATCAATGAGATATAGTGAAATTCAATATTGAAAACAGACAACAAACTGTACTCGCCTGAGGTCCCGAACTGCTGAAATAGATCCAATGCCCAGTCTGAGCCCAAATGACCTATTTAATAATTTATAAGGGTCAATATACAATATTGAATGTGTAAAATCAACAATTATTCTATTGGCCTATTGCATGGCCTAGGTTACCCTTTTCTCCTAGATTGAAATCTCTAACACTAGGGCTTGGGGTGAACCTGTACTGAAAATCATGATAAAGTACTAAGTGTTATTCTAATAACTACCCTACTGTCATCCTTCCATCCCAATACCCAGACCTACTTGTTATGGACTGTTGTTTAGTTACCCTGTAGAAATATCTCCTATATATACTTACTGTAGGCACCCTCTATATCAGTACTAGAGCATAAGTGCCCTTAGTACTCTTGAACCTAAAGCAAATAGATTACGTTACAAACTCATTGGTTGTGTGACCCCTGTGTGTCCAGGTTTGGACACTAGGTTGTGGATGTTCCTAATATCGGTAAGGTACTAATGCCAATCCCCTGCCATGATACTGGTCCCTGCATACTTCAGTGTTTTAAATCTACTTACCTATTTGTTTACAGCCTTAAGCTAGGACTGATACTTTCTACTTGGTGTCCTGTGGTTTTAGTAATTTGTACAATTTTAGGGTACCCTATGATACAGGTCAGCTAAGCCTCCAATTCAATGCCCCTTCTTGTGTACTGGAAACTAGTCCCATAATGCAACCCTCTGACTTCTACATGGCTTGATGCCTGTACTGGTGTTCCAGTCTTTAGGATCTCATTAGGAGTTCTCAGATATAGGGAAGTCTTGGGTTTCAGTTAGGCAGGATTGGAAGTCGAATTACTCATGTGTTTATGTGTCAGGTGTGAAAATGCACCATTTCCTGATCCCCCTTCTATTTACTAATACTTCTTCGATTTCAAGTCATGGGTGGGTCTCATCTAACCTTCCAGGTGATACATTCCCCTGTTACTCAGTATTATCTTAAATTTGGCGATCCTGTACACCCTGTCTTATAACCCTTCTTTATTCCCTGTGTGATGCCTTCAACAGTGTAGGAATACATACATGTTAGGTGGCTTGTAAGATGGACAACAAGAAACCATCCTATATCTGTATGAAATTTGGTTTATGGCATTAGGAACCTGCAGATAACTAGCCTTTATTGATTACTTGACCTTGCATCATCTGATACAGGGATGGTGTCAGATTTTACCAACTTAGTCCTATACACCTCTGTCTTACAATTCGACTTGAAGTCAACATCTAAAGGGCCTACTCACACACCTACACCTACTCCATGCTGAGGTGTCCTTGTTACTGCCAACCTGCCCTTCTATGTACGCAACCTGTACATCAATTCCCCCTTCTAGCCCATGTTAATTATTTGAGAGATATTAAGGGAAACCCAATGACAGTATCAGGACCTACAGGTAGGGATGTATCCTAATTACTACTGGGTGTTCTCCCTATTACTGTGCCTATGTACCAGTGGGCAGGGAATGGTTTGTAGTAACCTTATGTATATGTTCCTGTGGGTGCAAAGGTTACCCATCCCTAAAGTTATAGTTGAGGATGTATCATGTGACCTGTATACTGGTACAGGTCTAGGACTTGGTAATTATGTGGTAGGCTATGTGCCAGGCACCAGGTACAACCCATTCCCTGTTTAACACAGGTTTGTAAGGACTAATTTCCTTCATGACAGGGTCTTGGTCTCAGGATCACCCATGGTTTGTGTATTCGAGAGGACTGCTGGTCAGTCCCAGTAGGGGGTTGGTGTTGATTTTGTACGTAGACCCCAAGTATCTTAATTATAGAGATGTGTCCTTCTAATCAGTGTACTTCGATTTGGTGTGTGTTTTGTGTATCAGCTATAGAAGACCTACCCCTTCTTTCCTGTGCACCTATTGAAGAAATACTATAAACACCTACCCATCTATCAACTGTCCTGCAAGATCAGGATATTAATTGCTTGAGAGAGAAGAAGGGGTACCTGTTTCAGCACAAAACTCCTACTTCGAAGCTCTGCTAGGCCCTTGGTGGCAGGAATAATAGGGGTTTGTTAGGGTTTGCAGGAAAAAGAATGCAGGAGAACATCCATATATATATATATATATATATATATATATATATATATATTGCAAATGACCTCTAGCCTAGTGGTTAAGAGAGATGCATGCGGCCCGAGTGGTCAGGAGATCGATTCCCGGTGGGAGCGTTCGCCACATTTACCTCTTTCAAAAAAAATATATATATATATATATACAAAGACATGGATGTGATCGGGATAGTTTCAGAGAGATTCAAATTTGTTTGAGTTTGATTCGAGTTTATCCTCTGATATTTGAATTCACTCTGTGCTTGATTTGAATTAGAAGTACAGACCCAATTCCAGTTTGAGCATTAGTCGCCAAGTTTAAATTTAAACTTTTTGTAATTAGGTCCCTGGATGATATAGTTTTGCAAGAGATCTCTTTATATTGAATGCTTATCCATATACTCAAGTATAATTGTTAAATGTAAATCATGAACCTAGAAAATTTATAAATGATACATAAAATAAATAATTAAATAATAATAAAAGAAAAATATAGATGGGGCTCACAAGTCTATCCCCCTTAAATTAATTTCGTCCTCGAAATTTAGGATAGATAAGAGGTGGAAATATACCCATGGCTCGAAAAGAAAAGGATAGCGTTCACGCATCTCGTCCTCCCTCTCCCAAGTGGACTCGCCTGGGGAGTGGTGTCTCCATGCGACGCAAACCAAGAAAATTACTTGATTCCTTAGCACCTTCTCTCTGCGGTCCAAGATCTCCACGGGCTGCTCCTGGTAACTGAGACTCGATCCCACCTCGATGTTCGAATGGTCCAAGACATGACTGGGGTCCGCCACGTATCGTCGCAGCTGGGATACGTGGAACACGTTGTGCACTCCTTCCAGTGAAGGCGGCAAGGCTAATCGGTATGCTACTGCACCGATTTTCTCGAGAATCTCAAACGGCCCAATGAAACGTGGGCTGAGCTTACCGCCTTTACCGAAACGGATCGTGCCACGTGTCGGAGAAATTTTTAAAAACACCAAGTCACTGACCTAGACGCACAAAATGTTAACACGAAACTCATAACCACACATGCAATTAAATCTTAAGTAAATTCTATACCTCAAACTCTAACGGTCTACGGTGACTGTCGGCCCAGTGCTTCTGCCTGTTCTGAGCCACGCGAAGCCGCTCTCTAATCATCTTGACCTTCTCTGCAGCATCTACTACCATCTCCGGTCCCAACAGTGCACGCTCTCCTACGTCGTCCCAAGACAGCGGGGTACGACATCTCCGACCATACAATGCCTCAAAAGGGGACATCTCGATACAGCTTGGTAGCTGTTGTTATAGGAGAACGCGATGAGGTGAAGGTGGTCCTCCCATGAGTCACCAAAATCTAGCACGCATGTCTACAGCATATCCTCGAGCGTCTGAATGGTCCGCTCTGACTGTCCATCCGTCTGCGGATGATAAGCAGTGCTGAACTTGAGCGCTGTGCCCAAACTAGCCTGTAGGCTCCTCCAAAAATGAGATATGAACCTGCTGTCACGATCTGACATGATACTCACTGGAATCCCATACAATCGGACTATCTGCTTCACATAAAGCTCTGCCAGCTTCTCTGTAGATAACCCCACTTTAAATGGAATAAAGTGGGCCGATTTGGTCAACCTATCAACGATGACCCAAATCGCATCCTTTCTGCCCGACGACCGTGGAAGATCGGAAAGGAAATCCATAGTGATGTGTTCCCACTTCCACTCGGGTATCGGTAGCGGCTGCAACAATCCTCCTGGTCTCTGCCTTTCGGCTTTGACCTGCTGACATACGATGCACCTAGAAACGAAATGGGCCACTTCCTGTTTTATACCATACCACCACACGTGGTTGTGCAGATCTTTGTACATCTTATTGGCTCCCGGATGTAGAGAATACTGGAAGCGGTGTGCCTCCTGCATAACTTCCTCTCTCAATTCCCCACTAGGTACACAAAGCCTCGTCCCGTGCCGCAACGAACCATCCTCGGTAATAATGAAGTCGTCTAGCAAGCCGGCCCGTGCTTGTGTTATGATGCTCTTCAGCTGCTCATCCTAATGCTGTGCCTCCCGAATCCTGTCCATCAGCCCTGACTGAATCTGCATGCCCATCATCTGTATCTCGGCTCATGGAATGATAATCTCGATGCCCAAACTCTCTAAATCTGCTAACAAGTGACGATCTCGGGTCAAGCACATTGCCACGGGATACCTGCTTAAAGCATCCGCAACAACGTTGGCTTTTCTCGGATGATACTGCAGTGATATACCATAGTCACTCATCAGCTCAAGCCATCTGCGCTGCCTCATGTTCAACTCCTTTTGCTTGAAGACGTACTTCAAGCTTTTGTGGTCAGTGAAGATTTCTATTCGCTCTCCGTACAAATAATGTCTCCACAGCTTTAAGGCGAAGATCACGGCTGCCAACTCAAGATCGTGAGTGGGATATTTCTTCTCATGTGGTCTCAACTGTCAAGACGCATAGGCTATCACTCTCTTGTTCTGCTCTAGGACACAACCTAGTCCTTTGCCCGAGGCATCACTATAAATGGTGAAAACTCCCGATCCTGAAGGCAAGGCTAAGATAGGGCCTGTCGTCAGTCTCTTCTTCAACTCATCAAACGCAGCCTGACAATCCTCCGTCCACACGAACTCCACATCCTTCCTTGTGAGCCTAGTGAGTGGCTCTGCAATCCGAGCGAAGTTCTGTACAAACTTTCGATAATACCCTGCTAACCCCAAGAAGCTTCGTATCTCCGCCACTGTAGTCGGAGTAGACCATGCTTCCACTGCTGTCACCTTCTTCGGATCAACGGATATACCGTCTCCTGTCACCACGTGACCAAGGAACTCCACCTTGTCCAAGAAGAACTCATATTTTGAGAGTTTTCCATAGAGCTTCTCCTTCCTGAAGGTCTCTAGCACGATCCTCAGATGTTCCTCGTGCTCCTCCGGTGTTTTCGAATAGATGAGTATGTCATCGATAAACACCACTACGAACTTGTCAAGGTATGGATGGAATACCTTGTTCATCAAGTTCATGAAGACTGCCGGAGTATTAGTCAACCCGAACGGCATCACCATAAACTCGTATTGTCCATACTTGGTCCGGAAGGTAGTCTTCGGTATATCTTCTTTCTTCACTTTCAACTGATGATACCCCGACCTCAAATCTATCTTTGAGAATACCCGCGCACCGCTCAACTAATCGAAGAGATCGTCTATCCTCGGCAGCGGATACTTGTTCTTGATAGTAAGATTGTTCATGGTTCGGTAGTCGATGCACATTCGCACCGTACCGTCCTTCTTCGGCACAAAAAGGACAGGGGAGCCCCATGGCGACGAACTCTCTCTGATGAACCCTTTTTCTAGCAATTCATCTATCTGCTTCTTCAATTCTTCAGCCTCCTTGTTGTTGATCCGATATACCGGTTGAGCCGTCGGTTCTGCGCCTGGCACTAGATCAATAGCAAACTCGATGTCTCTGTCTGGCGGTAATCCTGGTAAGTCTTCGGGAAAAACGTCTGTGAACTCCGTGATGATGGGATGTGGGATCTCCTCTTCCTCGATCATAGCTCCACAAATAGCTCCGTGCTGCTGCTCGACTGCTCCTCTCGCGAACTCGAATGTCGGTACCCCCGGAGGACTGAATACGACATATCCACGGTGGCAGTCTATACTGGCAAAATTCTTACTCAACCAATCCATGCCGAGAACGATGTCAAAACTCGGTAGTGGTATTACGAGTAAGTTGGCGCGCAACTCCCTACCTCCCAAGGTGATGCGCCGCCTCATGCAAATATCCTTGACTAGGATAATGCCTCCGCCTGTCATAATTTTGCAACTACCGCCCAAGGATACAGACGCTACACTATGCTTGAATACAAAAGCTACAGAGATAAAACTATGGGATGCACCGAAATCAAACAAAGCTACAGCGGAAATAGAATCAAGAAGTATGGAACCTGCTATCACGTCCGGGGTAGGCTCTGGCTCCTCAACGATCATGGCAAAAGCTCGGCCCTGCTGGGGTACGCCTCTCTGCTGGTGCTGAGCGAAACGCTGCTGCTGAGTAGGTAATGGGGGACCTCGTGGCTGAGGTGCTGCGGGTTCTCTCTGTGCCGGTGCCATCTCGTGTCCTGTCCGTTTAGGGACCAGTAAGCAGTCTTTCAGCTGATGCGATGGAGATCCACAATATAAGCATGCTCCGAGTCTCTTCTGGTAGTCGTCCCAAATGTGTCCGCTCCTCCCGCAGTGAGTGCAGTGCGAAACCTGTTGTTGCTGTCTCTGCGGCTGCTGGGTCTGGGCTCGGGCTGGAACCCGGTTCTGCTGGTATGCTGGGGTTTTACCAGTAGACTGGAACTGCTGCTGATGATGGTGCTGAAAGGTCTTCGGCTGGAATTGGGGACGCTTCGTCGGGGCTGATTGGTTGTTGTTTCCTCCAAAAGTCTCTCGACTCCTCTTTGGTCTGTAATTCAGTTCTTCCTCCACTGCTTGGGCGACCTCCAAAATCTCCTCATAGGTAGTAGCTCGGTTGGTGGAGATGGCTAAGCGAATATCGTGTGACAGTCCCTTCCTGAACCGTCGTGTCTTGTCTTCCGGGGTGCTGACCAAGTTCTCCGCAAAGCAACTAAGACGAGAAAACTCTGCTGTATATTCATCGACGGTGTAGTTGCATTGCTCCAGATGCTCGAACTGGCTCACTAGTGCCTCTCGTGCCATATATGGGTAGAACTTCTTCTTGAACAGGCACTTGAACTCTTTCCAAGTTACGTCTGGAGCAGAAAAGCGGGGCTCGCCTTGGTACCATGTCCGTACGATATCGAAAAGTTGTCCACTGACTGACTCTATCTTCAGATCTTCTGGGACTCGGGCCATCTTCAGATATCTCTCCACGTTCTTCAGCCATTCGTCAGCGTAGACGATCCCCTCTGTCCCATAGAACGGTATGGGCCTAAAGTCCATGAAGTGCTTGGGATTCCCCGGTTGCTGTCGGGGAGCATCTCGAATCTGAAGTGCCTCTCTCAGAGTGTCGCAAAACATGTTGGCCTGCTGCTGGATGATCCCGAGGAGTGTGACATTGTCCAGTGCTGGTGGCGGAGACAGTGCAGGCGCCGGGTACATCGCTGGCACGGGATATATAGTAGGTGCTGGGTACATCACTGGAGCTGGATGCATGGCTGGTGCTGGGTACATATAGGGAGTCTGCTGCTCATAGGTGCGGAATACATGGCTGGTGCTGGATGCATCGTAGGTGGTGGATAAACAGCTGGTGCTGGTGGAGGAATGGGTGCTGGTGCTGGCGTCTGTGGAGGGAACTGTGGTAGAGGTAGAATGTCGTCCCTGCGGAACCTCGAGAACCGTGGCTGAGCCGGTCCGCCCTGGTGAGTAAGCTGGCCTCCCTGAGTCGGAGGGGTCTCGTAGGTGAAAAATCCACCAGCTGTCGGTGGCGTGTTCAGTACGGCGTTGTTCCTGTCTTACGAGTCCATTGGCTGAAAACAAGAAAATTCATTAGACGATAGAGCGATTCAAACAGGATGCATAAAGGTACTTGAAATCGAATATAGAAGTCAATGATGTAATTTCACACCATGGAGATAGTCCTTAGGTCCTTATTCCTAGTCCTAATCACAGGCCCGCAGTAGTACGACTAACTTAAGTACTACCACGGTTTCGTTGGCCTTGCGAAATGTCGACCTGCATGGGCCACCATAAAAACGTGTCACGACCCGCACCCAATATTTGGGCATGAACCGTGTACACGCCCAGCCTACGCCGCAGAGCCGGCGGTAGAATGCTGTAACAATATAATGAACAACCACGCAATAATATAATTCTCACATGGGACATCCACAACTCAAAGTCACAGCTCAATAACTAGAAAGTGAAATAATATCCATCTCAAAGGAAATGTATGATAATAAAATGAAATGATATCTCCACTACAAGTCTCAACATCAACTCAAAATCCAATACAAGTCTCAGCTCTAACTAAAATGAAACTAAGCAAACGCAGCAGGATCAGACGCTGCGTACTCCTTCTGATAAGCAAAATCTGTCTCAACTAAATCCCCCATGTATGGGCCATACTGGTCAGGGCACTCGACCTCCTCGCAATCACCTAAAATTGTTTGGTTACCCAGTCAGGATGGAACGAGTACAATTCATCGAATGTAGTTCCAATATATGAAAGTGACTATAAACAAAGGTTAGACATCAATCATGAGTTTTGAAAATAAATAGTAAAGCTGTGAGAAAAGACAGTAAATCAATAGTAAATAAAGTAGACAATACCTTCCCGACTGTTAGAAATACCTTTGATATGTGATCGGTCTGGGACACTACACCGCACGGTCTACGTGGTCTACTTGCATAAAAAATAAGCACTGTCTACGATGTCTACTTGCATGAAAAATAAGCACTGTCTACGATGTCTACTTACAAAAAAATAAGCACTGTCTACGATGTCTACTTGCAGAAAAATAAGCACTGTCTACGATGTCTACTTGCAAAAAAATAAGCACTGTCTACGATGTCTACTTGCAGAAAATAAGCGTACTGTCTATGGTCGAATCACATATCTTTGGTATTTCATGCTCCCGACTCAATGTTTTATGATAAAATAAAATTCACATAATTAATGACCAATCAATGAGATATAGTGAAATTCAATATTGAAAACAGACAACAAACTGTACTCGCCTAAGGTCCCGAACTGCTGAAATAGATACAATGCCCAGTCTGAGCCCAAATGACCTATTTAATAATTTATAAGGGTCAATATACAATATTGAATGTGTAAAATCAACAATTATTCTATTGGCCTATTGCATGGCCTAGGTTACCCTTTTCTCCTAGGTTGAAATCTCTAACACTAGTGCTTGGGGTGAACCTGTACTGAAAATCATGATAAAGTACTAAGTGTTATTCTAATACTACCCTATTGTCATCCTTCCATCCCAATACCCAGACCTACTTGTTATGGACTGCTGTTTAGTTACCCTGTGGAAATATCCCCTATATATACTTACTGTAGGCACCCTCTATATCAGTACTAGAGCATAAGTGCCCTTAGTACTCTTGAACCTAAAGCAAATAGATTACATTACAAACTCATTGGTTGTGTGACCCCTGTGTGTCCAGGTTTGGACACTAGATTGTGGATGTTCCTAATATCAGTAAGGTACTAATGCCAATCCCCTGCCATGAGACTGGTCCCTGCATACTTCAGTGTTTTAAATCTACTTACCTATCTGTTTACAGCCTTAAGCTAGGTCTGATACTTCCTACTTTGTGTCCTGTGGTTTTAGTAATTTGTACAATTTCAGGGTACCCTATGATACAGGTCAGCTAAGCCTCCAATTCAATGCCCCTTCTTGTGTACTGGAAACTAGTCCCATAATGCAACCCTCTGACTTCTACATGGCTTGATGCCTGTACTGGTGTTCCAGTCTTTAGGATCTCATTAGGAGTTCTCAGATATAGGGAAGTCTTAGGTTTCAGTTAGGCAGGATTGGAAGTCGAATTACTCATGTGTTTATGTGTCAGGTGTGAAAATGCACCATTTCCTGATCCCCCTTCTATTTACTAATACTTCTTCGATTTCAAGTCATGGGTGGGTCTCATCTAACCTTCCAGGTGATACATTCCCCTGTTACTCAGTATTATCTTGAATTTGGGGATCATGTACGCCCTGTCTTATAACCCTTCTTTATTTCCTGTGTGATGCCTTCAACAGTACAGGAATACATACATGTCAGGTGGCTTGTAAGATGGACAACAGGAAACCATCTTATATCTGTATGAAATTTGGTTTATGGCATTAGGAACCTGCAGATAACTAGCCTTTATTGATTACTTGACCTTGCATCATCTGATACAGGGATGGTGTCAGATTTTACCAACTTAGTCCTATACACCTCTGTCTTACAATTCGACTTGAAGTCAACATCTAAAGGGCCTACTCACACACCTACACCTACTCCATGCTGAGGTGTCCTTGTTACTGCCAATCTGCCCTTCTATGTACGCAACCTGTACATCAATTCCCCCTTCTAGCCCATGTTAATTATTTGAGAGATATTAAGGGAAACCTAATGACAGTATCAGGACCTACAGGTAGGGATGTATCCTAA
This sequence comes from Iris pallida, assembly GCA_029216955.1. NCBI lineage: Eukaryota > Viridiplantae > Streptophyta > Magnoliopsida > Asparagales > Iridaceae > Iris > Iris pallida. The sequence continues at coordinate 1,252,448 of JANAVB010029219.1, forward strand.
TTACTACTGGGTGTTCTCCCTATTACTGTGCCTATGTACCAGTGGGCAGGGAATGGTTTGTAGTAACCTTATGTATATGTTCCTGTGGGTGCAAAGGTTATCCATCCCTAAAATTATAGTTGAGGATGTATCATGTGACTTGTATACTGGTACAGGTCTAGGACTTGGTAATTATGTGGTAGGCTATGTGCCAGGCACCAGGTACAACCCATTCTTTGTTTAATACAGGTTTGCAAGGACTAATTTCCTTCATGACAGGGTCTTGGTCTCAGGATCACCCATGGTTTTGTGTATTCGAGAGGACTGCTGGTCAGTCCCAGTAGGGGGTTGGTGTTGGTATTGTACGTAGACCCCAAGTATCTCGATTATAGAGATGTGTCCTTCTAATCAGTGTACTTCGATTTGGTGTGTGTTTTGTGTATCAGCTATAGAAGACCTACCCCTTCTTTCATGTGCACCTATTGAAGAAATACTACAAACACCTACCCATCTATCAACTGTCCTACAAGATCAGGATATTAATTGCTTGGGAGAGAAGAAGGGGTACCAGTTTCAGCACAAAACTCCTACTTCGAAGCTCTGCTAGGCCCTTGGTGGCAGGAATAATGGGGGTTTGTTAGGGTTTGAAGGAAAAAAAACAAAGGAGAACATCCATATATATATACAAAGACATGGATGTGATCGGGATAGTTTCAGAGAGATTCAAATTTGTTTGAGTTTGATTCGAGTTTATCCTCTGATATTTGAATTCACTCTGTGCTTGATTTGAATTAGAAGTACAGACCCAATTCTAGTTCGAGCATTAGTCGCCAAGCTTAAATTTAAACTTTTTGCAATTAGGTCCCTGGATGATATAGTTTTGCAAGGGATCTCTTTATATTGAATGCTTATCCATATACTCAAGTATAATTGTTAAATGTAAATCATGAACCTAGAAAATTTATAAATGATACATAAAATAAATAATTAAATAATAATAAAAGAAAAATATAGATGGGGCTCACACATACCATCTAGAACTAGGTTACACTAATCTCTATGATCATTAGTTGTTAATAATAGAGATTACAAACTCTAGGGTTAAATATTAAGTTTGTATCTCGTAATTCGTACAACGAACCTATGACGCGCGAATCGAGACAAGATGATCAACCATAAGGTTAACAATCTTATCTTGGCGATCCATACGGTCACTTTTTTAGGTTTAGCGATGTGAGATCACTGGAATCAACTGATGTGAAACCTAATTTTTGTAGAGTAAATTAATATTAATATTATAATATTATTTCTATTATTATTAGTATTATTTGTGAGTTTAAAATAAATTTCGAAAATTAAATATGGCTTTTGTTTGTCGACCAGACCCGAGCCCGGACCCGATTCCCGAACCCAGACCCGGACCTAACCTTTTCTTTGAAAATCTGATTCTCTTTAAAAAAAAAAAAAAGATTTTCCAGGAGCTGGTCCAACTTCCAGCACTTCACGTTTTTTTCCTCTCTCCTTAATTCACTCTTCCTACAATAACTCTCAGCACAAACTCACCCCTTATAACTCCCCACTCAAACTCCTCACAGGAAAACCCATTACTCTTCCCCTCTTTATTTCACTCCAGAGAGTAACCCCCACTCCTTCCTTATAACTCCCCATACTTTCTCCCCTTCACTAACCCACTCCCTCACATCCCTCCAGAACCTCTTCTCTAGAGAAGCAAAGCCCCATCATCTCTCTCTCTTACAAATTCCCTCAACTCTCCACCCCTTTCCCGAAACCACGGCTCCCCAACTCCGGCCTCCCGCCGCAACCCCCGCGCCCGACACTCTCCAGCGGCCCCGACTCTCCGGCGGCGCGACCCCCGGCCACCTCTTCGTCGGCGCCCGCCCGGCGACAGCACCCGAGCCCGACGCCGACCCCTTCACCCCCGCGAGCCGCGTCCCGCCGGCGCCCTTAGCGCGGCCGACCCCGGCGGCCTTCCCCAGCCGCGCGTCCCCGAGCCCCAGCAGCGCCCGACGCCGCTCGACGTCCTTCGCCGGCCCCATCAGCGCCTCCTCGGCGCGTTTCCAGCGCAGCCCCTTCGCCGCGAGCAGTTCCCGCCGACGCGTTGTCCCAGCGCCTCGTCGCACCCGGACCCCGATCCAGCGCACTTCTGCTGTTGCCGTGCCCGGCCAGCACCCCAGCGCTATCCACGGGTTCCCGACTTGCTGTTCTCGTTTTTCTTTTTCTATAACTTGCATCTGAGAGCTCTAGCCGAGCAACCCAAGGTATAACCTCTGTCCCGTCCCATTTTCTTCAGTCTATGATGAGATTGGTCCCCGATTCCCTTCCGGGAATTCGGTTTTTAGCGACGTCGTAATTTCGGAACCTTCGGAAAGGTTCTGTTGGTTGTTTTGATCTTTTCGAACCTTTTGGAAATGATTTTCTTAAATATGTTTAGCTTCTGGATATTTTCGGTAGCGTGTTGTGAATGTTTTGGTTGGATTCGGACTTCCGAATTTGGTTCGGGTTGTTCCGAATTAATCTGTGGATTGGTTATGGATTATTTTTATATATATTTTTTGGAATTCCCTGGTTTGGGATTTGCAGGAAAAAGATTGGCATATTTCCCAGTTTTTGGGTTGACCAAAAACAGAGGAGATGCTGCCGGATTTTTCCGTAAATTTAATTATATTTTAAAAATGATTTCAAAATGGATTTCGGAATTATATTAAATATTTGGATTTTTGGGCGACGACCGTATCGGTCAATGGGCCCCGGCTAAGTGCAAACGAAACCGACTTCGCCCGGACGTTGAGGCATTAGCCTAGTTGACGATTGGACCATATCTGAGACTCGATAAATATTTACTTTATTTTTTACCATTTAATTTATTTCATTATTTATTTATTTATAATTAATTATAGTTTAAGAACTAACGGCAGTTTCTGTCTTATTTCAATTTATATAAATAAATTGTAATGGGCATAAGCCCAGCTGGTTGTTGATTCTGTAACTGTAATATGGTAGCGTAGGTTTTTTGGTTATTTGCTGATTTTGCGAGTTTTTGTAGCATACGAATAAATTTAATAAAAGTTATTTTCATTAATAAAGATTTTCTCACCTAAAATCTACAAGTTTTAATATTAACAACGATCATGTATTTCTCACTAAAATAAGAAATTTAGTTTTATATTTATAGTTACTAAAATACAAAGTTTTAATCAATTAAATTGGTATCGACGAGTTTTCCCAAAATACAAAGTTTAAACGATCGTTTCCCTCGTTATAAATTCAACGTACCGATAATCGTAATTCTGTTTGTGTTTTGTTAAATAAGAATTAAAATGGATTAGGACACAATTAGAGATTTCAACTAGCGTAGCTAGATTGGTAACCCTGGAATCTGAGTCAATTTCTCGAATGTAGAAATTCGAGGACGATTCTGAAAATCCCATCTCGAAGTCTTCATCCCTTCAAGTCCTGTCCATTTGAGGCAAGTACATTTTGTGTTAGTTTACAATTATTTAGTAATCATTTTATTGCAAGTTTAAACCACGATACAACACGGAGCTCTCTTTGAGAGCATTGACTGTAACTACTGTAACTATTGGGGACTGGGAGAGTAGTGTAATGAGTATGACCACATCCAAACTACTGTAACTATATTAGCTTACCCCTCATACACACGGGGATAAGCCGTATCTGAACTGTAACAAACCTAAGCCGGTCATATTTTATTGCCTATTCACATCACAGAACTGTAACTGTTTTAAAACTGTAACTGCTTAGTTGATTTTCAAAACTGTTTAAAAGTGCATCATTCTATTATTATTTCAATTGTCAAATTAGCATGAATTGTACTTTGGTCCCTCCTGACTGGAGACCCAACATTTTTAGGTATCACTGATGAGGCTTTGTTTCGCGATATTTTCCGAGGTCCCAACTAGAGGACGATGATTTCGAGACTGATGAACTGTGTACCTAAAGTTTTATTTTCTTCATGATGTATGTAGAAAATGGTTTTAAGTTGTATCTTTTATTTCATTGTAAAAGTTTTTAAATTTGGAATAATAAATTGTGGCAATTATTGTGTTGTTGATATTACCTGCGAATGGATACAGCTTACTGCCGCCATCTCAACTACGGTACAGGCTTGGCATGATCCGATTCGACCCAAGAAATTGGGACCGGGTCGTGACATGTTTTTAGTGGTGGCACATGCAGGTTCGAGAAACAACAACTTAGAACATATTTAGAAACAATTAGAACACTAGAACATCAATTTGTCACAACATAGACCGAAATGTATTATAAATAAATATTTTTGTTTGCTATAGACTGGTAGGCTACCTTGCTTATGTTTGCATCCTAAACCTTCCATAGAATGGCCATTGACAAGACCAATCCTGCTGGCGATGAGGTGTCATCTCCGGATCATACCCCATCTCCTCAACCAAGTTCAGGGTTTATTCCCTCGCAGCTGATTGACCTTCCCCATATTTCATCCAGTGAAGTTTTCACTACACTGGCGAATCCTACCTCTTCTCAAACTGAGTTGCATTTCCTTGGTGAAGTACCCATTCCTGTTGCTCCACCAGTACCAGCAAACACCTCCCAAATGGTTGCCCTATTTCAAGAAATCCTGGAGTTCCAGAAGGCTCAAGCTGAAGCCCAGCAGGAACAGATGAATATCGCGAGAGAAGTCATGAAGAACGTCAATGATGTAGCCTTAGCTATCTTAAACCAAGTTGGAGCGGAACCTCATCCTAGGAGGGATACCCCTGAATTTAGAAGATATTTGAGCCCTATCCGGCAGTCATATCGTAAGAAGCTATTGGTTTGTGACTACTGTAAAAGGCTTGGTCCCCAAGCCATTATTTGTCGCAAGAGATTGGGAAAATGTTTGGCATGTGGATCTGCTGAACATCGGGTAAAGGACTGCCCCTTATCTTTCCATCAAACCAGAGCACATATCCCAACAACACCTATTAGGCCACAACCTAGGGACTCTCTTCCTATCCTGCAGACCTTGCCTCCTACAATAAGGCATGATACAGACTCGATGTTCACAGAAGATGAAGCAGTTGGAGACTGCTCATGCAAGAGTCAGAACCATGAAGAATAGTACCTAGGACTGCTGAATAGCATTATCTATTGTTATAAGAAGTTGTAACAGGATGTCCTTAGATCAATCATGAGAGTTTTTGCTGTAATTCTCCACATGAATAAAGTTCTTAGTTATACCTTTATGGTAGATGTCTTCCCTGATAGTCTTCCAGGATTACCCCCAGATCGAGACATAGAGATCACCATTGACCTAGTCCCCGGCTCTCCCCCTATTTCTAAGGGATGCTACAGAGTCAACCCGAAGGAGGCCAAGGAGATGAAGGATCAGATCAATGAACTGAAGGCTCTGGGATTCATTCGAGACGGAGCTTCACCCTGGGGAGCACTTGTCTTGTTTGAGCCCAAGAAGGACGGAACAATACGGATGTGCATCGACTACTGGGCGCTGAACATTATTACCATCAAGAACAAGTACCCTCTTTCCCAGATCGATGACTTATTTGATCAATTGAGCAGAACCAAGGTGTTTTTGAAGATTGATCTTAGATCTGACTACCATCAGATCAGGGTCAGGAAGGAAGATATTCCCAAGACGGCATTCAACACCAAGTATGGGCAGTTTGAATTCTTGGTCATGCCGTTTGGACTGACGAATGCTCCTGCGGTGTTCATGAACCTTATGAACAAGGTTTTCCATGAATACCTAGATCAATTGTCGTTGTCTTCATCGATAATATCATGATCTACTCGAAGACTAAAGAGGAGCATGAAGAGCACCTGAAGGAAGTTCTTGGAACTTTGAGGAAGGAGAAGCTGTATGGTAAATTCTTTCTAGACAAGGTGGAATTTTCTTGGCCATGTTGTCACAGGAGAAGGAATTTCGGTGGATCCTAAGAAGATAGCTGCCCTTGAGAAGTGGTCTACCCCAAGCTCAGTTGCTAAAATCAGGAGTTTCTTGGGCTTGGCTGGCTACTACCGGAAGTTCGTGAAGGATTTTGCCAGAATTGCTGAGCCAATGACGAAGCTCACTCGGAAGAATGAAGAGTTCATCTGGACGGAAGATTTCCAGGTATCATTTGAGGAACTGAAGAAGAGACTTACTACTGCACCAATCCTTGCACTACCCGCAGGAACTGGTGGTTTCTCAATCTACAGTGATGCCTCAGGTAAAGGACTGGGTTGCGTTCTTCAACAACATGGAAAAGTGATTGCATCTAGGCAATTACGGACTCATGAGAAGAACTATCCCACACATGATCTGGAGCTTGCAGCTGTCATCTTTGCTTTGAAGCTATGGAAGCATTATCTATATGGAGAGAGAGTGAAAATATATACAGACCATAAAAGTTTGAAATATTTTTCACTCAGAAAGAGCTGAACATGCGACGGAGACGATGGCTGGAGCTGATGCAAGAAGCGCACCAGTCGCAGTATTCTATACATCATGGAGCTAATAAGATGTATCGGGATATACGTACCATCGTTTGGAATGAAGAAGGATGTATCCAGATTTGTGGCTAGATGCTTGATTTGTCAACAAGTAAAAGCTAGTAGATAGAGACCAGCAGGACTATTGCAGCTGCTTGACATTTTGGAGTTGAAGTGGGAGCATATAACAATGGACTTTGTGTCAGGATTGCCTCGATCCCAAGGAGGGAAGGATGCCATTTGGGTTATTGTGGACCGATTGACTAAGTCAGCTCACTTTATCCCCTTCAAGGTTGGTTTATCTACTGAGAAGTTGGCGGCACTGTACATGCGGCACATCTACCGGATTCATGGAGTACCGATAAGTATTGTATCTGACATACTAGATTTACCTCTCACTTTTGGAAGAGTTTGCATGACAACCTGGGGACACAATTGAAGTTCAGCACTGCCCATCACTCCCAGACAGATGGACAATCGGAGAGGACCATCCAGACGCTAGAGGACATGTCGAGATCTTGCATCTTGGAATTTGGAGGGTCTTGGGAAGACCATTTGCACTTGGTAGAGTTCTCTTACAACAACAGCTACCAAGCTAGCATCGGTATGACACCGTTCGAGGCACTCTATGGACGTCGTTGCCGCACTCCACTTGCATTGGACGACGTAGGAGAAAGAGTACTGCTGGGTCCAGAGATGGTGACTGACGCAGTAGAGAAGGTGAATGTAAGCTCAGGATTGCCCAAGACAGACAGAAGCTTTGGGTTGATAGTAGTCGTCGACCAGTGGGGTTTGAAGAAGGAGATAGCATTTTTTTTGAAATTTTCTCCTACCAGAGGAACGATCAGTTTTGACGGAGCTGGGAAATTGAGGCCAGGTACATCAGGCCATTTGAAGTTTTAAGACGAGTTGGAAAAGTAGCGTACCGGTTAGCTCTACCAGCTAATCTTGAAAGTGTGCACAACGTCTTCTACGTATCACAGCTCAGACGCTACATTCCGGATCCGAGTCACATTTTGGATAATTCAGAGCTGAAGATTGGACTCAACCTTTCAGTGCCAGAGAAACCAGTAGCAAGCGTAGTCAGAGGTGAGAAGAAGATCAAAAAAATTTGAGCCATCACATAACTCCTATTTCTTATCTTTTCATTCTAAACTTGATTGATGCTGCTAAGTTAGCCTAATTTTGCAAGCTATTTCTTTATCAAGCTTGATCATGACAGTATTTTATTGGGTGCACCCACTAATATATTGGCTAATCAGGACCGGTGCATGATGGTCTGATCAACCTCGTGTACTTTGGTTCGCTTTTGTATTTTTCTACATGGATGATATCATAAATAAAACTTGTCCCTAAAACCGTCTCATCCACGACTGCTTTGGAAATTCTTATTGTTGGACCTGAGTTACGGGCGTAGTATCCGTACCTGTTTGATTTGAGTTTACTCCTACCCTGCCTTTAATTTCGAGGACGAAATTTTCTAAGGAGGGAAGATTGTGAAACCCAATTTTTGTAGAGTAAATTAATATTAATATTATAATATTATTGCTATTATTATTAGTACTATTTGTGAGTTTAAAATAAATTTCGAAAATTAAATATGGCTTTTGTTTGTCGACCAGACCCGAGCCCGGACCCAATTCCCGAACCCAGACCCGGACCTAACCTTTTCTTTGAAAATCTGATTCTCTTTTAAAAAAAAAGATTTTCCAGGAGCTGGTCCAACTTCCAGCACTTCGGTTTTTTTTCCTCTCCTTAATTCACTCTTCCTACAATAACTCTCAGCACAAACTCACCCCTTATAACTCCCCACTCAAACTCCTCACAGGAAAACCCATTACCCTTCCCCTCTTTATTTCACTCCAGAGAGTAACCCCCACTCCTTCCTTATAACTCCCCATACTTTTTCCCCTTCACCAACCCACTCCCTCACATCCCTCCAGAACCTCTTCTCTAGGGAAGCAAAGCCCCATCATCTCTCTCTCTTACAAATTCCCTCAACTCTCCACCCCTTTCCCGAAACCCCGGCGCCCCAACTCCGGCCTCCCGCCGCAACCCCCCGCGCCCGACACGCTCCAGCGGCCCCGACTCTCCGGCGGCGCGACCCCCGGCCACCTCTTCGTCGGCGCCCGCCCGGCGACAGCACCCGAGCTCGACGCCGACCCCTTCACCCCCGCGAGCCGCGTCCCGCCGGCGCCCCTAGCGCGGTCGACCCCCGCGGCCTTCCCCAGCCGCGCGTCCCCGAGCCCCAGCAGCACCCGACGCCGCTCGGCGTCCTTTGCCGGCCCCATCAGCGCCTCCTCGACACGTTTCCAGCGCAGCCCCTTCGCCGCGAGCAGTTCCCACCGACGCGCTGTCCCAGCGCCTCATCGCACCCCGGACCCCGATCCAGCGCACTTCTGCTGTTGCCGTGCCCGGCCAGCACCCCAGCGCTATCCGCGGGTTCCCGACTTGCTGTTCTCGTCTTTCTTTTTCTATAACTTGCATCTGAGAGCTCTAGCCGAGCAACCCAAGGTATAACCTCTGTCCCGTCCCATTTTCTTCAGTCTATGATGAGATTGGTCCCCGATTCCCTCCCGAGAATTTGATTTTTAGCGACGTCATAATTTCGGAACCTTCGGAAAGGTTCTGTTGGTTGTTTTGATCTTTTCGAACCTTTTGGAAATGATTTTCTTAAATATGTTTAGCTTCTGGATATTTTCGGTAGCGTGTTGTGAATGTTTTGGTTGGATTCGGACTTCCGAATTTGGTTCGGGTTGTTCCGAATTAATCTGTGGATTGGTTATGGATTATTTCTATATATATATTTTGGGATTCCCTGGTTTTGGATTTGCAGGAAAAAGATTGGCATATTTTCCAGTTTTTGGGTTGACCAAAAATAGAGGAGATGCTGCCGGATTTTTCCGTAAATTTAATTATATTTTAAAAATGATTTCAAAATGGATTTCGGAATTATATTAAATATTTGGATTTTTGGGCGACGACCGTATCGGTCAATGGGCCCTGGCTAAGTGCAAACGAAATCGGCTTCGCCCGGACGTTGAGGCATTAGCCTAGTTAACGATTGGACCATATCTGAGACTCGATAAATATTTACTTTATTTTTTACCATTTAATTTATTTTATTATTTATTTATTTATAATTAATTATAGTTTAAGAACTAACGGCAGTTTCTGTCTTATTTCAATTTATGTAAATAAATTGTAATGGGCATAAGCCCAGCTGGTTGTTGGTTCTGTAACTGTAATATGGTAGCGTAGGTTTTTTTGGTTATTTGCTGATTTTGCGAGTTTTTGTAGCATACGAATAAATTTAATAAAAGTTATTTTCATTAATAAAGATTTTCTCACCTAAAATCTACAAGTTTTAATATTAACAACGATCATGTATTTCTTACTAAAATAAGAAATTTAGTTTTATATTTATAGTTACTAAAATACAAAGTTTTAATCAATTAAATTGGTATCGACGAGTTTTCCCAAAATACAAAGTTTAAACGATCGTTTCCCTCTTTATAAATTCAACGCACCGATAATCGTAATTCTGTTTGTGTTTTGTTAAATAAGAATTAAAATGGATTATGATACAATTAGAGATTTCAACTAGCATAGCTAGATTGGTAACCCTGGAATCTGAGTTAATTTTTCGAATGTAGGAATTCGAGGACGATTCTGAAAATCCCATCTCGAAGTCTTCATCCCTTCAAGTCATGTCCATTTGTGGCAAGTACATTTTGTGTTAGTTTACAATTATTTAGTAATCGTTTTATTGCAAGTTTAGACCACGATACAACACGGAGCTCTCTTTGAGAGCATTGACTGTAACTACTGTAACTATTGGGGGCTGGGGGAGTAGTGTAATGAGTATGACCACATCCAAACTACTGTAACTACTGTAACTATATTAGCTTACCCCTCATACACACGGGGATAAGCCGTATCTGAACTGTAACAAACCTAAGCCGATCATATTTTATTGCCTATTCACATCACAGAACTGTAACTGTTTTAAAACTGTAACTGCTTAGTTGATTTTCAAAACTGTTTAAAAGTGCATAATTCTATTATTATTTCAATTGTCAAATTAGCATGAATTGTACTTTGCTCCCTCCTGACTGGAGACCCAACATTTTTAGGTATCACTGATGAGGCTTTGTTCCGCGATATTTTCCGAGGTCCCAACTAGAGGACGATGATTTCGAGACTGATGAACTGTGTGCCTAAAGTTTTATTTTCTTCATGATGTATGTAGAAAATGGTTTTAAGTTGTATCATTCATTTCATTGTAAAAGTTTTTAAATTCGGAATAATAAATTGTGGCAATTATTGTGTTGTTGATATTACCTGCGAATGGATACAGCTTACTGCTGCCGTCTCAACAACGGTGCAGGCTGGGCATGATCCGATTCGATCCAAGAAATTGGGACCGGGTCGTGACATCTGATCTCAGCTTCGACGTACGGATTACGAAATACGAACATAATATAAATTAATTATAATTAGTTATACTACAGAAGGGAAAATCTAACAGAAGTCGTCAGATGATGAAACATATATAACCAAAATGTCTAGAATAGTTAAATTAGATATGATAGCCTACCCATAAGTCCAATTTTGGACACAAGGGTAAAACGGTAATTTTGGGTCAAAACGGTGTCCACCGTTGGATCCGCTTTGCACCGAAAAACGTGCCAAGACAAAGGTTATCCAAATTTAAGAAATTATATGTCAATTTGGACCAGAACGATGCCACAAGTCCTATGGTGGTGTCGAATTTGGAATCCGATGTCCCGGGTTCAAAAATATAATTTTACATGTTGGAATTTATAATTTTGAACGGCCAACTTTGGCGTCGATTTCAACCAACCAAACGATATCCTATGAAACTAAAATTTTATGGGTCAAAGTTGGTTATACCTGCTATGCATCAAAGTTGGCAGTTCGTCAAATGGTGCTTCGACGAGAGAGAAATAGATCAGCGAAGTTGGCTCTACGAATCTGTCCAAAATATATGTGTTTTAAACAGTCAATTTGGTGGCTGGTTTGATCTATCGAACGATCGAATTAAATATTAAAACTTTAGGAGAGCGAAGGGGTATATACCAAGATTGAGACAGAAGAATTGGATCGACGATGCAATGGTCTTTGTCCAAAAAATGTGCCCAAATTTGCTACGATAAAACTAAATTCTGACTTTGCTTTCGCGCACGTCACAACGGGATTTTCGATAAAATGCACGAATCGACTGTGTATCACATCGTGGACGAAGGTGGCATGCCTGGGTGGTTCTCTGGCGATCGTCGGTGCCATGGGAGGCGGTGGTGCGACGGGTGGCGGCCGTTGGCTGCGGTTGTGGTGTTCACCTCTCTTGCTGGAGCGTTCATACACGCGCGCGACACTGCTGTTGGTGCGCCGCCATGCGCTCTATGGTGGCCGCGGTCGTGGCGACGTAGGGGCCCGGCAGCGGCTAGTCCTCTGGCCAAGGTGGCGATGGTGGCCGCTCGCCCAGGTGGTGGTACGGTGTCACACACAGCACTGCTGCTGTACGTGAAATAAGGGAGGGGAAATATTTTAGGGTTTTTATTAATAGGTTTAGTATATATGTATATATATACGTGTGTGTGTGTGTATACTATTAGGTTTATTATTAGTTATATATATATAGAAATATACATATATTAGTATATACAAAAAAATCTATATATATATATATATATATATATATATATATATATATATATATATATATATATATATATATATAAAAATATATATATATATATATATATATATAAATATATATATATATATATATATATATATATATATATATATAAGCCTCTAGATTTTAGTATATGTATATTTATATACATAAGTATAATAGATACCTTCTTCTTATTTTTATTTTTTTTTATAAATCTAAGTATAAACATATATTCATGTATATATGTTAATAAATGCACCTATTAATATATAAATAACGAATGCCACAACAAATATAAACTAACTACCGAAAATACGTAAAATTTTATTTACAAAAGAAATATTTTTATATAAAATATCTATCCGATACTGCCTCCCTATATATGTAGAAATACATACACCTTTCATGCATGAAATTTCTATAAACATAATATAATATTTAAAAGCATAAATGTATTTAGTCTCTCTCTCTCCCTATATATATATATATATATATATATATATATATATATATATATATATATATATATATATATATATATATATATATATATATATGGTGTTGGACTAGTATAAATATATTCATACAAAAATTATACTTAACCTATTTTGGCTGCAAAAATCCTATAAAATAGTTTTAAATAATTATACTAAGTTATGGCACCCTAATATGGCTCTACCAAGTGGGGTTGGCTAAGTTATGGTCTAAATATATATTCTAATCAAATCAATTCCAAAAATCACCCAATGAGTCTTCCGTGCCATTCGCAAATAAATAGCACATGGGTCAAAACTATATATTGGGTCAAATGGTTTTGATCGATGTCGAGTCCCAAACTCAAGATAGAAATTAGGTCTAGGATTATGGTCAACGGTCGAATGACCTAATTTGACCCGAAGTTGCGCGAAGTCAAAATCATGTTAGGGAACAAGTTTGGATGGGACATGATATATCAAATTGAAGGTGGATTTGTCTACTTAAAAACTCTTAAAGGACATTTCAAACGATTGACATTTCTTGTGACCCAAAAATTAAAGCTACGAAAAAGTATGTCTATAGTCATAAATAATAAGAAAATATAATTTAATAAATATACAATCATATAATCGTATAAAATAAACTAAAAAATCCCAAAAAATTAGGGTCCTTACAATTCATGACTGCGAGCTAGGGTTTCTGGAGGCGCTACTGAGCTCAAGGAGAACTTGCGAGCTCGAGGACCACTTCCATGACCTCTCTCCTCTCTCCCTCGCTACAGTCGAGCCCACACCTATGCGATGAAGTCAGGGGTGATTGCAACCCCTCGTGGCCCCCATCACCACGACGGTGAGTGTAACGCCCCGGTCCCATAGGACTGATTGTCCTCGCTAAGGCGTGATGCCGCGTGAGCCTAGATTGCGCTCACGCAAGGCAGGTTCCAAAACGGTCGATTACAGCGGCTCGCGACGGGGTCATCGCACTGAAGTTCCAAACAGAAATATTGAATAACAGCAGCAAAAATTTAAAGTAAAACACAAGTCATTCAAACTGCTCTTTATTGATATTAAAACAAAGATTACAACGTGGCGCGAGGCCAAGATTACAATCACTCAAGCTCACTCTTTTCACAATTATAAGTCACTCAGCTCTCCCTCTCTCTCTCTCAAATGTCCCATGGGATGTCCATGCAATAAGTCTATATATTTTGAAAAATCTCACGAAAGAAAAATTGGTTGAACAAGTTAACTTTAAATAAGCACGGTTGGCTAAGACGGACTGGGCATATACACCAAAATTGCGTCGACCTTAGAGAAGTCGAGTACGAAATTTGAATCGTATCGAAATGTGAATGAATTTGACTTGATTCATAGAATATGGGATGACTATCGATAGGGGTGCCATCAGACGATGTTATCGTCAATGCGATATAGATGGACGTGCTTACATTTTTGAGGAATGGCTCGAACAAAAATTCAAAGTAATCAGTTATGATTCAAAACTTGTTTTGAGGATTGATCGAATGACTTCATCCCTGAGTAGTGTATCAGATAGCCTCGAGGATGGTGATCGATTGAGGATGCGGCATACCAATGAGTCTATCATCAAGCGTCGCTTGTATGCAGAGCCTTAGATGAGTATCGTTGAGTAAAATATAACCTTTAAGTTTAATAAGTTGATTCAGATGAACTAGAAATGACACACGCAGGATTATGATTGTGCAAGTATAAAATATGGAAATGATTGAGCATGCAATTTGAATCGAGGAAAAGTTAAGGTGTACAAATGGATGACTCGATCGAGAAAATTGATATGAATCGTATACAAAAAGTTAGCACGATCGGATGATAGCATACACAAAAATAATTCAAATATTTGAGAATGGCTCTAAGGATTAGAATAGATATTGCTCGATGATTGAGTTTACATGGATCAATGCATTTTGAGGAATATATTGCTCGATGACTTAAGATAGTCGGATGAATACACGTGATTATGGTTGTGAACGAATTGAACATATAGCCAGTTCGAGGGATAATGATCGAATTTGATCTTGAATATTGAGGAGATTATCCAGTTCAGACAATAGAATTAGTCGTACGACTCAGAATTCGTTGCAAATGAAGATCGTCGGGTTACGCATATCATCGATGGTATTGAGGCGTATCAAAGATCGATATACGATAACTTGAGGGTACACTGAGTCAGGAAATGACGATCGTGTAAAATATTATTGTTTCGATGGATGCTATGCTTTAGGATTTTGATTGAAAGAAATATTTGGATGTAAAGAAAGTATCTTGATTTCTTCGACGATAGCTATAATGTCGACGTTCTTGTCTTGCGCGAGCGCAACTCCAGCCTCGCACATGCATTACGTCAGATTTGGGGTAATCGTTTCACGTGAGCGTTGACACGGTGATTCATTCGCGGGAATGATCGAGCTCGGAAAATCAGGACGTGACAATTTGGATTGCTTCGACTTGTGGTTTGATACGAAGGTGAATTTGAAGATTATTCAGATTAGTGATTGATGATTAAGTAAACATGAGGATTGAGTAGATCCAATCTGCGTATCGAGAATGAATCAGTCTAGACTCAAAACAAAAGTTACATCCCGATGATGATGATTATTACATGGGAGCATTGTATGGTGATTTTATGTCCACTGTGGATAATCGGACTCGCGTGAGATTGGGGTGTGACATATTGTTAAGCTAGATGACTTGGTGATCGAATACGTGAATTATGATAAACGACTTAGGGAATATGGAATGAGAATTATGGTTTAGCGACAAATTGTATCATAGCGTGTTTGACTTGGAAAGAATGGATAGGTGGATTTTATCAAACGTGTTCGGGGAGATAGACTATGTGAATTGCTTGTTGGACGAGTGATATTGATATGTCATGGAATCGGTTGAACAAAACTTATCATAGGATGGATTTGCTGAATGACTCAGACCCCTTGGACTAAGTGTTGCGAGTACGAATAGGAGGAATCTATGCTCGAAGTTTAGACATCGGAGTGTTACGAGCTTGGGTAAAAAACCCCGTATTATCAACTTTGGTTTGACCCTAGGATTGGGGTCAGTATTGGTATTATTGTTGGAGAACTATGATTCCAATCCTGACATTGACTTTAGTCTTGAGAGACGGCCTAGCGGTTAGGCGAGACGTCTATATTTCGAGAGATAACATTGGCATGATTGATCTGGAGGATTGATAGGACTGGAAAATGGTATGGATGGATAGAATGATTCAACTAGAGGAAAACCCCACTCACGAGGCTCGGCTTAAATGTATATATTTTAGGGACGCCTGAATATGTGCACGATCCGACTCGAATGAGAATGACGAATTCTCTATCATAAGGCTTGGCTAAAATGCATATATTTTGGGGACGCTTGGAATATGTGCATGATCCAACCAAATGATACATTGAATTCAAATAAGACTAAAGGAACGGAAGGGTATCGAGGATTTCAAAATCGTGTCTCAAGTAAAAGATTGATAGTAGTGCGATCATTGGTTTGGAAATGAACCTGAATATTGATTTAGGCGAAGTGCATGCGAGAGTCACTGGATGACGAGTTGAATTATAAGTCAATAAGTGTACTCAGTTATTTTCGAGGATGAAACTTTTTCTGAGTGGTGTATAATATAATGCCCCATTCCGCTCAGTCAATCAGAGGAATCAAAATGCCGATAGCATTTGGACTTAGCCATGCAACGGCTGCTCGAAGACCCGCTCGGTCGAGGCGACTCCTCGCTCAGGTGGATAGCTTCGGTAAACTTGTCTCAGCTTGGCCTTCGCACTAATAAAACAGAAGTTTTCAACCGCACAAGTAGGCTTGATAAAAAAAGAGATGCATCCATATAGCTAAGGAAATAATTCCAACTTGGGTCGATTGAGTTAGAACATGGAAAACGTACCACGGTCGACTTAGAATATTGCACGATGGCTTTCAAAATGACACTCGGTCCTTCGTCCCGTGGCTTGGGAGAAGGAAAGTCAGTCATCGCCACAAAGTTATTAATTAGCCTAAGTCATAGACGTCGCCCGCATAAATGCTTAATAAAGCATGCACGGTCCCATCGTCCAAGGCTTAGCCAAGCCTCTGCTCGTCCCACGGGTTAAGTTGCATTGCACGATTCGTGGCATAAGTTTAGGCACCCAAAGAACTTGGTTGTTCAAGTCGAATGTATGTACGGCACATTTTTACAATACAAGGCTTGGCATAGCCCTTGCTCATCCTGCTGGTTGAGTTGATGCACGATTAAGTTAGACAAGAGTTTTATTGTGCTATCGAAGTTATAGCAAGCATTGTCCCATCTTTTCTGCGGTTGTCAAGTCGCGTAGTCCCACGATCCCAAGGCTCGTCATATAAAGTATGAGTTGAGCGATAGTGTCGCTTAGAAAACAAGTTGGTTTAGGGCACGAGCCACGGTAGGTTCAATGATAAATATGCCACGGTTAAAGTGTTTGGTCCAAGTTAAGCTGGAAGACTACGCAGTAGTCGTTCCTTGGGTTTTAAAAGGATAAAAAGTTCACGCGACTGGTTGTCGTCGAGATCGGTCCTGCTACTTGGGAGTCTCGATAGAAAGTTCATGCGATTGGTTGTTGCCGAGATCGATCTCGCTACTAGGAAGTCTCGATAGAAATATGGAAAGTACGGTCATAAATAAGGAAGGACATGGTAAATTGAGTTGAGTCTTGCATGGTCATTGGACAACTTGACCCGAGGGGTGCGCCGTAGAGCGGGTAGTACGAGAAATTCGGTGAGATCGCGTCTCGTTGTATACGAACGTACCGTATTATCCAATTAAGGTCCAAGACAGCTTGACATTTCTAGTAACCCTTTCATATAGATAAGTCAACATAGTAGCGGCGATCCGCGTACATGCCTTAAGCGAGTCAAGACGTGTGAGCCCGGTTTAAGTGGGTTATGAATTATTTACTTGGTATGCAACCCAGTCGATAAGTCTAAGATTTGGCTGTAGCCAAGGCACGGGCTTTGGCCTGAGACGTGGGTAGACTAATGAGTTCATTGGAACAGAGTGCATAGGTTCAAATTGAATCGTTTCAAAGTTAAGTCGGGAAGGGCTATAGGGTAGTTGGATAAGGCATCATGAGTTACGAGGCATGACCTCTATATGTCATGGCACGACCATGCTGTTATGACACGAGCAAAGGTGAAAGTCTAAGTAGAGAGGCACTGCTTTGATTATACTGAAGCACGAATAGAGTATAGCATGACCATGTCGTTGCGTCACTAAGTATAGGCCGAAAGGAAAGCTCGAGTCGGTGCGTTAATGTTGCAAGTACGAGAATGATCTAAGGCACAACGATAAGTAAGTTATCGGTGCGATAGCACGATGATGGTCTAGAGACACAAATAGGCCAGGCGTCTATGTCCTAAAATTGACCCTAAGGAAAGAATAGAAAGACAATCATAAAGGGCTTATATTGCACAACATAAATGAACGTGTTGGTTTTGTATGGGTGAGAGAGGAGCTCACTCCATAAGTACAGTTGAGTACTGACATCCACACAGTTTCTATGTGCAGGCACAGGTAGAAACTCGTTGGCACGAAGCTCGCTTGGATGCGTCGAGGCACAGAGTTCCTTGGTATTTCAAGGTGTGCGGCCGCATGGACTCAGAACTTATACATGACATAATGTATGGACATCGCCCATCCGAAGCTTCTGCTGGACTACTTAAATTGTATCGAGAGATGAGAGAGAGCTGAGTAACTTGTAATTGTGAGAAGAGTGAGCTTGAGTGACTATAATCTTGGCCTTGTGCCACGTTGTAATCTTTGTTTCAATATCAATAAAGAACAGTTTGAATGACTTGTGTTTTGCTTTAAATTTCTGCTGCTGTTATTCAATGTTTCTGCTTAGGACTTTGTGCGACGATCCTATTGCAAGCCGCTGTAATCGGCCGTTTTGGAACCTGCCTTGCATGAGCACAATCTAGGCTCACGCGACATCACGCCTTAGCGAGGACGATCGGTCCTACGGGACCAGGGCGTGACAATGAGTTCTTCCGATTCATATTAATTCTTGATCCCTACTTCTATTTCTATATTAGATTGTTGGACGTCGATTTCTTCTGATATACGGTCATCATTTTTATTTCTTTAATTAGGGTTCATGATTCATTGTCTCTTGTTGACGATTCTAAAATTGGGGCTTTTAGGTTTTGTTTGATTTTTTTTGGGTTTTGTTTGATCCATTGGGGAATTCAAATTGAGTGAAGGATTATCACTTGATGGTGTTGTTGTTTCAGTTTTTGAGTGGAGTTGGACTCCGACTTCAGTGCCGACGAAGGGGACACCACCGAGTGTAAGAGCGGCGAAGGGGACACCACCAGAAGTGTCATGGAAATTTTCTTCCCATAAGGTGTTTGTAAAAATGATTCATAAGAAGTACATTTTTCAAGTAAACTTTTTGGCATATTCGATCCATACAGTGTTTGAATTTTTGTCGTTGTATGTTCAAACTTTTTTATTACTTTATGCGATCTATTTGTGTTATGCTCATTATAAACACATACTAGAATATCATCATCCATCCTGAAATACATATAATTGTGATCATTATTTTCAACTCTTGCTATTTTAATTGCATCTTTCAATTAGTAGGGATAAAAAACTTAGGATGCTTACAAACTAAACAAGTTATGTAGCAATTCAAAAAAAAATCGAAATAAGTGACAGGATTTTCTGATTGTGTGACTCCTTCATCCTTGGTTCAAGAGATCTGTCCTTAACGAAGGGTCATAGTCATATTGCCATCGACATCTGGAAATAGAGATTTCCTTAAAGGTGTGCATGGTAGAAAGCCCTCAACTATAGCTATCAGAGGCCAGCATGCCCTCTAATACCATCCATCATGAGAACATAAAGTTCTATAGTATAAGTTATACTATATTAGTCTTCTTTAAATCTCTTTATATCTAGGTGTTGTGAAGCATTGAATTAATGGCTATTTTTAAGGTTCAGACCAATAAACAAACACATCCAAACCTTTTATGTTATGTCTTTTCTTCTTTGATATTTATGTTGAACCTTTACAGGTTTTGTACATGCCCAAGAGCTTCAGGTTTATTTATACTACAACAAAGACTCAGGACCAAATAATTCTCTATAAATATATATTCCTGAATTACACATCTTCTGTACATACAATTCTTCATTGAAGCTTTAGGTCAATTCAAGGAAAAGCAAAGAATCTAATATATATATATATATATATATATATATATATATATATATATATATATATATATATATATATATATATATATATATATATATATATATATATAATTCTCGAGCGGCAACGCTCCAGCTCTGAAACCCTAATTGAGTTCCTATTCCAAGATCCCGGCTTGGCCGCTGGCCGAGCCGGTGCCTCCACACGAACGGATCAACCTACCTTCATATTTCCCTATGTTTTCTTCCTAGGGTTTCATGGCTACCAAAACTTTTGCTGAGGTGGTCGGGGGTGCATCTTCGTCTTCTCCGTCCATAGCCATCTGCTCACCTACTTTCTCCAAAGGGTACCCGTTATCTCCTTTACGGAGGATGATGAACAGATCCTGATCCAACCTTTTAAATTTGCTCTGATTGGAAAATTTTCCCACGCTAGGCATTCGATCGATGTGATACAGAAAGCTTTCCTAGGCTACCAGTTCGTTGGAGAAGCCAAAGTTGGCATGATAGATCCTAAACACATTGTGATTCGGCCTTCCCTCGAAGTTAATTTTCTTCGACTAAGGGCTCGTGAAGTTTGGTACGTCTCTAGAGCCCCAATGAGCATGTTCCGGTGGTCGAAAGATTTCAGCTCTATACAAGAATCCCCTTGCTCCGACTTAGGTTTTCCTGTCTGGCCTCCCGCATCAGTTGTTTGCTAAGAATGCTTTATTTTCTATTATTTTGGGAATAGGGACCCCTCTCAAGCTTGACAGGGCTACTGAAGAATTCTCCAGACCCAGCAATACTAGGGTTTTCGTTGATGTGGATGCTAGTAAACCTTTACCGCAAGTGGTTCGTATCAACCTGTCTAATGGTCGGACTATCTCTCAGCGGATTGAATATAAAAATATTCCTAAGTTTTGTGCTGGATGTCATTCTAGAGACTCATGCAAAGATACTTTGGTGAATAAAGAGATTTTATTAAACCAAAAGAATAAAGGAGTTATGGCTACTCAGGTCATTAATACACCAAATTTAGGGAAGGAATCTGCAGCTCTGGGGGAGACATCCAATCAACTGGAGGATAATGATGGCTTAGGCATTAATGATCAATTGCTAATTCCTAACCCCTTAGACAACTCTCCTAGGGGGAGAATACAACGCTGACTCGGTTCCTGATGATCCTCCTCTTCCTAACTCTATGGCTCTTATTCCACAGGAAAATTTTGAACCCCGACCTCCGATCAATAATCCTCCTACTCCCAAGATTGCCTCGGTGCCTTCAACTCTAGAAGAAGGTGAAATTCGTTCGTGGGCGGATACTATAGACGAGGAGGAAGAGAACTTAAGTTCTAGGGAAGAACAGGAGCAGTCGACAGGTGGCTCAGCGGTAGTAGAGGAGAATAAGGGTCGGGCGGTGACCTCGGACCTTGACTGCATCAGAATAACCAGCACCGATGTAGAGGATCAGCTGTCTATGGTCGTCCCGGATACGGTAGGCACAAGGGTCTCTGAATCAGATGGATCGGACCGGGCTGCAGAGGTCTCCAAGGACCAATAAGGAGAATACGTTCCCGTCCTCAAAAGGAGAGCAAAAGAAAACGAAGTATGTTACCCCAGCTGAACCTAGAATCCTCCGATCTTCGGCCAAAACTACAAAAGCTCCATCTTCGTCGCCCTCTAATGATTAAGCTGCTCTGCTGGAACATTAGAGGTATAGCAAACCCCATGGCTTTTAAAAGACTAAAGTCTTTATGCAGGTCTCATAAAGTTCCTGCCGTTGTCATCATTAAACATAAAGTTTAAGTAAATAAGCTCCTCATATATCAACTTAAATTAGGTTTTCAAAGCTCCTTTTCTAACCCTAAAGGAAATATTTGGGTGATGGCGAGACATGAGACTGAGCTGACAGTGGTTGATTCTTTTGATCAATGTCTTTCTCTGACTATTTCAAACCCTATGCTGCATCTCTGGCGATTTTGTTTGCTGTACATGGTAGTAATACTAAGGAAGGGAGGCGGATGTTATGGGATCATTTGTTGCACGTGCGTCACATGTCGAATTTTCTATGGCTGGTCAGTGGGGACTTTAATGCTGTTACTAGAGTTGATGAAAAGTTTGGAGGTCTTCCCCCGAGCTCAGTATCTATGAAAGAGTTTCTTGACTTCCAAGTTTTCACGACCCGCACCCGCTTTTCGGGATGCGAGTGCATGCACAAGCCAGCTACATATCAAGCGGACTCCAGACCAACTCGAATACGTATAAGCTGTCCAGAATAGGGTATCACGTATAATATGGTAAGTTAAACTACATCTCAATCCACAAGAAGAATATAAAACAAGAATAAACATTATGGTTCATGATCTGCAGCCCACTAGCATTTTTTTATTAGACTCCAAGAAATAACATGAGCCTATAAAACTAGGCCAATAAGCAGAATATATCATGATAAGGAATATAAAGCACGGAAGGATAACAAAGTAATATCACTAGCAAATACTTGAATCCTGCAGATGTAATCAACTACCATCAGCTAACTAACTTTGTACAATCAACTACCAGAAGAGATCATCATGTCCTCAGGGGACTAGCAAGATACATTAAATATGCCTATCTAACAGTTTATCATGCATAAGAAAAACCAGATTATAAATAGAAATGCCTAAGCAACACGAAAACATGACTATGAGAACAACTACGTATAAGTGAACTGCTGGAAAGGAATACGAACACATGACAAGAGATCAACGGATAACCAAACCCTCGCCCATAGTATGGACTAGCAGGTTTAAAAAACTACTAATCCTCCCCCCTAGTGTGGACTCGCAGGTTAGCTTCAAGAATCACCCTCGCCCCTAGTGTGGACTCGCAGGTTAGCTTCAGGAAGTCAACCCTCGCCCCAAGTGTGGACTTGTAGGTTGAGAGATCGAAAACAAGGTATAGCAGTTCAGTTATGACTTACTCGTCCTACGACACGATACGACTCAGTCAAGATACATGTGAGAACATATCCAATATGAACTATAATGTCAAACCATGATGGTATATGAAAAATACCAGTAAACTAGTGTGCATAATATCAACGATCAGTCAAAGAAACTAGATAATGCATATATCAAATAAAAAGAAGCATAATCATGTAAATAAATTGTAGAGGAATGCAAGGTATACTTGCCTGGTGGTAGCACGTAGAACCAACACTATCAGTTGAGCCACAAAAGTAAAACTCTCACAACAGTCTCCGGAGGCTGAAACAGATATTACCAATATTTTTAAATAGTCTAATTAGCTAGGATATCCTACCTATAAGTCCAATTCTGGATACAGGGGCAAACCGATAATTTTGGGTCAAAACGAAGTCCATCGTTGAACCCATTTTGCACCGAAAAGCGTGCCAGTACCTACGGTCTCTAAAGTTATCAAACTATATGTCTGTAGGTCTGGTTTTTTGATAAGAACCCAATCGTATGTCCAAAGTTGGATTTCGGTGGATCGTGCACAAAATCGTCCGTTGGATCGGGTCTCGGACCCGCCAAAAGGGCATTCTGGTCGACTTTCTTAGAATCGAACCAAACTTGGCGTACAGGACCAGAAAAATGATATGATCTAGTTGACGCAAGTTTCGTCTCGAGATGACGCATGCACACGAAGTAACTAGAAATTTTCAGAAAAGGCCGATACGGCGTTCTTTGATGGATACGGGTCGAATTCGTCGCGCACATACAACCAATTCGAATTTTGTCAAAGCCCACACGTCCGTGAAGTCCGTACACACCTTTCGAATCCTTCGGTTTGCAACAGAGTCGTTCGATTTGTCAGGATGAACCCCGTATTGGGAATTTTTATGTTGAAAACTGATTTTTCTCTGATCTTTAAACTGATTTATCATGAAATATATTCGAGAATAAATAAAACTAATCGGCGGGTTCTAATCTTGGTTATGTTGACAATAACACAGAAAAAGTAAGGTTGGAAGAAAACAACCTTCCAATATGGGGTTCTGAATTGATTTCAGTGCTCTGTTTTTGCACAGAAAATCAAATTTTTTTGAGATTTTGGATTGATTTTTCAAAGAATTAATCTGTTCCAAAAAGATATAATTGATAGGATCTAGAGGTGTATATGTCGTGGTTCTAAGAAGCAACAGGATCGAGAATTGATTAAGAGATGGTCGAGAAAAATACCTGCGAAGTCTGGCTCCTATACTACGTTTGTTGCTGCAACTGCAGTCCTCTGTCCCACGTGCGCGGCCATGTTGGCCGTCGGCCGACGGCAGTACGACGGTTAAAGGTGGATCTGGGGGTGCGCCCAAGGCTGGGGTTCACTTGGGATCGGTCGCACGAAGTCAGGAGAGGGTTTCGAAGGTTTTTGATGAATATCAAAGGTTATATAGATACCGATTTTGTTGAGATTTAAATATGATTTCTCTTCGAATTTTAATTCGATTTGAACAAGGATGGGTTCAATCCAAGGAGAATCTGATTAGGATTGAGTATAATTTTTTTGAAAAGATTTGGTTCATATATGAGAGAGATTCGGATTGGAATCCTATCGATATTTTGGGTTCATTCCCTGCTCGCCCGGGGGTCAGCTGATAGGAAGAAGAACAGTGCCAAAGAGGCACTATTTTTTTCTTTTCTTTTTCTTTTCTTATAACTATTTATTAATAGCACTTTATATATATCTATATAGCTATGTATACATATATCCCTTATATATGCATAAATACTCAAAATCCCTAGAAATATTACTACTATCTATCTATCTATATATATATATATATATATATATATATATATATATATATATATATATATATATATATATATATATATATATATATATATATATATATTTTATATAGAATGATGTATATATATGCGCAAGGAATATAAAATATTATATAACCAAATAGTCAACATATACAAAATCTTTATAATTGAAAATCTATTTAGTGTCTATATTTCTCACTTTACAAATATATTCGATAATAATAATAATAATACATTCTTTTAGTTATATACATACAACCTAATATATATTTATACTATATTTCTATGCACATGTACTTCTAACCTATCATCCCAGAAAATATAAAAATATATTTAGCAAAGTTATCATATTTCCCAAAAATAACATATCCAATCAATATTAATAATACTGAATATATATATATATATATATATATATATATATATATATATATATATATATATATATATATATACATATATATATATATATATTTTATATATATATATATATATATATATATATATATTTTTTTTTATATATATATATATATATATATATATATATATATATATATATAAAATATATATATATATATAATAAAATATATATATATATTTTTTTTTATTTTTTATATATATATATATATTAAAATATATATATATATAAAAAAAAAATATATTAAAAAATATATATATAGCAAAGTTATCATATTTCCCAAAAATAACATATCCAATCAATATTAATAATACTGAATATATATATATATATATATATATATATATATATATATATATATATATATATATATATATATATATATATATATAATTATTATTATTATTATTATTATTATTATTATTATTATTATTATTATTATTATTATAGGAAAATATTTATTAGACCATTTAAAATAAGGTACTAAGTATACACTAAAAATATATGTCGACATGGATGTCTTTGGGCATACTGCATGACTACATGTGCTCGGGTTAGGTTCAGATCCAGTCCGGGCTAGTTTGGTACAACCGGATTTCCTAAAAGTCAATAATCATAATAATAAATAATTAAATTATTTATAGTGGTCATGTCACAACTTGGCCATGTTTTCCTAGTTAGGCACAGCTATGGCTCGGCCTTCCCTACCATGGCTAAAACACTAGTCAAGGCACGCCACAGCACTATCCGTGCCATAATTTTTAGTCATCTTGTACTCCAAAACTTAACCATGACTAAGGCCTTCTATAATAATAATTAATTAAATATTTATAAAAATTCTAAGAATTACTATTTAATTCAAATAAATCAAAATAAATATTTTTAAAATTTTGGGAAGAGGGGTTACAAATCTACCCACCTTAAACGAATTTCGTCCTCAAATTTCATCCCTTCCAAGGTTGAATTCCTCAAAGTTTAAACTCCTTAAAAATTAAACACTTCGAAATTTTAAAAATTTAACTCCAATCATAAATATTCTCAAAATTATAAAATTTATTACTAACATATTACTCAAATAACCTTTTAACCTTGGAGAACTTTTCTAAACCCTAGATACAACCATTAGATATTCCAAACACAAGAGTATATAAAAAAAACAAAAACTGCCTCAAAGTCTAAATCAAACTCCACATCTCCTCAATTATGTATTTTGTATAATATTCTTAAATTTCTCCAATATTTATCCTCAATATATCATAGCTCATATTCCTTTAATTAAATTTCTCGATATATAATCAACCACAATTTCTACCCACATTTGATTACAGTAATCACAAAATTTTCATTCATTTTTTTCCCCTCATAATCGTAAATATTTACTCTATAGAATCCCCAAGCTCAGTCAATAAAATTCATAGTCACATCTTCCTAGTCAAACTTCTTTAAAATAGAACCTCATTAATCATCTCGTATACACTTATTCAAGTTTGCATATGTCAATGATTTATCAACCAAATCTAGTAAACTTTACCAATACTCCTAACATTATTCTATCACAAATAATTTAGTTTGTGAGGATGTCTATCCACCTTCCCTTGTACTACTCTATCAAAAACAAAATGTCATAACTTCGTCTATTAGTTGAAATCCTAAATAAACTTCAATACAATAATATCTATGGCTTATAACATTCAACATACTCCTCCTCAAGGCATTCAAAATCATAACAAGTAGCTATTTTGGTAATTACCAAAGAGACACTTATTTCTAACCATTTTTCTAACTTTGGATAACCGTAAAACATCCCCAAAGCACATGTGTTCGTCACTCCGGAAGAAGGAGGTACGAGGAACAAGCATAGTGATGGCAAGGAAGAATAAGTGAATACAAATACGAAGGCCAAAGGAGATAATTGAATTCAATGAGAGTTTTTCAAAATAGTTGTGGATTGAGATTCCTATAAAGTTTAATCCTTACACAGGCTCGCTCGGTACAGTAACGTAACCGAAATGATATGCTCTGACATGCATGGGCCACCATAAAAACTTGCCACGATCCGCACCCGCTTTTTGGAATGCGAGTGAGTGTGCAAGCCAGCTACATATCAAGTAGACTCCAGTCCAACTCGAATACGTATAAGTTGTCCAGAATAGGGTATCACGTCTAATATGATAAGTTAAACTATATCTCAATCCACAAGAAGAATATAAAATAAGAATGTTCATTATGGTTCATGGTCTGCAGCCCACTAGCATTTTTTTATTAGACTC
This sequence comes from Iris pallida, assembly GCA_029216955.1. Classification (NCBI taxonomy): domain Eukaryota; kingdom Viridiplantae; phylum Streptophyta; class Magnoliopsida; order Asparagales; family Iridaceae; genus Iris; species Iris pallida. The sequence goes on from JANAVB010029219.1 coordinate 1,279,763, forward strand.
CAAAAATTAACATGAGTCTATCAAACTAGGCTAACAAGCAAAATATATCATGATAAGGAATATAAAGCACGAGAGGATAACAAAGTAATATCACTAGCAAATACCTGAATCCTGCAGATGTAATCAACTACCATCAGCTAACTAACTTCGTACAATTAACTACCCGAAGAGATTATCAGGTCCTCAGGGGATTAGCAAGATACATAAAATATGCTTATCTAACAGTTTATCATGCATAAGAAAAACCAGGTTATAAATAGAAAGGACTAAGCAACACGAAAATATGACTATGAGAACAACTATAGATAAATAAACTGCTGGAAAGGAACATGAACACATGACAAGAGATCAACGGATAACCAAACCCTCGCCCCGAGTGTGGACTCGCAGGTTTGAACAACTACTAACCCTCGCCCTAGTGTGGACTCGCAGGTGCGAACAACTACTAACCCTCACCCCTAGTGTGGACTCGCAGGTTAGCTTCAAGAAATCAATCCTCGCCCCTAGTGTGGACTCGCAGGTTGAGAAATCAGACACAAGATATAGCAGTTCAGTTATAACTTACTCGTCCTACGACATGATACGACTCAGTCAAGATACAGGCGAGAACATATCCAATATGAACTATACTGTCAAACCATGATGGTATATGAAAAAGACCAGTAAACTAGTGTGCATAATATCAACGATTAGTTAAAAAAAACTAGATAATGCATATAACAAAGAGAAGAAGCATAAGCATGTAAATAAACTATAGAGGAAGGCAAGGTAAACTTGCCTAGTTGTAGCACGTAGAACCAACACTATCAGTCGAGCCACAAAAGTCAAACTCTCACAACAGTCTCTGGAGGCTAAAATAGATATTACCAACATTTTCAGAATAGTCAAATTAGCTAGGATAGCTTACCCATAAGTCCAATTCTAGACACAGGAGCAAAAGGGTAATTTTGGGTCAAAACGATGTTCTCCGTTGGACCCGTTTTGCACCAAAAAGTATGCCAGTACCTACGGTCTCTAAAATCGTCAAACTATATGTTTACGGATCCTATTTTTGATACGAACCCAACCATATATCCAAAGTTGGATTTCGGCGGGTCGTGCACAAAATCGTCGGTTTAATCGGGTCAGGGGCCCGCCAAAAGGACGTTCTGGTCGACCTTCTCAGAATCGGACCAAACTTGGCATATTGGACCAGAAAAATGATACGGTCCAGTTGACATAAGTTTCGTCTTGAAATGACGAATGTACACAAAGTAATTAGGAATTTTCAGAAAATGTTGATACGTCGTTCTTCGATGGATATGGGTCGAATTCGTCGTGTACACACAACCAATTCGAATTTTGTCAAAGCCCACACGTCCGTGAAGTCCTTATGCACCTTTCGATACCTTCGGTTTGCGACGGAGTCATCCGATTTTTCGGGACGGACCCTGTATCAAGAATTTTTATGTTAAAAACTTATTTTTCACTGATCTTTAAACTGATTTATCATGAAATAAATTCGAGAATAAATAAAACTTATTAAAGGTTTCTAATCTTGGTTATGTTGACTATAAAATAGATAAAGTAAAATAGAATTTGGTGAAGTAGGTTGGAAGAAAACAACCTTCCAATATGGGGTTCTGAATTGATTTCAATGCTCTATTTTGCACAGAAAGTCAGTTTTTTCTAGATTTTTGAGTCGACTTTTTACAGAATTAATACGTTCCAACAAAATATAATTGACGGGATCTAGAGGTGTATATGTTGTGGTTCTAACGAAGCAATTGGATCGAGAATCGATTAAGAGATGGTCGAGAAAAATTCCTACGAAGTCCGGCTCCTAGGCTACGCTTGCTGCTGCAACTGCAGTCCTCTGTCCCGCGCGTACGGCCGTGTTGGCCATCGGTCGGCAGCCATGCGACGGTTGAAGGTGGAACTGGGGGTGCGCCCAAGGCTGGGGTTTACTTGGGATCGGTCGCGCGAAGTCACGAGAGGGTTTCGAAGGTTTTTGATGAATATCAAAGGTTATATAGATACCGATTTCGTTGAGATTTAAATCCGATTTCTCTTCGAATTTAAATTCGATTTAAACAAGGATGGGTTTAATACAAGAAGAATCTAATTAGGATTGAGTAGAAAATTTTTGAAAAGATTTGGTTCATATATGAGAGAGATTCGGATTGGAATCCTATTGAGATTTTGGGTTCATTCTCTGCTCGTGCGGGGGTCGGCTGATAGGAAGAGGAACGGTGCCAAAGAGGCACTGTTCAATTTTTTTTCTTTTTCTTTTCTTATAACTATTTATTAATAACACTCTATATATATTTATATATAGCTATGTATACCTCTATCCTTTATATATGCATAAATACTCAAAATCCATAGAAATATTATTATTATCTATATATATCTAGAATGATGTATATATAAGCATAAGGAATATAAAAATAATATATTACCAAATAGTCAACATATACAAAATCTTTTATAATTGAAATCCAATCAATATTAATAATATTGAATATATATATATATATATATATATATATATATATATATATATATATATATATATATATATATATATATATATATATATATATATATATATATATATATATAACAACTATTATAGGAAAATATTTATTAAACCATTTAAAATAAGGTACTAAGTATACACTCAAAATATATGTCGACATGGACGTCTTTGGACACACCGCACGACTACATGGGCTCGAGTTCGGTTCGGATCCAGTCCGAACTAGTTTGGTACAACCGGATTTCTTAAAAGTTAATGATCTTAATAATAAATAATTAAATTATGTATAGTGGTCATGTCACAACTTGGCCTGATTTTCCTAGTTAGGACACAGCTACGCTCGGCCTTCCCTACCATGGATAAAATACTAGTCAAGGAACGCTACTGCACTATCAATGCCATAATTTCTAGTCATCTTGTACTCTAAAACTTAACCATGTCTAAGACCTTATATAATAATAATTAATTAAATATTTATAAAAATTCTAAGAATTATTATTTAATTGAAATAAATAAAATAAAATATTTTCAAAATTTCGGAAAGAGGGGTTACAGAAGTGGCGACGGGTCTATCTGAAATTCCTTACTCGGGTAACTGCTTCACATGGGTTGATTGACATACGGGGTTCCTAAGATTGGGTTGCGGTAAGATAGGGTTCTATTGGACTCTAAATGGCTAGAATATTGAGAAACGGCTATTGTACGGTTGTCAGGCGTCGTTGGTGAAGGACCACCCCCAGCATTTGTAAGATTTGGAGGAGGTACAACGGAATGATACTCCTTCTGTAGTGAAGGATGGTTGTTGATATGAGCCGGACTAACGTGAGCTGAGACATTTGGTTGAGGTGGAGGAACAGCCCCAGCGGTTTGGACTGCCATGATACTGGTAAGCATATCAGTGATCTTGGCAAATATTGTTTCAAGACTTTCTAGACGTTTGTTGGTCTGATCACTGGCTTCTTCATGTCTCTCTCCATCCTCCATGTACGTAGATAATATGAGAGGATGAATAGAGGAGACCGTACAACTGGTACTGATACTATCTCTCTCTCTGAGTTGAAAAGTCCCTCGTCTTCAGGTAGGGGAGGTAGATAGTCACCATCTGACTCGGAGACATCATCGTCATCTGGAAGGCTACCCCCGGTGTGAAGGTCATCTTCTTCAGACTCTGAAGGAATACTACCCCCAGCTGAAGGATCATCACCTCCAGCTTGGGAGTCTTCGTTCACGTGCAGGGGAGTTGGCACATCCGAACTTAGTTCACGTGCAGGGGCAACCCCCACACCTATGTTCTGTGATGACCTTGAAGACAGCCCCGTGCTATATGCGTTGGGGCCTGTCTTTTTGCTGTGGGCGCATAGACCCTGGAGTCTGCCTTTGGGCACATGCTTCCCAGAAGTCCTGGTAGTATGCCTGAGCTTCCTGGATGTAGGTGCATAGTATGGGTCAGCATAGCCTGGGCGTATAGCCTTGGGTGCATGACCCTGGGCGTATAGTCTGTTGAAGACGGAAGTCTTCTGGCCAGAGTTATGCGCCTACACACCCTCTTGGGCGCATAGCTTTGGGCACATGCTTCGTAAAACAGCGCTGTTTTCTTCCAGTTTTGCCTTCTTCGTTTGTGAGCCTCGCTGAGTTTGCCCAGAGCGTCGAACACTTCGATTCTTGGCATCGTAGTATTTTTTTTGCCAGCTCTCGAGTGTTGAACACTCTGTTGTTGATCGCATAAGAGAGAAGTCGCTGGACTAGTAGAGCCCGGAATTGTATGCGTCTTCTTCATTTGTGAGCTTCTATGGCAGAGCTATGCACCCACATGGAAGACCTATGCGCCCATGTGACAGAGTTATTTGGTTGCATATCTTCTACGACACTGGCAGGATATGCACCACGAGCCTTCGGAAGCCAAGTCTTGCGAGACTTGTTCGGCTTCATTGATTTTGAGGGAGTAGCACCGTCCCTCGAGAGCATCTCTTCAAACGCCTGCTAATCGAACTTCATGATCAACATCTTCTGAGTGCTCCCCACTTTATCGGTATTGGATTGCGTCACCACCTTCTCGTCGGAGGAAAAGGTAGTCCCCAGCAGGGTCGCCAATTTTATGGACACACACAAAAAGAAGAAAAATGCTATCTTTTCTTATTGGCGCAAGGCGCCATAAATCGAGTACGCCTGAGAGATCCTGCGCTGAGGATCCCCGAGTACAAAAAGAATTCTGGAAAATATGACGATGGAGATCGAGCGGCCGTTGATCCTTTACTCCGTTGAAACTTCGATTAAAAAAGTAGAAGAAAACCTAAGAAAATTGCTAACTCTCGGCTCACTGGCAAGAAAGACAGCAATTTAGCTCTTGAAATGCTCTCCGTTCTGTCTTTTGAAGAGGTATGACACCCCTTTTTATAGTCATTTTCGTGCTAGAATGATGTTATGCACCCATTTGAAAAAATACACTGATTTTCATATGGGTGCATAGTCCTGCTTTGGGTACATTGAGTGTAGGCGCATGAAGACTGCGTGATCGTGGGTTGATCGTGGGGTTGACGTAGCCGCATGCTTCAGTGCACGACTGCTCATGGAGACTGACGTGGCCGTATGCTTCGGTACACGATTGATCGTGGGTGTTGACTGAGTCGGAGGGCTGTCCTAACTTGGGCACATAGCCTGAAACAGGGCTATGCACCCCCTTCTAGAGGAGTTCAGAGTGGGCAACATGAGCGCATAGCTTGCTCTGGTGACTTGGGCGCATGTGGGCTGTCCTGGCTTGGGCGCATATGTCGCCCTGGCTTGGGCGCATGGTTGTCGATAATGCTAAAATTTTCATGCTTCTACAATAATAGCAGTGACTTCGATGGAAAAGATACCATTATTTGTATCTAAGTGTACACCATTACTTAATAATAAGTCCAATACTTCATAATGATTTTCTTCAGATGGAGAAGTGAACACACACTAGGTAGCTTTCTATAATTATCCCAAAAAAAGTCTGTACTGGTGATCCGTAACTAGAATCGTCCGATATGGAGGAAGGTACTAAAGCCAATACGCAAGTATAATCACACCATCTACATACTAGTAATGGAGACCATGTAATTTATTCTAAGTAAACTCCGTCTCCCACTTAGTTATTTAACAATGAGGATTTTTCTATTAATTAACTTATGTCCATATTGTCCATTATTAATGTGGACTTAGTTTATAATAAACATCTACATAACAACAAATATGCATGACAGAATAAGCAAATACATAATAAAAAAATCGAACTATTATGGCCATATATCATGCTTCTTCCTCAATTGTGCTAGATCCAGAATGTTGCATTGCGTAGAGTTATTCGGGGGTCGACCTTCATCGAAAATCATTCGACTGCCTCAAGACTGCTAAAAATAACATTTCTTCCTGCATCAAAAAAAGGCACCACCGCCATCACGACAGACCGGGAAAAAATTATAATTACATCAATCCTATGACTTCCGAAGGAGTTTACACATAATCTAGATTGAAAAAATTTAAATAAATAAGCACGATCAACCTCATGAATTTAATTACATCTATGAAGAACAATAGCTAGACAAGTCATGGGTTTAAATTACAGAAACAAAAACATGCAATCGGACCATAATAATTGGATCTAAGATGTATGTAAAACCGAGTCAGAGATGTGCACCTACCAACTATTTTTTCAATACAAGTTCTAATAGACAACATGGGTTTATTAATTGACAACAGATCCAGTACCGACTCTGATACCAATCGATGAAACTAGGGATCCCCAAGACCACTGATTGGTGTGCATATCGATTGATAAAACATGAACAGGTTTAACACGTGATCTAACCCTTCAATGGTACAAAATAGGGTTCACGAATTATACTTGAAGTGATAAGAAGTAGACGATAGTTTTCAGCAAACTTGATCAGTCAGCGACCTCAAGATTTTTTATTGTATTCCTTCCTCGGGTTAGACGTCGTGTGTGCAACGATCTCCTAACATTTTCTTCTCCTCGACTGACTTTTCTTTCTATTTTTACGTGAAGAATAAATTTAGAGAAAGTTGTTCTTTTATGACGCATATGACGTCAAGAGAATAGAGGATATATATGGGCTGCAGTAGGGACATATATTCTTTTATAATTAATAGTCCATCATACACACAATGCCATTACCCAATTCATAGAGGTTGTTGACCTATAATGAATCTCACTCTTTTATGAGTCAAATTAATGCACACTGTACATACATGTCCTTTATCATATCCGGATTAAGAGCACAAGCATCTATAATAACAAGGTGTTTGTTCTCTTATATAGTCAGTACAAAGAGAATAACCTCAAGTAGTCATGTTCAATGTCACGACCCGCACCCGGTTTAGGGGCATGAGTGTGTGACATCGCCCAGCCTACGCCACAGCATCGATGGTAGAACGTTGTCTGGATCTACTAAACTAGCTAACAATATAAATATCATAACCTGTCAAGATAGTCATCTCCAAACGGAGGACAAGTAATGACAATATATCCATGTTTGCAAAAACAAAAGTATTATCTTTATTTCACAAACTTTGTAAAGAATATTACAAGAATTCTGGGAAAGTACAACTATAGGAATCCAATCTGAATAACGATCGCTTTATCCCTTGGACGATGTGAACTTTGAAGACTTGAATCTCTGAAGAACGCAGCAGCACTTGGACGAAAACTCTGATTTTTCTTGATCTTGTCCGTGATGTGTTGAATGGAAACGAAACTCTATTTATAGAGTTCTGAAATAACTGTTTTGGGCAGTTATTCTGGAGAGCGCCTGATTGAAGTGCGCCTGTTTTGAGCACGTATGACAAACTGCGCCTGTTTTCACTCCATTATCACGAACGTGCACCAACTGCTCTAGACACGTGGCATTATTTGATTAAAATGCGCTTGGTCGTATACAGTTAGTGGGACACGTGTTGGACATGTAGAGTGGTAGTTAGGCGTTGATTTAGTCAAAGCGCGCCTGTTTCAAGGACACATGGCAAGCTCTAAATTGATGTTGTATTGAACTGCGCCTTCTTCACTGAGACGTAGGCGCAATCTGCAAAGTGCGCTTGAATTCGGATGGAAGTAGACACTATCTGCTGAGTTCAGAGGGAAATAGGCGCAGTCTGCTGAGTTCAGATGGAAGTAGGCGCAATTTGATTAAACAGCACCTGGACAGCTGTCATATCTTCCTCGAACGCCGCGCCATCAGAAGAATGATAGCGCCGCCTAGATCTTCGTGTTTGTCGAGTAATGATGACTCCATGTCAGCTAAGCGCGGTTTGTGAAGTGCGCCTCTGTGATGAAGAAATAGGCGCACTCTGAATTTGTTGGTGAAGTAGGCGCCATTTGTTTGTAGGCGCGTTCTGATCAATCAGTTGAATCAAACCTAGGCGCGGTTTGATTTTTTGGACCTACAAGACCCCCTTCAAAGTTTTCGAATTTTGAATTTTCAAAAGTTCGAAATACTTTGAATTTCCATATGACCAAGTCAAACCGCGCTTGATATTTGAAGAAGTTGCGCAGTTTAAGGCGAGAACGAATCTTCAGGCTGAATAGGCGCAATATGTTTAGGCGCGTTTCATTATAGCTGTTCGAAAACTATAAATAGCCCACACAATCCTTCGTAAACCCTTTATTGTCTTCAAGAGTGAGTTTTCTTTTCTAATTTTCTTTCCCCTCCGACAAGCTTTTCAAATCAACTCCGATGGCGCCTCGAAGAGCTGATAAGGGAAAAGAGCCCGCACCAATTGAATCTTCGAAGAAATCGAAGAAGACCGCGCTGCCTCCCGTAGTCGAATCACGTGGTTCTCTTCAAATACGAGAGCCTGGACAAACTCGTGTCTCTCGACACGAAACTGCACATCCAGCCATTAATGGTGGGTTATAGGAACGCACACTGGCTCTTCTTAGGGCTCAGTTGTAGTCGCCAACTCTTTCTAGGGTTCGGTGATTCTGTAAACTTCATATTTATGAAGTTTAAACATTCCATCAAATAGCGCCTAGAAAATTAGGCTCTGTTTGTTCGATCGCGCCTAGTAACAAAGCTAGGCGCTATCGGATAAAGCTTTGTCTGAAAAACAGGCGCTGTTTGTTCGATCACGCCTAGTAACAAAATTAGGCGCTATCGGATAAAGCTTTGTCTGAAAAACAGGCGCTGTTTGTTGTTGAATGAAAGCTAGGCATAATCTGCCCTATTTGACAGAAAACCAGGCGCAGTCTGCCCAGATTCATGAATTAGGCGCAATTTAATCTAGTTGGCTGAAAACTAGACGCAGTCTGTCTTTAAGCAGTCAACTAGGCGCAATCTGATAACTTTGTTGTGATGTTGCTTTTTTCTATTTTGCAGTTGATATCAGAGAAGATCCCAACTTCGAGATCTTCCAAGGAACTATGTCTGAACCTGAATTCAAAGAGGACTTGTCACACGTTAAGTTCCCTCATTATGAACTACCAGAATCTCGAAGAGCAATCTTGACTACTCAGGATAATGAGACTCTTCTGTGTTTGATGAACGGCCAGCCCTTACAGTCACAGGATGCAGCTATCCACAAGAAACCACTCTTCTTGTTTGGAGATGCCTTTGGCAGGGAATCTCAGCCAAAACAGCGGGTGGAAGAGAGGATTTTTAAGAAAGGTGAAAAGACTATATATTTGCCAGATATGCTTAGGAGTTTACCTCTTTCCAGATATGAGTTTGCCAGTACGTGATATATTTTCTTGATGTAGAAAATAACTATATTCTTTATATCTTGCTCAGAGGTAATGTGGACATGGCAAAATATAAATATCGAATATTTGTTATTTCAATAGACAACTTAGTCAGAGGTAATAGGGACGTAACAAGTTGCAATAGAAAATATGTAGAATTCAAAGGTAATATGGACGTGAATTCTTTTTTTATGATGATGATGATATGATGAACGGTTAAAAATGAACCGGCAGAATGAATGATTCATTAAAAATGTCTGCTGGGGATTTTAATGAATGAACCTTTAGATTCATCGAAGGGGGATGAACAGTCACCTCGATTCACGAAGAGTCAATAGACTAGTATAAATAATGCAGGACTCATGAAGAATTTTATTACTGCCCTCAACAAGAAAGATGTCTTCCAACAACATGTCTAAGGAGACTGAAGTCGTGCCGAAAACCGAGAGCGTCACCGAGGAACTTTCTGCTGGAACGGAGAAGGACGAAGGGTCGTCTGCACCCAAGCCTCTTGTCGACTCAGTCTTATCGGATCAAAAGGAGATGGGTGAAGGCTCCTCTGCACCAAAGCCTTCACAGGATATCCTCGACTTTCTGATAGAGCCGGGGAAGACTGCGGAAGAAGAGGCAAAGAGGATAGCTTTCCTCAAATCCTTGCTGAGTTCAGACAAAGATGTCTTCGACTCCTTTGCTGATTTTGCTTGTGAGAAGGAGGGGCTTGGCCCTCGTCCTAAGTTTGATAGGGATGATAGTGATCTCCCTTAATGTAATGTAATATCTTCTTTGAAAAATAAAAAGAAATTTTATTTACATTGTCTGTCAAGAAATCTTTACACATTTATACATAGTATTTCTTAAGAAATTTGCCATTGATAGGCATCATAGCTATTCTGCCATCCATCTCTGTTAACTGGTAAGCACCATTGGAAAATACTTTGTTTACAACAAAAGGACCTTCCCATTTGGCATCGAACTTGCCCTTACTCATGTGAGTCATAGTCATAGGACGTCTGACTGTAAGGACCAAATCACCTTTCTGAAATGCTCGTACTTTAACTTTGCGATTAAAGGCTTTTGAAATACGGGCCTGGTATAACTCAATGTGCTGTTGAGCCAAAAGCCTCTTTTCATCAAGTGCCTCCAACTCTTGCAATCGAAGTAGATCGTTATTCTCCGTTGTAAGTTCATTGGCAATGGCTATCCGCAGAGACGGGATTTGAATTTCCAGTGGCAGAACTGCTTCACAACCATACACCAAGGAGAAAGGTGTACAGCCGGTAGGGTTGCGAACTGTAGTGCGATAAGCCCATAAACATTCGCCAAGCTTCTCACTCCAATTCCGTTTGTTAGTAGAGACAAACTTCTTGAGGAGTTTGATAATGGTTTTATTGAAAGCTTCAGCTAAACCGTTTGCTGCAGGATTATAGGCTGTCGAAGCAACATTGTCGATGCGATGATCGTCACAGAACCGAGTGAACTTTTGACTAATGAACTGAGGTCCATTGTCATGAATGATTCGCTGCGGTACACCAAACCTATATATCACATGGTGTTTGATGAAGTTGATGACACTGCTGGTTTTGACTTCAGCCAGGGGTATAGCCTCAGCCCACTTAGAGAAGTAGTCTGTGATGGCCAGGATAAACCGGTGCCCTTTAGAAGAAGGAGGGTTGATTGGACCTATGATGTCCATGCCCCAAGCTTCAAAAGGCCAAGAAGCAGCCGTAGGATGTAGATATTATGATGGTTGATGAATGAAATCCGCATGAATTTGACATGCTCTGCATTTCTTTGCGTATTCAATAGCATCGGAAACCATAGAAGGCCAGTAATAGCCCATACGACGAATACGATCTTGCAATTTAGGACCGGGTTGATGCGCTCCACAAACACCATCATGAGCTTCACGTAATATTTGTTTTGCTTCATTACCAGCAAGACAACGTAATAGTAGACCATCATAAGTTCGTCGGTAGAGAGTTTTTGTTGTATGATTATAATAGAAACGAAGAGATCGTCTTCGAATGCTGGTGGCTTCTTTGGAATCTTTAGGCAATATTCCATAAACTGCAAAATCAATGAAAGGAGTTCTCCAATCTTCATTGATGATATTGACCTCAGCAGAATTACTAAACTTAATATTGAGATTATTTTCAATACAAAATAACTCTCTATTGGAAATAACAACCAATTGCTGTCTTTGAACAGGAATCGCCAAGACTGCTGCAAGATTTGCTAGAGCATCTGCTTCAGTGTTGTAAGCCCGACGAACGTATTCAATGTAGAAAGCTTTGAAGGAAATGGCCATAGCAATAGCTGCTTCATGATACGGAATCAAATCTTGATGACGAACTTCATATATTCCTCTAACCTGGTTAACAACCAGTTTAGAGTCACCGTATACTTCAAGATATTGTATGTCTAATTGTTTAGCCAGTTGAAGGCCGATAAGCAAAGCATTATACTCTGCAACATTGTTGGAACAAGGCTCATCCAAAGAATAAGCCCGTTGAATAGTTAATCCTTCTGGCGAAACGAGCACAATCCCTATTCCTGCTATAATAATCCCATTTGGTCCAATTCTGGAAGCTCCGTCAAAGAATAGACGCCATGTGGGAAATTCTTCCGAGATCAGATTTGTTTCGAGCGTCTCATCAGGAATCTCGTCGTAGAGTTTATAAGTCTCAGAAACAGGATGAGAAGCTAAGAAGTCAGCAAGGGCTTGTCCTTTAACTGACTTTTGAGGTACATAAATCATGTCGTATTGGGCAAGTAAGATAGCCCATGTAGCCAGCCTTGAATTGAGAGTGCTGGGCTTCTTCATGAGTACCCGTAGAGGGTTAATTCGGGAGATGACATGGATTGTTTGACCAATTATATAGTGTCTTGTCTTTTGTACAGCGAACATTAAGGCTAAACATTCTTTCTCAACCATGCTATATCGATGTTCGGCACCGATCATAGTACGACTGAGATAGTAGATAGCCTGTTCATGTCCTTCTTTGTTCTTTTGGGCAAGTAAAGCACCCAATGAGTGATCCATTGCTCTGACATACATTAAGAAAGGTATACCGGAGATTGGTGGCACCAAGACTGGTGGGCTCATAAGATATTGTTTTATGTCATCAAATGCTTGTTGACATTCTTCGGTCCAAACGAAAGATACACCTTTCTTCATGAGTTGTGTAAACGGTCTGCATCGTCCAGATAAATTTGAAATGAATCTCCTGATGTACGCAAGTCGACCTTGAAATCCTCGTAGCTCTTTTAGGTTGCGTGGAGGACGCATCTCATGAATGGCTTTGATCTTCTCAGGATCTACGTGTATACCTTTAGAGGTAATAACGAAACCGAGAAATTTACCACTAGAGACACCCAAGAATGACTTGGTGGGATTCATTTTGAGTTGATGTTGGCGCATGAGATTGAAGATAGTTCTCAAGTCTTGAATGTGATCTTCCTTCAGACGACTTTTGACAGCAATATCATCAACATAGCATTCAACAGTCTTTCTCAAATGATCTCGAAAGATAGTGCTCATGGCTCGTTGATAAGTTGCACCGGCGTTCTTGAGACCAAATGGCATCACAGTGTAACAATAAACTCCTCGAGGAGTACGAAAAGAAGTATGCTTTTCATCGTCAGGATTCATCTTGATTTGATTATATCCAGAGAATCCATCCATAAAAGATAACCTCTCGAACCCACAGGTATTGTCAATCATGACATCAGTGATTGGGAGAGGAAACTCATCCTTTGGACAAGCGTCGTTCAAATCCCGAAAATCAATGCAAACTCTGATTTTCCCAGTCTTCTTCAAAACTGGAACAACATTAGCAACCCAGTCTGGATGTTGCTCTTCACGAATAAAGCCACAAGCGATGAGCTTTCGAACTTCTTCATCAATTGCATCCATCATTTCAGGTTTGAAGCGCCGTTGTTGTTGTTTAACAGGTTTCGCATTAGGTAATATATTCAACTTGTGTGTAGCAATTTTGGGATCTAAACCTGGCATGTCTTCATAGCTCCAAGCAAAGACATCAATATATTCGCGAATGAGAAGAATCAACTCCTGCTTATCATCTTCGGGGAGATTCTTACAAATGAATATAGGACGGGAAATACCGTTTTCTCCTACATCAATTTGGATTAGCTGATCTTCGGTAGGTGGTTCTCGTTTTTTCAAACCGGAGCTTCCACTGATTGTCCATCTTTTGTACCCAAGGATCAGTTTCAGGGCTTTCTTCGAAGTCATTATCAGTAGCATCGTTGTTGATATCGGGAAATTCAACTGAGACCATGTTGGAGGATATGGCAATACGATGTACGTAACCAATGCTAGTGTCAGAATCCCATGAAACTGTATCAGAAGAAACAGTGCGTTCATCATCATCAGATTCAATAATTTTAGGAGCTGTAGCCATAGTAGGAAATGTAAATACATAACCAAGGCCGAGCTTATTCCTCTTGCTAGTAACATGAATAGGAGTTCGTCTTCCTCTTCCATAGTTGAGTCCACTCTTGAAATCATATCCCATTTTACGGATGATCTCTTTAGACTGAGTGCTGTAACGACGGAGTTGTAAATGTCCCGTGTCATCGTTTTTGCAATCTTCGGTATAAGAAAACTTTTGTTCTGGTCCTCTAATAAAGATTATTGGACTTTCGTCAGCTTTTCGAGCAGGAACTATAAAGTATGAACTATCCGTTGATTCCAATGATACATCTGTTTGGTAAGATTGTACAACTTCAATTGTGAGTGGCTTCAACCTATCTAACATATTTAAGTAACACTCAGCATGATATAACACATCAGTATACTGTAAAGGAGATGCATCTTTATTGATATTTACAACAGTGTTTACAGTAGGACCTTTAGCCTTAGCAGGCTTAGTCAAATTGATAACAAGAGGGGGAGAAGAAGAACGAGGAGGAATAGGAGGCTTGTTACGACGAAGGTCGATAACAAATGGCTCAGAAGAGGTGAGCTCCCTTTTTCCTTGGTCAGTCATAGAAATTGTCTTCTTGGCAGGAAGTCGAATGACCAGTGGTTCAGCATGTGAGGGCTTAGAGACGCGCCCTTTAACAGGAATCACAAGAGTATCCTGTGACTTTGGTTCTTGTTCCTGTTTGCTAGGAGGACGATAGATGGTTAGTGGTTCAGAAGAAGAAGGTTGAGAGACGCGCCCTTTAACAGGAATTACAAGAGTGTCTTGAGATTCAGTTCCCTGCTCTTCTTCAATATCTAAAGCCAAGACAACTTTCATGAACTCGTCTTTGTACATGCGAGCATCGTTGCAGTATGCTTCGACACCTTTGAAAGGATAGAGATCAGCAACTTCTTTTTGGACTTCTCCTTTGTCATCAACATATTTGAAACATTGATGAAGAGTTGATGGAACAATGTTGTGCTCATGAAGGAACGGTCTTCCCAGAAGAGCATTGTAGGAACAACCATGGTTATCAATGATGTAAAAGGTTACCTTTGTACGAAGATTGCCTATTTGGAATTTTAGGCGAATCTTGCCCAGAGGTTCACTTCTTCCTTGATTAAACCCCAGAATAGTAGTGATTGTACCAGTAAGACTGCGTACAGGAATTTTCAAAGCATCCAACATTGTTTTAGGCATAATGCTGAGTGCAGAGCCTGGATCTATCAGGATACGATCAACCTTCATGGTATCAACATACCCTGTGAAATACAAAGGGCGATCATATCGATTATCTTCTAGGAGCATGTCATCTTGCGTGAAGGTAATATTTGGAATTAATTCCAACACACTATGACAATGGAGACAAGAGAGAGGCTCTTTCTCTGGTTTCTTCATAATTTCAAGATAATTTTCTGCCTGCAACAAAGCTTCACTTAACGTCTCTCGAGTTTCCTTAGAGAGGCGCAAGAGCTCGAATATTGACAATCTGGCAGGAGTATTGGCCAATTGAGCCAGTATGTCAAAGTTATACGGCTTCTCGAGTCCGAAAGAAGTGGACTTCTTGAGAGCTTTATCGAAACGAGCTGGTTGTTTCCCTTTATCAGTAACTGCTGGTTTAGCAGGAGGAGGAGTTGGGTTAGTTGAAGATGAAGAGGGTTGAATTTCAGGAGGCGTGTCAGGAGTGGAAGATGAGGTTGGAGCTTCCTGATTCTCTGAGTATTCCCGTAAATAGGGCTTACCAGACCTGGTACCCAATAAGATCTCTTCTTCATTTAATGGTTCAAGAGAAACCATATTACAACTTTTAAACTTGCTTTTGGAATTTTTCTTTTGTTTAGATGAAGAAGAGGCGGAAGATTCAAAATCTGAGACCAGATCTGGATGAATCCACATGATTTCCCCTTTAGAAGTAGATAAAGGGACTAGTCCTTCATTTCGAAAAGGTGGAAGGTTTACAAGCTCGAGAGTGGTTCGAGGAATGGGAACTACACCATCTTCTATCTGCATTGGTGGAAATTCGCCGAACTGAACAGAGACGACATTAGCCGTCACCGTCTTTTCATCCTGTTCAAGAGTCACTGCTCCAGATTTGATCATCTCTTGTATTTTTCCTTTAAGCACATAACATGCTCGAGTAGGATGTCCGATAAATCTGTGGTAAACACAATACTTAGGATGATCAGTCTTACCAACCTCTTCCGGCCTTTTAGGGTCGGGTAATTGCAGTTTGTTGCTTTTTGTAAGACATTCAAAGATACTCATGATGTCATCTTCATCGAAAGAGTATTCTTCTTTAGGACGTGGTGCTCTTTGAGGTTGTTGTGATGGAATAGGTGCAGATTGAGCAACATTGACAGCCAGTGCTTCTTTACTTCTCAAGTCAATGGCCAAAGTTTCTTTAGGAGCAGATGTATCTTTGCCTTTTCTATTATTATTCTGGCGATTGTTGTTAGAGTTTGAGCCATGATCGCCTTGGTCAGGATTCATGTGAACCCCCAATGTCTTGAATTTTTCAGCGCTAAGTTCTGCTGCTTTAGCATTGATAATGAAAGAAGGCCAGTCTTGGAATTGAGTTGCCCCTGTCCACATACTAACAATTGGCAAGAGATTATTCTTGCAAGTGTCAATGGTGACAGCAGATGGGGTCCCCATTGGCATCTTGAGAGCTTCGCGACGAAACCTCTCAATAAATTGCTCAACAGGCTCATTATTTCTTTGTTTGATTTTAATGAGGGCTGACATAGTCATGTCATTGACGCCTTCATAAAATCGTTCAAGGAACATCTGTTTAAAACCAGCAAAAGAAGTGATACATCCGTCTGGTAGACTTCGGTACCAGTCATAAGCAGCGCCAGTTAAGCAACTGACGAATACCCGAGTAAGAAGGGCATCATTAGGCTGAAGAGGATCAGTCATCAATTCAAAATGATTAATATACTGATTGGGAGATGAAGTGCCATCGAACTGCATAATGGTGGGGAATTTGTATTTTGGCAGAAACTGCATTTTCTTCCATTCGGCGGGATAGGGTTGTTTAATGCCCAACCGTTGTAAGCCTTCCCTTTGTGTATAGGCTTCAAATTGATTCCGTAATTGTTCAACAGCATCATTAGCATTCTCTGAAGATTGAGGATTGCTAGATTGATTGGTAATAGCCGGAGGAGGAACCGCATGGTAAGCATCACCCCCAGCACCAGTTTGGCTAAGAGTAACCTGAACCGGTACTGTGGTGATTGGAGGAGGTGGTACCCCCCAGACCAGGATTCTGAGGAGTGGAAGAAACCAATGGTTCAGGAGTTATGACCGGTGGAATGTGCTGAGCCATAATAACATCATGCATTTTAGCCATCATTTCGGCCATAGTCTTCAATTGTTCTTCTAGTGCAACAATCCTTTGATTCTGATTGTTAGAACCAGAAGCATCTTGTTCTTCAGTAACGTATGCTGTCACTTCTCGTGCCATGACAGATGACACAGTTTGTTCAGAGCCATCACTGTCGACAGCAAAGTCCGAATTACCCCCATCATGAGAAGTAGACCGATCACTGTAAGGAAGATTCCTTTGACCGATTGTTTCTCGGCTTCGAGATCGAGTATGCTGGTAAACACCATCATCTGATTCTCTAAGTCGGTCAAGATAGTGCTGGCTAGGTCTTCGGGTCTTTCCGTGCTTACATTTACTACCCCCAGAGTCTCTGGAAGTCATGTTGACGGAGGCAAACATTACCTCTTCTTCATCATCACTCTTTTGATCAACAGAAGGGAAAGTTAGACGCTCGAAGACAGAACGTTTGGTTGTTTGGCAACAACATTTGATAACCACTTCGTGAGGATGATTGCAATGATGAACTTGTGATTGTTTGGGAGAACTGGGGGTGATATTCCGTTTCTGCCTGAGATGATCCCGAAGATCAGAGACAACGGGATGAGAAGAAGTAGCAGGGATATACTCATAGATGACATTTGGAACATGATTCCGATTTCGTAAACGTTCGATTCCATGAGTATAAAGAGAGGTACTCATCTGATTGGCGTAATTGTCAGGATTCCTTACCTCAAAAGGTTGATACTGAGGCAAGTTGATTTTAGCATGCTTGCGTTTTACAGAGGTAGGTTTTGATTGGGGTTTTCTATTAAGATATGCCCGTAAATCATTTAAACCGCCCCTGGGAACCTCAGTTTGTGAAACTTGTAATTTGCCTTGTTCGGATCGTGAAATCCGTAAATTAGGCAATTCCTGAATATTTGCCTTGGGAGTAGGTAAAATACCTCTCTGATTAGTACGAGAACCCTTGTTAAGGGGGATATTCGTACTAATAGGTGCAGAAGCACTATCAGTTGGATCCTCCTCGATAAGAATCGAAGAAGACTTAGAAAAGGCCAGAGGACCTTTCCCATTGTTTTGAGATGAAGGGATAGCTAAAGAGCGTTTCCCTCTGTTATCTTCCAAGTTTTGAGCTTGGGAAGATTGGGAGAAGACCAAGGGGCCTTTTCCTTTTGATGGAATGGAAGAAGGAACAGCCAAAGGACTGTCCTCAGCAAACTGCGCCTGAGCAGCTTGGGGTTTCTGTATTCTGGAGTGATTCGGAGTAGACTGCGCCTGAGCAGACTGTGCCTGAGTAGACTGCGCCTGTTTAGTCAGGGCAACAGCAGCAGAAGATTTGACTTGTGCCAATTTGGCACAAACTGTGCCAGAAGGAGGTTTGGTGGCAAACTGCGCCTGTTTCTCTAAAGAGAGAACAGACTGCGCCTGATTGTGAGGCAGAGATTGTGCTGTTTTGACATGAATTGTGCCAAAAGACGGTTTGACAGCAGACTGCGCCTGTTTCTCTAAAGAGAGAACAGACTGCGCCTGATTGCCAGAGATAGACACTGGTGTCTTAGAAACAGCAGGTTGTGCCGAAGAAGTGGCAGCGTTCTTCATTAGAGAAGTAACAGAGTTCTTGGGAGCCCACACTGAGCGAGTCTTGCTCTTGACGGAAGTCGTAGTGCGGCGAGGAGTGCTTTGTGCATTAATCATTGCTTCGTAGGCCGTTTGGTCGACTTTCACGACCAAAGTCTTCTGCGTCGAGCCGATAGACGCTGTGTCACATTGAGTTGTCACCTTTTCATCAGAGGAAAAGGTCGTCCCCAGCAGAGTCGCCATTTTGTTTGCAAAAACAAAAGTATTATCTTTATTTCACAAACTTTGTAAAGAATATTACAAGAAATCTGGGAAAGTACAACTATAGGAATCCAATCTGAATGACGATCGCTTTATCCCTTGGACGATGTGAACTTTGAAGACTTGAATCTCTGAAGAACGCAGCAGCACTTGGACGAAAACTCTGATTTTTCTTGATCTTGTCCGTGATGTGTTGAATGGAAACGAAACTCTATTTATAGAGTTCTGAAATAACTGTTTTGGGCAGTTATTCTGGAGAGCGCCTGATTGAAGTGCGCCTGTTTTGAGCACGTATGACAAACTGCGCCTGTTTTTACTCCATTATTACGAACGTGCACCAACTGCTCTAGACACGTGGTATTATTTGATTAAAATGCGCTTGGTCGTATACAGTTAGTGGGACACGTGTTGGACATGTAGAGTGGTAGTTAGGCGTTGATTTAGTCAAAGCGCGCCTGTTTCAAGGACACATGGCAAGCTCTAAATTGATGTTGTATTGAACTGCGCCTTCTTCACTGAGACGTAGGCGCAATCTGCAAAGTGCGCTTGAATTCGGATGGAAGTAGACACTATCTGCTAAGTTCAGAGGGAAATAGGCGCAGTCTGCTGAGTTCAGATGGAAGTAGGCGCAATTTGATTAAACAGCACCTGGACAGCTGTCATATCTTCCTCGAACGCCGCGCCATCAGAAGAATGATAGCGCCGCCTAGATCTTCGTGTTTGTCGAGTAATGATGACTCCATGTCAGCTAAGCGCGGTTTGTGAAGTGCGCCTCTGTGATGAAGAAATAGGCGCACTCTGAATTTGTTGGTGAAGTAGGCGCCATTTGTTTGTAGGCGCGTTCTGATCAATCAGTTGAATCAAACCTAGGCGCGGTTTGATTTTTTGGACCTACAATCCATACTCAATCACAATAGTATAAGGAAGATAAATGGTACAAAAAGATAAAGACAACAAGATATGATATATCCAAAAAATCTAACATAAAAATAATACAAGTCCAGATAGTCTAAGAATCAACAATCTCAAATACAAGTCTCAAAATAATAAACAGGCCAAGAGTCATCAATTGGAGACAAATCCAGTTCAAACCTAGCCTAAATGATTCGTTAGATAAGCCACCTTGGCTGGAGCTAAACCCTCATAAAAAATAGAGTCTCCCGACTTACGCCTACTACATCCCGTGGTCGTAATAGATAGGGCAACCGTCATCTAAAAATATTATCCAGTCAGGATTGGAGCGAGCACACCACTAATAGCAGTTCCAGTTAATTGACAAAAACTATAAAACTGTAAATAGAGAGTACGATAAATGATGAGAAGTAGAACTATCAATATATAATTATAACCTGGCAATAGTACTATAAAGAATAAATGATATGAAGGGAACAATGTACAGTAATGAAAATAAACAGGCAAAACATATAAGTACAGTCTAAGAAATAGAAGGTGGAATAATAAATATTATAAGCTCTATGTGTTTGAAATACTAATTTTGAGATGTGATCGGCTTGGGAACTTGTACAATAGCTAGGTGACCTGGTTAATCATACGTGAGTTGTACGATTAACACTTACAATGTCTACAATTACAATAGGGATTTGATCACATCTCTCACTAGGATTTTCTCTGCCCCAACTAGTACAGTGGATCCAACCATGACACGTTACGATACACGAGCAATATTTTATGTTACTATCATGTACAATGTCTAATGAACATGTCATATACGATGTCAATACGATAACCATGGTAACATCTTATGACGGGATCCAGAAATACCAATCTATGTGACCAACGTGTCGAGAATCAAATATAGCATCACTAAATACAAGAATCATAGCAGAAATTAAATAATAGAAACTATCAGAGAATGTACTCGCCTGAGATCCGGTATAAAATATCAATAGTGTCTGATACTGTGCCTCGAAGACCTAAATATGGAATATCAATGTCAGTTTGTGTTTTAGAAACATAAACATGGTGTACAAGGTCAATTCTAGGTCCCCAAGTCATTTCTAGCTCGAAATAGTCAAACTAGGTCAACTCTAGGTCAAACTAGTCAAACTTGGTTAAAGTAGCTATTTCTAGGTTGTATGAGTCTATATCCAAGCTATTGCGTCTATACCTTACCTATCTTGGCTATACTAGTTATATTAGGGTACTAGAGTATACATACTATATTGTATCTTAAGATATACAATATACTCTATGTAATATTTATACTAGTATCCTTATAGCTAAATTTAGCACTACATGGATAACTTGACTTTGAGCCAACTTAGTATCACAATCTATCTACCATCTTAATACCCAAATCCCAAAACCTAGAGCTAAAACCCATATCTAGGTATTACCTCTCATCTAAACATACCTTATATTAATATAAGGTAACCCAATACCTTAATCTATCACTTAGATCTTCTTAGACACTACCTATATCCACATGGATACACAACACAATAACACTCATGTCAACTGCTTCTCTCTCTACTCTACTGTTCTACCATTGTCCAAACCCCCAATCCCATATTTTCTATTTATCAACTCACCTATCTATGTATGTATCCTTCTTCTAATTGCTGCTATCAAGAGCAGTTAGAACTGTTGTCCACTCCTTCATCCTTTCCTCTTTCCTCCATATATCTCCATCATCTCCTTCATTCATATTCACCAAATATAAGTATCTCATATAGAGAAGTCTAATATATCATGGTGTTCCCATTGGTTATGCCAAGACAACAGCACATTGGCCTATATAGGATATCCCCTATGCTAACTGTTACTCCCTATCTCTCTAACACATGCCCCTTACTGCTATTCACATCCACCTTGCAATGGCCAAATAGCTCCCTTACCACCACAGTAGTCCAAGACTGCTATTACTTACTGTTGCTGCTTATGCTTACTACTAGCTGCTGCATAAGCTGTTGTTGATGCTGCTTACTACTGCTGCTGCATAAGCTGCTGCTGCTGCTTATGCTTACTGCTGCTGCTGCTGCATAAGCTGCTATTGCTGCTGCCATAAGCTGTTGTTGATGCTGCCATAAGCTGCTGATGTTGTTTTTCTTTTTTTTTCCCTTTTCATCACTCTCTACTATCTATCCATCCTTCAATCCATCTATTCATCCATTTATCTATTTAGTGGTCCATCTCTCTATATCTATTAACCCATCCATTCAAGTATCCCTCAACCATATTCATCCATGACACACACCCTACAACCTATACATAAAACATAGGTATATGTTTGAGTAGACACACACACAGATAACCCATATATTCCTATAGGCACATCCCTATATTTATACCCCTATACTCATATATATATATATATATATATATATATATATATATATATATATATATATATATATATATATATATATATATATATATATATATATAATATATATATATATATATATATATATATATATATATATTATATATATATATATATATATATAAAAAAAATATATATATATATATATATATATAAAAAATATATATATATATATATATATATATATATATATATATATATATATATATATATATATATATATATATATATATATATATATTTTATATATATATATATATATATATTTATATATATATTTTATATATATATATATATTTTATATATATATATATTTTATATATATATTATATATATATATATATATATATATATATATATATATATATATATATATATATATATATATATATATATATATATATATATATATATATATATATATATATATATATATATATATATATATATATATATATATATATATATATATATATATATATATATATATATATATATATATATATATATATATATTTATATATATATATATATATATATATTTTATATATATATATATATATATATATATATATATATAAAATATATATATATATATATATAAAATATATATATATATATATATATATATATATATATATATATATATATATATATATATATATATATATATATATATATATATATATATATATATATATATATATATACACACTATACATAACCTCACATCTCCAAATCTACCCGTGTGAATCATGAGATATCATCACACAACATCCCGTATCCTATTTAGGACAGGTACCCCGAATCTCAACTCGAATAGGACACAAAAATCCCTTTGGGGACATGTGTCGAACACTTGGTGCACTAGTTTATGATACGCCTAAGATACGCTATCAAACCTTATCTGAATCCTACCAAATTTTATAGGCAAGCCTAAAATAGGTAGACACACCTAATTAGTGAGCCACTAGGCTAGCGTCAAGTGCCATATGAAATAGAGCATGGCACAACATGTGTAGGAGGCCAAAAAATCTCCAAATTGATCCCGTGTCCTACCGTATCCAATTGTGGACACGTAGCTAGCCTCACAATACTCTTAACAATCTAATTTGGTCCACTAAACATAATGACAAACACTTGGTATACCATTCTCGGATTTTTCTAAGAATGGTACAAAAACTCATTGTAAAAGTCTCCAAATGGGTCCAATGAAGCCCAAGCTTCTCCCCATAGATATTCCTAATGCATGGGTGGTTCCTAAATGACAAATGGCCCTAATTAGAATCAATTACAAGGGTTAAATTCAGATTTTACCTATTGGGAGATGGATTCCCAATGAAATGGCACTAGTGGACACAACCCTCAAGAATGGACACCTCCTTCAAGGTCCACTCCTTGCTCCTAGTCTTCAAGCTCCTTCTAGTGTAGAGAATAAGAAAGGTTGATTAGAGAATGAGTGGGATTTAAGAAGAAATGGTGGAGGAATGACCCTACTTGGAAGAGAACACAAAATGAGAGAAAAAAATGAGAGTATGGAATAAATGAAGAGTGGAGGCTCTCTCTCTCTCCTTATATGGCTTCCATATAGGGCTAGGTTTAGCTAGTCTATAATGTCCTACATGCCCTCCAATGTTGTCATGAAGTCTATTTACCATATGGAAGGGTTTGGACATATTTCAGTCAATAGTCTAATCTCTAATTTAACTAATTGGTCATGACTAATGAGCCTAATGAGTCTAATCTAACAAGTTGGTTTATGAGTCATGTCATACTAATTATTGGGCTCTAGTTTAGTATCCAGGCTAACCAGTTCACTAACACAAGTCTATAACTAGGCTAGCCACTAACCGTAATAGCTAACACAACATTACTAAATAAATACACACACATGAAATAAATAATTAGTCACAATAATACATATAGTATGAATTTAATTATCACTTTGGTGCAGGATAGAAAAAGACAAAAATATCCCTATTCTGAAAATGTGATGGTTACATTCAATACACACGAAGTTCACTAGTGTAAACCTATAGTCAAGATAGACTAATACTAATGGTTTGTCCAAATCCATCTAGGTTGTGAACCATTTATATATTCTCATGGAACTGATAATATGATCTTCTGTGTGACACCACATACCATATAATCTAAAATATAGAATATCAGACACTTTCACCAATATTATAACAAAAAAAAAATGCAAATATTTGTTCGTATGTTTCTCATTCAAGAAGAAAAGGAAATATAGTTAAAAAAAGTGAAACTCCGTGCTTTGCTCTTAGGGCTCGCCATTTAATGTAGCATGGATTCCAATTACGGATCTTTTAGGATTTTTTTTCTTTTGCTTTATCTTTTTTTTATAAAGTTTATAAGAATCCTATTTCTTTTAGGACACTTATTTTGACTCTATCTTTTATTAAGATAGGTTTTTATCTTTATTTGATTAGGATTAGGTTGTCATAAAGGTCCTATAAATAGGCACATTCTTTATGCATTTGAGGAACAACTTTAATCAATAAAATTCTTTTTTAAGTTCTGAGATTTGTTCTCTGCTTTTATTGGTCATGGACTCGACTGTTCCATGGATTCGGACACCCCTCACTTGAGATTTTCAAGTAACCTTCGTGTGGACCCCTCACAAGGCCATTAGTAAAAAAATTTGTGGCCCACTTCGCTCTCACCAAGCAACAGTGGTCCAGTTATCGTCATCACCGATTGACTTGGCCATCGCCAAGCACGAAGATAAGCCCGTTCCACTATCACGCTGCGTCAAGTGGTATCTATGGTGGCCCATACATGTCCAATTTCATAAAATATTATGAACTCCCGGTAGTACTTAAGTTAGTCGTACTACTATAGGCTTGTGAATAATATTGAAATTATATATTATAATAATACTAGGAGAGGTTCATATCATCCACATATAGGATTAAACTCTTAAGGATCTCCTCCACATGCTTTGATATGTTACTGATCTCTGTCTTTGACTTCAATCTATCCCTTGACTTGTATCATGCTTGAATCCTTCCATCATCTAATGACTTTCTTCTTATGTAGGTATAGGTAAACTAATTAGGTTTCCTTAAAGCTTTCTATAGTTATAATTATTAAATAGGGTGCATGCCTAGTTACTTGATAGTATACTTGATTTACTTATCCTTGAATTTTTATCTCTCCATGAACTAGTCTAGAAATTATTTTTAGAATGCCTATAGAGATTATATGTTTATATATTATGCTATATTTGATTTTTGAGGACAAAAATATTTTAAGGGGGATAGTATGTAGCACCTGTTCCTAGAATTTTTATTTTATTTTATTCAGGGTTTGTTTTGGAATCACAAGAAGGTCGTACCTAAGTCTATAGGTGTAGTATGGTACTAAAGGGTCACTTAGGGTCACTATGGTCTCCAGGTAGTCCTAGATATATTATTTATCTATTTTATATTTTAAAGAATTTTTAGATATTTTTAGGTTTTTAATATTTAAGGTTTATTATTTTTACGACTTTCAGGATTTACTATAAGGTCATACAGGAGTATTTTGAGACCAAACATTTTTATTTGGGCTCTATATTACTATAAATATTTTCTAGAATATTCTAGGATTTTTCTGAATTTTTGGGGATTTTTATATAATTAAAACCTATAGAAATTATTTTTTCATAGACTTTTGGAATTTACTGTAGGGTCACACGATAACATTTTGAGATAAACTTTTTATTTAGCTTCTAGACACTTATAAATATTTTCTAGAAGTTTTTGGGATTTTTTAGATTTTATGGAATTTATTTGGAGTTAAAATAAATTTTTAATAAATTTCTGTAATTAAAATAAGCATTTACCCAGTCACCCACCCGGACGAGCCCCCATATCGGTGCCCAACAGTAACTGCCTCTCTCTCTCTCTCCTATATATATACATGAATATTCACAAACACTATTTTTATTCCAGCCTCCTTTTGTGGTTTGATCTTGGAGAACCTTTAACTTTGCGAGGCGATTGCGATCAACCCCAACGTCCATTTCGAGTGCCATTTTTTGTTAGAACCGTATTGAGATTAGCTTGCCAAAAATATATTTTATTTTCTGTAATTATTTATGTGAATTTTTGGAGATTTATTTGAGTGTCGGTTGTCAAAAAATTAATACGTCGCACTGATTTCGAGATTCCAGGAAATCCCATACTTTGTTTTGCGATCCGTTTGATGCTTTGGAAAGCTGACACGAAGATCTACATCATATAATTTTTCAAAAATTCAAAAATTCGTTTAATATTCTATTTAATTCGTTGAACTCAGATTTGACCGGTAATTTACCGATTCAGTTAGCTATAACGGCGATAACTTTTGACCAAATCATGATTTTGCGGCACAGTCAATTTCGGTGCACTCGTGGTACTGAAATCTATTACGATGCACCCTCAAAACACCGAGTTCATAATATTTGACTAGTTAGTCAATGGTACATTTCGATTTACGTGCCATAGATTCTAAAATTAGAACCGTGACTTTCTATAGCCAAAGTTTTTATTTAAATTATATTTCATATTATTATTGGGTTAAACTAAATTTTTAAGTAATTCATTTCAGAATTAAATAATATTAATTAGATTAACCCATTAGCTACCTTTCATAATTTTTAGAGTAGGAATCTTAGAACTAATTTGTAGTTTTCATTAGGGTAGGCACTGGTCGGGCCGGGCCCAAATTTTATGGATTCGAACCGGACCTGTTAATTGGCAGGATGGGGCGGGCAGGATGGGGCCAAAAAATATTAGAACCGAAACGGGCTCAACTCGTTCGAAACGGGTCCGAATCGGACCGACCCGCAGGTCCAAACGGGTCCAAAAAAGTTAAAAAAAATCTAGAATAGTAAACATTTACATATGTTCTATTATCTATAAGAACAAAACAAGTCTTATGTCTTCCCAAATTTCTAAAATTTGTTTACTAAACAATAACTTGTTCTATTATCTATAAACTATAATAGCAAAAAATTCCAAAATTTATAAATTAAAAAAATATATATATACCCCTAGAATGGGTCGGTCCGGGTCCCCGTCTATTTTGAAAATAGGACCCGCCCCACCCCGTTAGTCTCACACAACCCGCCTCGGCCCGCCCCTTTTAAATTAAAAATTTTAGGAACCAACTTGTTTGGACATTTTACGGTTCGGGCCGGATCGGAACCGTGGGTCTTGGAACCGTATGCCTACCCCTACTTTTCATTCACGGTTCGTGGTGCGATGATATGATATGGGTTGGTAGCTTATAGGCCGAAGTTCCTCTCATCCTCGACTTATGAAAATGGTTTGTCCAAAAAATCAGACAAGTTTCACAATGACACTATATTACCTTTATTTTGTACTATACGTATATTTATATCGTCTTTTCATGGTTACTTTTTCATAAATCTTGTTGTCATTATTCTTGATTCACCATGATTGATTTCTTGTGCACGTGCGTAGTCCTTCTCTAGTTACTTGTTTATGTTCACCTGTTATACTTGCTCACTATGTTGTATTGTGATTACCTGTTTACCTGTATTGTTATATATAATGAACATATTTTTTTGTGAGTTGTGGGTGGGGGAATACTATAAGTATGCATGTGGTCTATGTTATTTTTATAAATCCTTTCCTGCATAACCTGAATAATATCAATCATGCACCACACGTACGATTGACGTATATCCTAGACCGTCTACATGCATCAAGTTAGTATTCTAAAACACACATTGCACGTGACCTCTTGTTGCTATATCATTTATTTATTTTTCTTCCATTAAGTTTACTTTCATATTGTCCTCATGTTATAACTATACTCTTCTTATCATATCATGTTATGCCTATAGTTTATCTTTCTTGTTATTATTTCTTCATGCTTGTATAATATATTGTGTAGTATAGTGTTATGGTGATCTTACTACAATTCTGACTGGATAACTATTTTTAGATTTAGACGATGTCATCTGTCCTGAGGTCTACGGTACGTATGTTGGCGATACTGGCATTATTAACGTACCATATTCTGGCACTGATGCGAATTAGCACATTTTTATGCTTTTTCATTAGTTAGTGGTCATAGTTTTAGATTCTAGTTACTTATCTGCTATCGGGTTTGTTTCCGAGACTATCTGAGTTGTAGTGAATTATTTTGATAGTTTTCTTTAGTTATTGTTGAGATTATTGGATATTATCTTTGTTAGTTTAGATGTGGATGTTATGTGCATATTATTCTTGTTGTGGACCATGTTATCATATACAACGTACTACCGCCGATGCTACGGCGTAGGCTAGACTTGGCTATATACTCGTATCCCAAAACTGGGAGCGGATCGTGATAGTATTAGAGCCCCACAAATCAAGGATTCCAATTTATTGAAAACCTTTCATTTTTAAAACGACAATGGCGAAATCAGTAACACATGAGGAGCTTGAACATCCATTGTGTATCGTCAGGCGACTATTCCTAGCCACAAAGATTGAAGAACTGTCGCAGTACCGCAATATCTTTCGAACCCGATGTAAGGTTAAAAACAAGCTATGCGACATCAGCATTGATAATAGGTGCACAAAAAACATTATTTCAAGAGCAATGGTAGAGAAGATGGGGCTGGCCAAAGAAGCACATCCAGCTCCATATAAGATTGGATGGATTCAAAAAGGCCACAACATGGTCATCTATGAAGTTTGTCGCATATCCTTCTCCATCGGAAAGACCTACAAAGATGAAGTCACGTTCGATATTTTCGACTTGGACTATTGCCACATCATCCTCGGTCGGTCGTGGCAATTTGACAAAAAAATGTCACGTACCGGGAAGAGACAACACATATTCCTTCCCTAAAGATGGTTGACTCCTCACTCTCCTTCCATTAGCACCGGATATAAGACCAGGCCACAATGACAAAAGGGGCTCGAGCATTCCCACAACAATTATTCCCTCAGAGCACCAGTTGCCATTGTTAACTATAAAGATGACGAGATTGAGAAGAACATATCAAAGTCGGATGAACCCATTGTATATGCTGAATTGAAATCTTCAACCCTTCAAGAAAAGATGAAATTGTCAGTTTTTAATCAAGAAACATAACTAATTGATGAGAGTCTTCGGTAAAATTATTGCGGACGCTACGGAGATGAATTATTCATGCCCTCAAGGAAAACACACAAAATAAGACAAGGTCCTCCCCGAAGATGACGGTCAAGAACATGGTACAGGATCTCAATATACAATTCTGGAGAGAAATATCAGCAAAATTTTACACGACAAACATATAATTTCAGTGGATTCAACTAAGACATCATTTTCATCATCATGTTCATTGTTCTCTTCTCTTGAGTGTACGACTCAGTAAGAGAATCTCTCATGCGATGGAGCATTAAAGAATTTTCTAATATTGAAAGCTCCCAATGCCAACGGTAGACCTCATTGTCACAAGCTTTACAGTGGTCCACTAGACACATCGCCTATGTTCGATCGTTGCATGTTATCTACATAAATATCTCCTTAGAGATGAAAGCTTACGGACGTGAGTGTGTCCCAAAGAAGGACAGCTCATGGCGTATGTGCACCGACAATCGGACTATCAACCACATCACCATCAGCTGCCATCAGATCCGGATCTGACCTGATGATGAGTGGAGGACAATTTTCAACATCCGAGAAGTACTCGAATGGCTCTTTATGCCCTTCGGACTTTATAATGCGTCAAGAACCTTCATGCGCATCAAGAATCAAGTTTTGAAGCCAATAACAAGGAACTTCGTAGTCATCTACTTTGACGATATCCTAATTTATAGCAAGAGCTAAGCTGATTATCTGCAGCATCTTAAGGAAGTTCTCAACCTTCTTTAAATTAAGAAGTATAGTTTACTTACTAACCAACTCATCTTTTTGGGATTTACTAGCGTCGATGGTCGTAGTGTTGATGGAAATGGAGATTCGAACAAATCGCGACTGGCCCACTCCGAAGATAATGATTGAAGTTCAAAGCTTCTATGGTCTCACCATCTTCTACCGATGATTCATTTGAAACTTCAACACTATCGTGACGCCAGTGACAGAATGCATAAAGAAATGCAGATCTCTCCAACCTTCAATATCGTCGATCTTTATGAGTACTTTCCTCTCAATGAACCGCTTTATTCTAAGAAGAACTCGGAGACGACTTCTTTTGAAGCAGGGGAGACTGATGTAGCGTGGATTCCAATTCCGAATCTTTTTAGGATTTTTTTTTGCTTTATCTTTTTTATAGAGTTGATAAGAATCCTATTTCTTTTAGGACACTTATTTTGACTCTATCTTTTAGTATGACAGGTTTTATCTTTATTTGATTAGGATTAGATTGTCATAAAAGTTCTATAAATAGGTATCTTTTGTATGTATTTGAGGAACAACTTTTAATTAATAAAAATTTTCTTTAAATTCTGAGATTTGTTCTCTACTTTTCTTGGTTGTGGACTCGACTGTTTCATAGATTCGGAAGCCCCACGCTTGAGGTTTTCAAGCAACCTTCGTGAGGACCCCTCACAAGGCCATTCGTCGAAGTTTTTGCGACACCGTTTCGCTCTCACCAAGCAACGATGGTACAGTTATCGTCATCACCGATCGACTTGGCCATCGCCAAGCACGAAGATAAGCCCGTTCCACTAACATGTTGCGTCATCTTTCGCGATAGTTAAAAGAGAAGATATGTTCGAAGAGTCGTGTTCTTCGTTCAGGGAGATCACTAAGGGGTTGGATGAGTGATTTTATTGTAACCTTTTGCTTTCTTCTTATATTTGGTGTCACGACCCGCTCCCGAATAATCGAACACGAGTCGGACACGCCTAGCCTTCGTCGTTAGACACGACGAAGTAAGCTATACCAATCTAGGGAAATTATAAGGCAATATAAAGATATACAAATCACAACATCTATATAAATGATCCCAGAATCCAAAGTACAATTCTATGATTTATTACATTCATCCAGAATGTAAGGTAAAGTCTGAAGTCACTAATATAACGAAAGTAAAGCATCTAAAGGGAAAGATAGCTAGGCCTCCTCGGCCTCTAGGTCTAGTGCAGCTCCAGTTGGCTCTAGCACGTCAGCAGGCTCACGGCCATAATACGTGTCACACATCACCTCCATCTTACCTGCAATATATCCAATCAGGAGCGGAGCAAAGTACAGTTCTAGGTAATGAACAAGAACATCATGATATGGAAATGAGTACAGAAGAACATAAAATATAAAGTACAGAAAAGAACATAAAAGTACAGGAATATAAGTACAGGAAATAAAGTACAAGAATGTAAACCATGAACCTGAAGTATAAGATATGACATATGCACAATATTTGAAATACAACTAGCCTATGTGACCGGCTGGGGTGAGTACAGGAATAAGTACAGGAGTACACGAATATCGGTACGGCTTAGGGCCCGCATGCACAGTGTGAAGCCTAAGCTATCTACATGAATATCAGAACATGGGTTTGGTCACATAGCTAGTGTATTTCCCCTCCCCGACTACAAGTAAGTACAAGAACATGAAGGTACAAGAGAACATATATTGTATCACATCGTGTCATCAAGAGAAGTACAAGATATGAATAAAAATGCACAAGACCATAGAATGTACTTACCTTGCTTCGGGAAAGTACGGGTAATGAATGGAGCTGGATGTCCTCCTGTTAAATAATGATTTTTACAAGTTGGTTAAAATCTAATTAAGTTCTAATTATTCTCTTTGTAATTCTTTAATCCCGTCTAATAAGGTAAAACTAAAAGTTTAGATTCTAACTATTTATAATAATTCAATTCCTTGCATAAAGTAATCTATTGATCATTTTGCCAAATGAGAGGTTATAACTCATCTATTAGGCAAGCTCAAAATAGATAAAAGAGAAGAGCATTTATTAAACATAAATTTGGTTCCTAAAGGTTAAACTACAAAGACTCTATTACACTTATACTAGGCAATTGTTTAGAATTTAAAGTGCTACCCCTTGCTCCATGTTCAGAAAGTATTAGATAAGAAGAATTTGAAGCAAAAGGACTCTCACAAATACTTGACAACTCAAGTCCTGCAACTTAAATTAAACCACAACACAAATTTCAGTCAAGTGCCATGACCCCAACGTACCAATTCCTAACCCCAGCTCACTTGTTCTCATTCTCAGGATTTAAGAACACAACACTTAGATTGAAAATTCCTCCAGTTCTTAAACATTCAACCTATTCACTAGTTGCTCCCAACTTAATTCAGAGAGAAGAGATAAAGGAAAAAGAATTAAGAAGTTACAGCTTCAAAACTGGAATTCGATTACAAGGCAGACAAATTAATTAAACAACCAAACTTTCTTCACAAAACTATATAGCTTAACAGAGAAAGAAAACTTAATAATCCACTCGAAAATACAGAACTAACTAAGCTTACAAAACCTAACGGCCACTACTGCTATTCAAAACAAATTCAAATCCATCCTTGTTTTTTTAAAGCAACGGCTCCAAGTCTGAAATTGAATCTCTTCTACCCCTGCTAGTTCCTCATGCTCAAACAACCTTACCAACCACACGACACCGTCCCAAGCTCAGCTGATGGCTACGGACACAGAACTTGGCATCCGAACACAACTCTAAATAAAATCGACTCTGGTAGGCAATGACCTGGACACAAACGTCGGACACAAGATATGTAAACAGCTACTAACATCGACTCTGGTGAGCAAGAGGGGTCGAGTAATACCTGAAATAGGTCACAATCAAGAGAACTCCCCCCACAGAATCGGATACGATCTCCTCGTGTCTAAATCACTGCTACAAACCTGGTTGAGACATTTTATCAAACAGGTTGTGGTCAGAAAAGGAAGCTCAAAATCTTGGTTCCCTCTGTTCTCCGAACCACAAAAAAATGCAGGAAATACATCCCAGTTTCCCAGTGATTGAACCAAAGCAATCATCCAACCAAAAACTCAACGAAAAAGATTGATTCCAAAATGAGAAAAACCACACAACAACATAACCCGATCAAAACTTAAATTTCGAGGAACAATTAGAGATTAGCTGCCTACCTATACGAGCTTGCAGATCGAACAACTACGAGATCGACTCGTTCCTTCAGATCGATCAATCACATAACTGATCGGTGCTAGATTAGATTCTTCGGATGAGCCGATGATCCACTGCCTATAAGTCGTATCCAAAATTACTAAAAGAATTCAAACATTCATCGAGAGCACAGCAAATAAGAATTTTATATTTGAATTTGAAATTCTAAAACTTACCGATCGAATCTAATGAGAAATCGATGGACGATTGGATCTAAGAACAGAGTTCGATTCGAAAATTTACTGTAGAAGAAGAAAATGAATTAGAATCGATGAGAACCCAATTTCTCTATATGCATATCAATCATGGTGCCGAGATACTTACTGGATCTTGGTGAAGGATCAAACTCCTCGTGTCCATGAAGGGGGACCCGTCGAAGTCGTTGTCGTCATGATCGTCGTCGTCGCCATTGCTAGGGCTGGAGGAGAAAAGAGTTTCAAAATGGAGAATAAGAGAACTAACAATTTGTTCAGCCAAAATGAAGAGTAGCAAATGAACAGAGTGCCATATATAGGCAAGGAGTGGCTTCTCGAAGGAGAAAATTGTTGGCGGGAAAGTAATTTGCTAGTGGGGCTACTGTGTAAAAACGGTTAGAGAGAAGTGGAGAAGATTTAAAATTTGAAAAAAAAAAAGAAATTGCTTGTTCTTCCAAGCTTAAAATTGCAAAACTGAGTTT
The DNA here is from genome assembly GCA_029216955.1 of Iris pallida. Classification (NCBI taxonomy): domain Eukaryota; kingdom Viridiplantae; phylum Streptophyta; class Magnoliopsida; order Asparagales; family Iridaceae; genus Iris; species Iris pallida. The sequence goes on from JANAVB010029219.1 coordinate 1,313,726, forward strand.
GGGCCAGGCTGAGTTTTCCCATACCATCTCATTAATTAAAAGAGAGGAAAAAAAATTAAATAAGGAATATCATTTGCACAAATGGTTAAAAAAATTAAATCAAGGAGGATTATTTTAGAAAAAATATTATACTCAAAAATGTGGGAGGTGGGGTTACAAATTTTCCCCCTCAAAAATTTCGTCCCCGAAATTCCAGGAAAACCATCATATTTATTAAATTCAAAAAAATCAAAACAATTTCCACCAATACAAAAATTTTATTGAAAAGGAAATTCTCTAAAGCACCAAAGTACAATCAAGCAAATAAACTGGGGTAACGCTCCTGCATCTCGTCCTCCCGCTCCCATGTGGACTCTCCCGGAGAGTGATGTCTCCACATGACTCGGACAAGCGGTATGGTCTGATTCCGCAGTTGTTTCTCTCTCCGATCAAGGATCTCCACCGACTGCTCATCGTAGGTCAAGCTCGGACCCACCTCTAACTCTGAGTAGTCCATCACATGGCTCGGATCCAGAATGTAACATCAAAGCTGAGACACGTGAAAGACATCGTGCACTCCCTCCAAGCTAGCAGGAAGGGCTAGTCAATACGCCACCTCGCCAATCCGCGCCGTCACGTCGAAGGGCCCAATATATCTGGGGCTAAGCTTCCCGCATCTGCCAAAATGAATGGTGCCTCTGGTCGGCGAGATCTTCAAGAACACTCTGTCTCCAACTGCAAACTCCAGTGGCTGTCTACTGTTGTTCGTCCAGTGCTTTTGTCGATCCTGTGCAACTTTGAGACGCTCTCTGATCAGTCTGACCTTTTTGGCTGAATCTACCACCATCTCTGGCCCAAGCAAAATCCTCTCGCGGATGTCGTCCCAAGATAAAGGTGTGCAACATCTCTGTCTATATAGTGCCTCGAACGGTGTCATCTCAATTCTATCCTGATAACTGTTGTTATAGGCAAACTCCACAAGATACAAGTGATCCTCCTACGAACCGCCAAAGTTGAGTGCGTAAACTCACAGCATGTCCTCCAATGTCTGGATGGTCCTCTCGGACTACCTGTCCGTCTGTAGATGATAGGCGGTGCTGAACTTCAACTGTGAACCCAAGCTCAACTGTAGACTCCTTCAGAAGTGTGATGTGAAGCGGTTGTTCCTGTCTGAAATAATACTCACTGGTACTCCGTGAATCCGCACAATCTGACGTATGTAGAGGTCTGCAAGCTTCTCGGTCGACAACCCTACCTTGAACGGAATAAAGTGAGCGAATTTCGTCAATCTGTCTACGATAACCCAAATAGCATCTTTGCTACCGGGCGTACGTGGTAAACCAGAGACCAAGTCCATGGTTATGTGTTTCCACTTCCACTCCAGAATAGGTAAAGGTTGGAGTAATCCCGCTGGTCTCTGGCGCTCCGCTTTGACTTGCTGGCACACAAGGCATCTAGAAACGAATCTGGCAACCTCTCGTTTTATCCTATACCACCAAACATACTCCCGTAGATCCTTATATATCTTGGTAGATCCAGGATGAACAGAATACTGTGATTGGTGGGCCTCCTCCATAACCTCCTCTCGTAAATTCTTTGGCACACACAACTGGTTTTCGTGCCTCAAGAATCCATCCTCTGCAACGGTGAAGTCATCAAGCAATCCTACCTTTGCCTGACTTCTGAGACATCGAAGCCCCTCATCTAGAAACTGGGCCTCCTTGATCTTCTCTATCAGTCCTGACTGTATCTGTATGTGCATCAGCTGCCCTCGAACTCCCGAAAGAATAATCTCGATCCCAAGACTCTCAAGATCCTCCAGAAGATGTCGATCCATAGTAAGGAACATAGCAACAGGATATCGATTAAGAGCATCTGCCACCACATTCGCCTTTCCAAGATGGTATTGCAGTTTGATGTCGAAATCCTTCATGAGTTTCAGCCATCTTCGCTGCCTTATGTTCAGCTCCTTCTGAGTGAAAATATACTTCAGGCTTTTATGGTCCGTGAAGATGTCTACTTTCTCTCCATACAGATAGTGCTTCTACAGTTTTAAGGCAAAAATGACTGCTGCAAGCTCCAAGTTATAAGTGGGATAATTTTTCTCATGGGACCTCAACTGTCTAGAAGCATAAGCAATGACCTTCTTGTTCTGCTCAAGCACACATCCCAAGCCTTTTTCTGATGCATCGCTATAGATGACAAATCCTCCAGATCCTGATAGCAAAGCTAAAATTGGCGCTGTAATGAGTCTTCTCTTTAATTCTTCGAATGCTAACTGGCAGGCGTCGCTCCAGATGAACTCGTCCTTCCGCGTAAGCTTCATCATTGGCTCTGCTATCTTGGCAAAATCTTTTACGAACTTCCGATAGTAACCTGCTAGCCCCAGGAAACTACGAATCTCAGCTACTGACTTGGGAGGTGTCCATGCTTCCACAGCTTCAATCTTCTTGGGATCTACAGAAATCCCCTCTACAGTTACCACATGCCCCAAGAACTCTACTATGTCAAAGAAAAACTTGCACTTCGAGAGCTTCCCGTACAGCTTCTCTTTCCGCAGAATCTCCAAAACAATCTGCAAGTGCTCCACGTGCTCTTCCTCAGTCTTCGAATAGATCAAGATATCGTCGATGAAGACTACGACAAACTTGTCCAGATACTTGTGGAAGACCTTATTCATAAGATTCATAAACACTGCTGGAGTGTTGGTGAGTCCTAACAGCATCACCAAGAATTCATACTGGCCGTAGCGGGTGTTGAAGGCTGTCTTCGGAATATCCTGCTCCCGAACCTTCATCTGATGATACCCCGACCGAAGATCAATCTTCGAGAAAACTTTTGCCCCACACAGCTGATCAATCAACTCATATATCTGCGACAACGGGCACTTATTCTTGATGGTGATGTTATTAAGTGTACGATAATCGATGCACATTCTAACAGTCCCATCCTTCTTTGGTACGAAGAGAACCGGTGCTCCCTAGGGTGAAGTACTGGACCGAATAAAACCCTTGCCTTCCAACTCATCAATCTGGGCCTTCAACTCTGCAGCTTCCTTCGGGTTGATCTTGTAGCAATGTTGGGACTTCGGCGCTAATTCGGGCACTAAGTCGATGGTGAACTCCACATCTCGATCTGTTGGCAATCCTGGCAACTCCTCGGGCAAGACGTCGAGAAACTCTACAATCAACGGGTACGGCAACTCTTGGTCTTCTACAACTGCTCTGAAGTAGACTCCCTCTGGTCTCTCTGTAATTCGTCTGCTGATCTCGAACGGCAGAACTCCAGGTGGGCAGAAAGTAACCTTCCCTTAATGGTAGTTATTACAGAAAACTGCTCACTCAACTAGTCGATGTCGAGGACTATGTCAAATCCAGGTAATGGCATCACTAGGAATCGAGCTCTAAGCTCCCTCCCAGCTATAGTGATAGGACAATCAACCATCTATCTAACTGGCACTACCCCTCCTCCTATCATGATCCAACAGTTCTTTCTAGTGGGCTTAGGTGTGAAGTCGTGTCTATGCAGAAACTCATATGATAAAAAGCTATGTGTGGCTCCAGAATCAAACAGTACAATGGCAGGAAATGAATATAAAAGGATAGAACATGTAATAACATCTGGAGTTGCCTCATCTTCCTCAACTGCGGTCATGACATAAGCACGTCCCTGCTGTGGTGGTCCCCTCTACTGCTGATGCTGTGTAAATCGCTGCTGCAGAGTAGGTAAAGCATGAACCCTCTGTGGTGCAACTGTTGGTACTCTGGGTGGTGCAGGTGGCGGACCTCCAGCTCCTCGAAGTCCTCCTGCCAGTCGGGCTGTGGCCTGTGGGCAGTCCCTCATCTGGTGTGCGTCTGATCCACAAAATAAGTAAAGCCCGAGCCTCTTGCGACATTTGTCAAAGCGGTGTCCTGGCCGGCAACAGAAAGCGTAAGTAACTGTCAGCTGCTGTCTCTGTGGCTGATGTGCATGAACTCTGGCTGGACGGTGATGCTGCTGTGCTGACTACTGTGGCCTCATCTGAATCTGAGTCCTTTTCGTCGGCGTCTGATAGCTGCTACTGCCGATGTCCCGGTCCCTCTTGAGCTTCGGGTCCATCTCCTTCTCCATAGCCTGAGCAATCTTGAGGATGCTTGCATAAGTCGTCGCCTGGCTGATCGCCACTGCATGCCACAACTCTCTGGTGAGGCCCTTCTTGAATCTCCAAGCCCTCTTCTCTGGTGTGCTGACTAGGTTCTCCGCAAACCTGCTAAGTCGGGTGAACTCCGATGTGTGTACTCTGCTATAGTCATGTTTCCCTGCTGTAGTGCCTCAAACTGGATTTGTAGCTCGTCTTGCTCCACGTTTGGAAAGAACTTCTCTTTGAACAGAGTTTTAAAGTCTGCCCAGAGAACTTGGGGTGCGGCCAACTGAGGCTCCTCTCGATACCAGGCTCTGGCAAGATCAAAAAGTCGCATGCTCGTAACTTCCACCTTCAGGTTATCCGAAATCTTTTCCATCTTCAGCGTCCGCTCGGCATTTTCCAGCCATTCATCCGCATATACTATCCCCTCATGGCCCCAGAAATTCATCGAATAGAGGTTCTGGTAGTCTCTGGCAGTCCCCGGTCTCGGTGCTGCTGGTGCTGGAGGTGCTACTGGTGCTGGTGGAACTGGCTCTCGGGTCCTGAGTGCATCCACGACTGTCGCTTGGAACTATGCGGCCTGGTGATTCTGAGCCTGCATGAACTGTTGAAACATGGCCATCACCTGGGTGCCATTAAACATCATCGTCGGGGACACCGGAGGAAAGATAGGAGGCGGTAGCGGAAGCTGCTCTACTGGAACGTCTGGTGCAGACTGACCCGGACTGCCTGTAACTCCAGGCTGATCCATGGTCTTCCTCGTAGTGACTATCCTGCAATAGAAAGAATACTTCATGATTGATAAAAAACCTAACCTGCAAGTAAATGTAAATGTTTTATATAATATCCATATACCCGATGTACCCGTTTTCCTACGCTGCGATCAAGTTGATGGAATTGGGGATTCCCAGGACCCTTACTTTGGTGTGCGTATTGATCGATAGAAAGTTAAACAGATTTAATACGTGTTCTAACCCTTCATAGGCGGAAACTAGGGTTCACGAATTATACCTGCGACGGAAAAAAGACAAGTAATTCCTGGCAATCTCGAGCGGACGACCCCAAGATCTTCTGCACGTATTCCTTCCTCGAGTTGGACGTCGTGTGGACGACGATCTCCCAACCTTTTCTTCTCCTTGGCAGCCCTCTCTTTCTCTCCTTACGTGAATCGTGAATTTAGAGAAAGCTTCAGATTATTTTGATTCGTAATCTGGCGGCCAGAGAATAGAGGATATATATAGGCTACGGCAGGGACCATGAGGAGAAATTAGGGTTAGGCCTCCTAACGGATCTGGATATCCCGTGTTCAGTCCGAACACAGAATCCAGGCCCATTAACAATAGCTCGGTCCACTAATGAGCTATTGTTGCACTACCTCCATAATCCCAAATTATGTTTGTGGGCTCCTTTTATTATATGCTCGTTTGGCTCCCCATGTTAAGATATCGTATGTCCGTCGATCAAATTAAGTTACTGACAACTATATTAATTTGACATCTTTTATCCTTAAGTAGTACCGCTCAACTTTATTTGTCATGTCGGATATAATCCACCTGTAGGATTTACATGACAATCCTTATGAGCTCCTTAAAGGGACATCATCAACCCGATGTATCGGGATATGGATTCTATTTATAATCAACAGTCCATCATACATACAATGTTATTACCCAACTCATAGAGGTTGTTGATCCATAATGAATCTCACTCTTTCATGAGTCAAAGTAATGCACACTGCATATACATGTCTGTTATTATATCCGGATTAAGAGCACAAGCATCCATAATAACAGAGGTGTTTGTTCTCTTATGTAGTCAATACAAAGAGAAAATCCTCAAGTGGTCCTGTTCAATACACATAAAGTATACTAGTGTAAACCTATAGTCAAGATAGACTAATACCAGATTATACTACAACCTTTCCAATAGATTGTCCAAGTCCATCTAGGTTGTGAACTATTTATATACTCCATAGGGAACTGATAATATGATCTTCTGTGTGACATCACACACCATATTATCTACAATATAGAATATCAGATATTTGCATTAACACTTGCAACAAATACAATATGCAAACATTTGCCCATATGATTCTCATTCAAAATTTAAGAAAATAAGGTTACTACAAACGTGATGCTTTTAGTATATAACCCTAACAATCTCCTACTTATACTCAAAGCATTGATTTTCAGTATACTGTTACAAATCTCCCACTTATACTTAAAGCCATGCTGCTACACATCTGACTCCCATTCCCTCAACATGACTATCAAAAGCCTTAGCTGGTAAGCTCTTTGTAAAGAGATCAGCTAGGTTGTCGGCTGATGCTATCTTGATCACAACAACTTTTCCTTTCTTTATAAAATCTCGTATCAGGTGGTACTTACGCTCAATGTGTTTACCTATCTTATGGGCTCATGCATCTTCACTATCCACATTTATACAATTAGATACGAAAATATGTACTAATATAAATTCGTAGTCGATAGAATATTGATCAATAATTAGATTATGTAAACTAAGAAACGAAATATTTCGATCAACTAAAAGAATTTGGGTTAAACCCCCTTGATACGCTAACCCATTTAGTACACCTCCAAGCGAGCATAGGATTGTCAGATTTCCATCCATGTTGACAATAAGATGAACTTGGAAGAGAGGAGCTTCGGCTTTCAACGAAATACTTGACAAACTTCTTACTGAATGGCTGAATGGGAGAGGTGCTGTGAAGTGGGTGCTGTGAAGTGAATGAGAAAATTGTTATGAAGTGGTTTGATACTTATAGATGCTATATAGCCGTTGGAATTAGAACGTTGGAATTGTAACGTTAGAATCCTAACGTTGCAAATTGTAACGTTACAAACCCAACAAAAAATAATCCATCTTAACCCAACTAAAAAAAACCAAACCTTAAAAAACCAACAATCAACCCAACCCATCTCACCCACCATAAAAAAAAACATAAAAAACCATATTCAATTAAACCATAAAAAAACCATATTCAATTAAACCATTAAAAAAAACCAAACCAATCCAACTCACCCACCCAACCCCTTTCTTTCAACCCAACCCACCCAAACCGTTGCTTCTTTGATTTCAGGCAAATGGTATGTCGGAAATTGAGCAAATGCTCATTTTTCGACATACTGTCTGTCGAAAATTGAGCATGCTCAATTTCCGACAGACTGACTGTCGGATTGTATTGTTTTACAAAATTTCTCAAACTTCTATCGTCTAAACTAATATTCATTAAATTATTATCGCTACAGTAAATTTTCTGATGTTACTTGCAGTACTGCTGCTGCTGGTACTGGTAGAGACTAACTAGCTAGAGAGAAAGAAAAAAGAATAGAAATAAAGAGGGGTCAAGTCTATAGAGATCACCATGCCCCTCTCCATGCCCACGCCTAAGAGCATCTCCAACCCTATTGTGAGTTTGAAAAAAATGGTTGCCACATAGGAATGACAACCATTTTTTCCAAAAGTACTTCTCCAATGCAAATGTGAAATAAAGTGTGGAGTTGACATGGCAATGACATGGCAAAGACAATGTGAAGTTGGTTGTCTAGATCTAGACAATGCACTTCACAATATCTTTATGTCCACATCATCATTTGTGAATAAAAATATTTATAAAAAAGAAGTAGAAGAGTAAAAGTTGTCTTGGAAGTTGTAAAAAATTATTTGTATTGTCTTCTCAATACTTTTGCATTGGAGATGACTTTTTAAACCCATTGTCATTTGTGAATATAACCTTGCCACCTATACAAGACATTGTCTTGTCCCTCATGCCACATAGGATTCACAACACAAAACAAGACAATAGGGTTGGAGATGCTCTAAGGACTCCAACAATGGGGAGAAGCACTTGGTTGTCTCCAAGAAGAAGAAGCCTCTCCAGAATTCCAGCAACAACGACAATCACCGGGAGCAGCTTCTGCAGCAGAAGACCAAGACCCCGTATGTCAAGAAAAGTAGTAGTAGCAACGGAAGGAGGAGGGGCAGAGGGGGAGGAAAAGCCGCAGCGGCGACGGCGACGACGAAGGTTGCGGCATCAGCGGAGAGTTATGTAATTACTAATAATTATTCAGATGCCGGAGCCGTCGTTGGCCCTCCGGTTTCCGCCAAGAGTATCGGCTTCTGCCGCCGGCCCGGGCTCGGCCAGGTGGGCACCAGGTGCCTTGTCAAAGCTAACCATTTCCTCGCCGACTTGCCGGATAAGGATTTGATCCATTACGATGTAAGTTTTATATATAAACCACAAAACAAATAAATTCTGTACAAAGTAATGCTTTTGTTGTAATTTGTCTTTGTTTTCGCAGGTCACAATTACGCCGGAAGTGTTCTCTCAGAGTGTCAGTAGGTGCATCATTGCTGAGCTGGTCCGACTCTACCGAGAGAGCGAGCTGGGCATGAGGCTTCCGGCCTTCGACGGGAGGAAGAGCCTTTATACTGCCGGGTTCCTGCCCTTTACTTCAAAAGACTTTGTTGTCAAGCTCTCCGAGGAGGAGGATGGAATCGGGGTCACTAGGCATGTCCAATATTTTCCATTTCATTTATAACTAATCCGGGTATGTTTTTTGTCTTAGTTCTTACCGTTCTTCTTGTTGTTGTTGTTGTTGCTATGAAGGGAGAAGGAATACAGAGTAGGGATCAAGTTCGTAGCTCACGCAAATCTTCACCACCTGCGCCGGTTTATAGAAGGGAAGCAAGCAGATGCTCCTCAAGACGCAATTCAGGTTCTTGATATAGTCTTGCGGGAATTATCCAATCAAAGGTGACCTATTTGGTTGAAATGTGAACTAATTGTCAAATACACTGTTACTATATATTGTGATTGTAGTTTTGGATCACAGTCATTGAATTTTGACCTCAAATTAGGTACATATCTATTGGAAGATCTTTCTATTCACCTGATATTAAGAAGCCACAGAGATTGGGTGATGGATTGCAGTCATGGTGTGGCTTCTACCAGAGCATCAGGCCAACACAGATGGGCCTCTCTCTCAACATTGGTACCAGAGATTTTTCTTTCTTTCTTTCTTTCTTTGTTGCTTTTGGTCTTTCTGACCCTACTTATGTTTGTGGAGTAGAAGCTTTATGGCTTCACACCATGTGCGCCTGTATGCTTTCTTTTCTCTCTCTCTCTCTCTCTCTCTCTCTCTCTCTCTCTCTCTCTCTCTTCTGCTAAAGATTGTCTCATCCATCTTTGTCAGATATGTCATCAACTGCATTTATCGAACCACTACCGGTGCTCGAGTTTGTAGCCCAAACCTTGGGAAAAGACGTGTTATTGAGGCCATTATCGGATGCTGATCGTGTTAAGGTACTTGCTATTCGAGTTACAAATTTATCATTATTTAGCACTAATTCAAAATTCGTTGCATTCAATTATATTAGACAACATTAAAAGTAGTTTCAGTGATCATTATCGTGCCATGTTTTTAGGATAGCATCTTGAATTATAGTTTTGGGATCAGTGGTAACATGTATGCATCAGAAGTATGTGTTCTTAATCCAGTCGTAGACACTATGTTTGTATTTGAAAATTGTGCTCGTCATTGTGCAGATCAAGAAGTCTCTTAGAGGTGTAAAGGTTGAAGTTACACACAGAGGAAATGTACGCCGGAAATACCGGGTTTCAGGACTGACATCTCTGCCAACACGGGAACTAATGTAAATTTACTTTTTCATATGTAACTTGTTTATTCCACACCATATGCAGAATTTTAATGTAACGTAAGCATACATTAGTGCCACAATGTGTCACCTTGCATGTATTGGATCTTATACTTGAAACTTTTCGGATTCTTTGACTTGACCCAGATCGATATACTAACCTAGATATTCTATTAAGACATTCTAACCATGCTGCTTCGTTCATATTAAACTGTTTGTTTCCATTTATAAATTTTGAGTAGCTCCATTGTTGAATCTTGTTGTTTGTATTACTATATAAACAGTTTCCCTGTCGATGATCAAATGAAAATGAAGTCTGTGGTGGAATACTTTAAAGAGATGTATGGATTCACAATTCAACATTCCCATCTTCCTTGCCTCCAGGTAGGAAACCAGAAGAAGGCAAGCTATCTGCCCATGGAGGTCAGCTAATATGCCCCCATTTATCTTCTATTAATGTAGTAGCTAATCCAGATAAACTACTAGTAACACGTGCAACAAACAGGCTTGCAAGATCGTTGAGGGTCAGAGGTACACAAAGAGATTGAACAAGAAACAGATTACTTCCTTGCTAAAAGTAACGTGCCAAAGGCCCAGAGATCAGGAGATGGATATATTACAGGTTTAAATTTTAATTACTGTACGCCCATATTATTCAGCTCTTTCATGACGTACATACATATTATCTAAAAAATAGCTATTTGATACAAAAGTTAATAATGTTACTTGAACCCCCATCTCCTACATGTAAATTGATAATTTTTTGTTTATAGGGATTACAGATAGTATAAAAGGAAACAACGATTCCTAAAATCACTCCTAACAAAACTAACTAAAATCTTGACATCAACTATATAGTATATATTGATCTTGACATATTCTGCACAACTATATATAGCACGGAATAATGATGAAAAATGGTAAAAAGTCACAATGATTTAACACTGCACTCATTTACGGATAACTAGCATGGGTACTTTGATCTGTAAGCTTGTCTATCCAGTTTTCTGAGGATTTCTAGGGTGGGGGAACCAGAGTAGGCCCATTTCGCTTTCCTAAAGATCCACACAGGCACCACTACCTGATTCCTAATGGTGGAGCCCCTTTGAACTGGTATTGTTAGCTTTTGTGAGCTTGTGCAGTGGATTTCCTTCTTTATAGGCTGGGGCCCCCTTCTCCACAAGCTTATACTTCACTGCAGCCCCACTCAGCTAAATCAAGATGGCCTGTAGCGAACCCTGCTTTGGAATTGGATTTCATCCCATCTACACGCTACCGGCCTTTTAAACAAAACAATGTGTATATGGGTTTGAATTGGACTGCATAATATGATGGCTCCCACAGGGTGGCAACCGGAGAGATTTAATGTGGCAATCATAGAGATTTAATGTGGAGAAATTGGGGAGGAGAAAATTTAAAGAAGAGTATTATTTGACAACACACAAAAGTTGTTTGTATTCCAATAACTTGATTACAACCCGATACAAGAGGGGTTTATTTAGACAGTGGAACAACCCTACCATACTACAGTCATGTTCTCCTGAATAAAAGCGCATAAAAACCATTATCTAAAGACTAACTATAGCTGATAACAAACACCTAAAAGCCAGGTCATACGTACCTACAATTTCCTACTTCTTAGTAACAGAAAATATAGTGTATACTACACTCTTTACAAGTCTAACTTGCTAAAAAAAACAAAGGATACTTGGGAAACAACTTCAACGTACCCCCTTGAATCAAAGTTCGGAACACCAAGAAATTTTCTGAAGTAGAGTAAATTTGGAGATGGCAGTGCCTTTGCCAGGATATCAGCAAGTTGATGGCTTGTAGGGTCTCCACTCTACATTGCAATTAAATCTTCAGAAACCATATCCCTCAGAAAAAATGATGCTTTATGCCGATGTGCTTCACTTTCCCATGATGAGAAGGATTTTTAGCCATTAGTACAGCACCAAGATTGTCACAGAAAAACTTGGTAGATTTTTGTTGAGGTTGATGGAGATTCCTCCAAAATGTGTTGTATCCAAATTACTTGGCAGGCTGAAGCTGCAGCTGCAACATACTCAGCTTCAGATTATGGGCTTCAGAGTTCAGATGATGATAGAGCCACAGTTGCTTGTTTCTTAGAACTCCAAGTAATTGCTCCATGATGTAGCGTACAATCCGCATCCTTCTAGAATTCCTATTTCTTTGTTATTTTCTTTCCTTTTTTAGTAATCCTATTTCCTTTAGGACTCTGATTTTGATTCTATCTCTTATTAGGAAAGTCTTCATATTTAGTTTTTACAATATTTGATTCGGATTAGGTTGTCATAAAAGTCCTATAAATATGTACCTTTTGTATTTAGTTGAAAGTAATTTTTTTATCAATAAAATTCTTTCAGTTATGAGATTCGTTCTCTCCTTTTCTTGGTCGTGGACTTGACTATTCCGTGAATTCGGAAGTCATCGCTTGAGGTTTACAAGCAACCTTCGTGCGGACCCCTTACTGTAGAAGCATAAAAATTTCAGCATTTTTGACAACCATGCGTCCAAGCCAGGGAGTCATATGCGCCCAAGCCAGGGAGACATATGCGCCCAAGCCAGGACAGTCCACATGTGCCCAAGTCACCAGAGCAAGCTATGCGCCCATGTTGATGGCATACACCCACTATACGCCCACTCTGGACTCCTCTAGAAGGGGGCGCATAGCCCTGTTTCAGGCTATGCGTCCAAGTTAGGACAGCCCCCCGACTCGGTCAACATCCATGATCAATCGTGCACCGAAGCATACGACCACGTCAGTCTCCACGAGCAGTCGTGCACCGAAGCATGCGACCATGTCAACCCCACGATCAACCCACGATCACGCAGTCTGCATGCGCCTACACTCTATTCCTGCACGAAAACGACTATAAAAGGGATCTCATACCTCTTCAAAAGACAGAACGGAGAGCATTTCAAGAGCCAAATTGTTGTCCTTCTTGCCAGTGAGTCGAGAGTTAGCAATTTTCTTAGGTTTTCTCCCACTTTTGTAATCGGAGTGTCAACGGAGTAAAGAAGCAACTGTCGCTCGATCTCTATCGTCCCATTTTCCAGAATTCTTTTTGTACTCGGGGATCCTCAGCGCAGGATCTCTCAGGCGTACTCGATTTGTGGTGCCTTGTGCCAATAAGAAAAGACAGCGTTTCTTCTTCTTTTTTGTGTGTGTCCACAAAAATGACGACTCTGCTGGGGACTACATTTTCCTCTAACGAGAAGGTGGTGACGCAATCCGATACCGATCAAGTGGGGAGCACTCAGAAGATGTTGATCGTGAAATTCGATCAGCAGGCGTTTGAAGAGATGCTCTCGAGGGACGGCGCTACTCCCTCAAAATCAGTGAAACCGAACAAGTCTCGCAAGACTTGGCTTCCGAAGTCTCGTGGTGCATATTCTGCCAGTGTCGTAAAAGATATGCAACCAAAGAACTCTGTTACGTGGACGCATGGAGCTCCCCTGTGGGCGCACAACTCTGCCACAGAAGCTCCACAAATGAAGAAGGCGCATACCGTTCCGGGCTCTACTAGTCCAGCGACTTCTCTCTTGTGCAATCAACAACAGAGTGTTCAACGCTCGAGACTTGGCAAAGAAAAATACTACGATGCCAAGAATCGAAGTGTTCGACGCTCTGGGCAAACTCAGCGAGGCTCACAAACGAAGAAGGCAAAATTGGGAGAAAACAACGCTGCTTCACGAAGCATGTGCCCAAAACTATGTGCCCAAGAGGGTGTGTGGGCGCATAACTCTGGCCAGAAGACTTCTGTCTTCGACAGACTATGCGCCCAGGGTCATGCGCCCAAGGCTATGCGTCGAAGCTCTGCTGACCCATACTACGCGCCCACATCCAGGAAGCTCAGGCATGCTGCCAGGACTTCTGGGAAGCATGTGCCCAAAGGCAGACTCCAGGGTCTATGCGCCCACAACAAAAAGACAGGCCCCAACGCGTATAGCACAGGGTTGTCTTCAAGGTCATCACAAAACTTAGGTGTGGTGGTTTCCCCTGCACGTGAACTAAGTCCGGATGCGCCAACTCCCCTTACAAACCCATATGCAAAGCTCGGCGATGCAAGTGACATGGGTTTTAAGGCAAAACTCCCTTCCGCTGATTTACACGACATGATAAATCATAAGCGTAAAGTGAGGGAGGATACGACAATTCATGGCGTACATCCGTGCACCAGTATTGTCATCAACTGTTGCTGCTCCAAAGCAACGAGAGTGCCTCAGAGGCAGTCCGTGTTTCGACGACTGCAACGCTCTGATGATGAAAAGTCGCTATGTATTTCATCTAACATGGCTTCATGGGGTCCTCCTTACGGGAGCCCCAATCAAAGAAGGTGGACCACAAATCCAACTTTTTCTCTCAGTTCTGCAAACAGAAGAAGAAGTCTGTCAATAGATAGCCAGCGAGCTGTTACATCTGAAGGAGTCTATATGGGTACTCGGTCAAGGACGAGATTCCGTATAGATGACGAGGACTCCCAAGCTGGAGGTGATGATCCTTCGGCTGGGGGTAGTATTCCCTCAGAGTCTGAAGCAGATGACCTTCACACCGGGGGTAGCCTTCCAGATGACGATGATCTCTCCGAGTCTGACGGTGACTATTTACCTCCCCTACCTGAAGACGAGGGACTTTTCAACTCAGAGACGGACACTATCAGCACCAGTTGTTCTGTCTCCTCTATTCATCCTCGCATGTTATCTACGTACATGGCGGATGGAGAGAGACCTGAAGAAGCCAGTGATCAGACCAAGAAACAGCTAGAGAGTCTTGAAACAACATTTGTCAAGATCTTTGATATGCTTACCAGTATCATGGCAGTCCAAACCATTGGGGCTGTTCTTCTACCTCAACCAAACGTCTCAGCTCACGTTAGTCCGGCTCATAGCAACAACCATCCTTCACTACAGAAGGAGTATCATTTCGTTGCGCCTCTAAATCTTGCAAATGTTGGGGGTGGTCCTTCACCAACGACGCCTAACAACCGTACAGCAGCCGTTTTTCAACATCTGCTCAATCAACAGAATGCAATTGATTCTCTTGTTGCTCGTCTCGATACCATCTCACACAAAGACGAGCTTCAGAAGATGGGGATATCTCAACCTTATCCTCCTGAATGGAGAATGCTACTTGCCTTCCTAACTACAAACCACTGACGCTAAATTCATTTGACGGGATGACTTCTCCTCGCCAACACATGACATACTTCAACAGGCAGACTCTATACTTACCCAGGGACGATCCGTTCTTGTCAAAGCTGTTTATTAGCACCTTGCAGGGGGTAGCTTTTGAATGGTTCTGCAGTCTACCTGACGGTTGTATTAATTCCTTTAAAGATTTAGAGAGGTTATTCCTCAACAGGTTTTATGAGAGGTCTGCATGTTAGTATGTCCACCCTCATCGAGACCAAGCAAAGGAGGACCGAGTCTGTTATTGCTTTCATCGAACTCTTCAGGCGACTAGCATTGAAGATTCCCTTCGGTATACCAGACTCAGAACTTATGGATACTTGTCGACATAACTTCCTTCTACAGTGAAGTTATGTCGGGGTATACATAAGTATGATACATGGCCTGCTTTCATTGGGGTCGCTGATGCTGCTGAAAATGACGTCCCTAATCTAGAATTACTGGGGTTGAAGACACCCAAATCTGAAGACAAGGGCAAGCACCCTCAAACTATCCCTATCCGTGGGGGTAAAGGGAAATAAGTCTTGAAGGTCGACACTTCCAATTCTCAGGGCGCTCCTGACAAACCTAAGGAGACTTTCTCCTTTAACGAGGAGATGTTATTACCATTTTTCATACATAGATGAAAGGTAATAAACTGACATTGCCTCCTCCACGACGTCCTGCGGAGGCGAACCAACTCAACGATCCCAAGTACTGTCTTTATCATCAGTACGTGCACCACTCTACCAAGGATTGCATCGTCCTGAAGAAGAAGATACAACAGCTTATCGACAGCCAAGTGATCAACCTCGAAGCTGAAGACAAGGTCATATCTTCTAACATGATCTCTCTTCAATTTGGTGACTTTCCTCCCACAGAAGTCCCAGACGGCGTAGTCCCAATCCCCAAGGCAATAATGGAAGTCGTCAACCTGCTGCCAACTCGCAACTCAACCTTGGTGCCACTCACGACTAAACGTGGTGAGATCATGTGGGTCCATCCGGACCTTGTGCAAGAAATGACGCAGGGGGTGGTATCTTCCAAAGTAAAGAGGGGCAAGAAATACAAATCATGTCATATGGTGTCTTCTCCCATTTACGAAGTTCTATCTGGCGAGACGCGATCTGGGAAGGTTTACCTACGGACTTATGACCCCGCACAAGAAGAAGCAGTACCTTCTCAAGCTCCTGCCGCCCCCACAAGTTCAGAACCTGGTCCATATAAGCCCTCAACTACCGACAAAGCCAAGCAGAAGGAGACGCGATTTGACAAGTCTCTGACGGCGCCAACTCTCGAAGGTATGGATCGGCCTTACAACTTTGACATACTGGCACAGCTGGCCAATACACCTGTCAGGTTGTCTTTGTTCGATCTATTGCGACTCTCTAAAGAAACGCGAAAGGCCTTAAGTAAGGCATTGCTACATGCCGACTCTTATCCCGCTGAAGTCAAAGCCCCCGCTGAAGATCCTGTCTCCTGTCCTCACTGCCACAACACTATGGAAGTGGTGCCCAATATCACCTTTTCACAGGAGGACATGCTACTAAAAAACAATCGTCATGATAGACCTCTGTACTATACAGGTTATATCGAGGCGATTAAGGTGGATCGGATGCATATCGATCCAGGTTCCTCCCTCAGCATCATTCCTAGAAGCTTACTCCAAATTCTAGGGATCCCTCTGCACAAGCTATCTGCAACCAATACAACTATCATGGCTTTCAATGCTGGGAGAAGCCACCCGCTGGGCAAGATCCGTCTCAAGTGCCAGATTGGCGATCTCCGAACAAAAGTTTCTTGCTATGTTATCGACGCCAATCTATCCTACAACGTCTTGTTGGGACGTCCGTGGATACACGAGAACATGATCGTTCCTTCTACACTTCACCAGTGCTTCAAGTATGTCAACGGTGATGGCATCGTGAAGACGGAGTTTGCCGATGTCGATCCTTTTAAGGGCATTGAAGCCTACTACGGAGATTCGGTACTTTATCAATCTCAGCCTCCCAAAGACGATGGCAACGAAGCTGACGATGAAGCTGAAGTTAATTCATCTATCAGTGACGGTTCCCTGATTATCCGAGTCAAAGGACGTACTACTCCAAAAAGTACTCCAAAGCCTCTCACAATCTGGGTTAAAAAGAAGAATCCTGATAAGGTCAAACCCTTGACCATCACTCTCCGCAAAACACCTCAGGTAGAACCTGTTGAAGTCCGTCCTCCCAATCCTGAAGAGTTATCCTATGTGGCGAACTTGGCCAAGTCTGTGGCTCCTGTTCCAGACAATGATCTCCTCAATGAGTATATCAATACTCAAAATAATGTACCTTCAGTGGATGATGTTATCCCTGAAGAAGAACTTGCATATTTTCTAAGTAAAGGTTTATCTTTGAATTACTCCGATGTCTACCAATCTGTAAACCAGTACATAGATACGATATACGCCCAAGAGCACGGCATAGGACCACATATCTGCATGCCAGTCACGACGCCTCGTCTACGGAAAAAAGTCTGGCCAGAAGATATCCACTACTTCATCGTTCCAGCTAGAAAGAAGGGTGAAGAATTGATTATCTTCGGGTCGAATAATTGGCGAAAGAAAGTTCGTTCTGGACTCTACTTCTCCCAATCACAACACTGAAGCTGACTATGACTCTGGGAAAATGCAACTTTACCGATATAGTTGGCAAGCCAAGAATATCATCCAGAACATGGAATATGATATAAAAAGCTACCAGGATCTAAACTACGGTCAAGGACGACGATTGCCAATACGTCACTTTGCTCCTCCCGACAAACCCGAGAACTATTATCAACAAAACGGTGTTGGTTTGGGTTACGTTACTCCTCCAACAACTCCTGAAAGATCAGACGTCGAAGCAGATCGTTGTTCTCATTCTTCTGATTCCAGCCTCTGGGATTCAGACTCCAGCATTGGAGACATGTTCAAATCAACTTTGTCCGTCAACATGGTGTCAGTTGACCAAATTGCAGATGATGTCCAATCGATCGAGCTTGAACAATGGGCTCAAAAGATGGATACTAGGTGAGAGTTACGTTTCGAATAACGTGAACCACCTACTGAAGGCGAAGTCGTCCAAGTTAATTTAGGAGATGAATCATCTCTTAAACCAATCTTCATCAGCAAAAGTCTGTCTGGCGAAGAATGACAATCTCTTATACAGCTTATAAGAGAATACATTGACGTCTTTGCATGGAGCTATAAAGACATGCCAGGCTTGGACCCTAAAGTTGCTATGCACCGCCTAAATATCTCGTCCAAAGCTAAGCCAGTGAAGCAGCAGCAACGACGATTCCGACCAGATATCATGGAGGCTATCGAGAGTGAAGTCAAGAAGCTTATTTCAAGCGGGTTCATTTGCGAAGAACAACACCCTAACTGGGTCGCTAACATTGTGCCAGTTATGAAAAAGAATGATAAAGTTCGAGTCTGTATCGATTATCGCGATTTAAACTCGGCATGCCCGAAAGATGAGTTTCCTCTACCGATCACCGACGTAATGATCGAGAATACTTACGGTTTCGAGCGGATATCCTTCATGGATGGGTTCTCAGGCTACAACCAGATCAAGATGTTCCCCGACGATGAGAAACACACATCTTTTCGAACACCGTTGGGGATATACTGCTATACGGTGATGCCCTTCAGATTAAAAAATGCAAGGGCGATATACAAGCGAGCTATGAACACAATTTTTCTCGATCATTTGTAGGGGTGAGCATTATTCGGTTTTGAACCAAAAACCGAACCGAACCGAACAAGAGATTCGGTTTGGTTTTTAAAAAAATAGGTTCGGTTTCGGTTTTGAAAATACTAAAAAAATTTATTCGGTTTCAGTTTTGGGTTTCGGTTTCGGTCCAAAACCGAAAACCGAATAAGAAATTTTAGTTTATATATATATATATATATATATTTTATATATATATATATATATATCTATATATATATATAGGTATATACTATAGGTATATACCTATAGTATATAGGTATATACTATAGGTATATAATAAATATATCTAGGTATATTTAGTTATTATATATATTAAAAAAACACAAATAAACCCAAAAACCGAATAAACCGAAAACCGAACTGATTTAATTCGGTTCGGTTTGGTTATTGACCAGTTCGGTTCGGTTTCGGTTTTGCTTATTCGGTTTCGGTCCAATTCGATTTTCGGTTATTCGGTTCGGTTGGAACCGAATAAACCGAATACTCACCCCTAATCATTTGTGCAAAACAGTGGAATGCTACGTAGATGATATCGCAGTTAAAAGTCGTCTCAAGGGCAACCACCTCCAAGACTTGAGAACGGTGTTCGAACTAATGCGTGCGCACCAACTCAAGATGAATCCAACCAAGTCTTTTCTGGGAGTCTCCAGCGACAAGTTCCTTGGTTTTGTTATCACTTCAAAGGGTATACATCTTGACCCGGAGAAAGTGAAAGCTTTCCTCGATATGCATCCCCCAAGAAATCTCAAAGAGCTACGTGGACTTCAAGGAAGGCTAACCTACATCAGACGATTCATTTCAAACATTTCTGGAAGGTGTCAACCGTTTACTCAGCTCATGAAGAAAGGAGTATCTTTCGTCTGGACTGAACAATGTCAATGCGCATTTGACGACATCAAGAAGTATCTCACAAGCCCTCCAGTATTGGTGGCTCCAATAATGGGGAAGCCCTTCTTACTAGATGTCCGCGCTATGGACCATTCCTTTGGTGCCCTATTAGCTCAGAAGAATGAAGGCGGCCATGAACAAGCAATCTACTACCTCAGACGCACGATGGTGGGTGCCGAACACAGATACACACCTGTGGAAAAGGAATGTCTCGCACTGGTATTTGTTATCCATAAGACATGCTACTATGTGTCTGGGCAGACTATCCACATCATATCTAAAGTCAATCCTCTCAGAATACTCATGACTAAACCGGGTTCTTTTAGTTTTCGTTTAGCTACATGGACAATGCTGTTGACTCCATACGATATGTTGTTCATCCCTCAGAAAGCAGTAAAAGGCCAAGCGTTAGCTGATTTCCTAGCAGCTCATCCGGTGCCAGAATCTTCTAAACTCTACGATGAAATACCCGATGAAGTAGTGGAATCTAACACCGTAACTGAGGAAATCCCCATTTGGTGAATGTTCTTTTGACGGTGCATCAAGAACATGACCTAAAGGAAATATTGTGGCCGGAGTAGGCATCGTGCTTGTGTCACCCGACCATCTGGTTATACACCGTGCATATTCTCTCGTGGAATCCTGTACTAATAACGTGGCCGAATATAATGCCCTACTGATCGGCCTTCAACTGGCAAAACAACTGGAGTTGACTAGCTGGAAGCTTACGGCGATTCTAAGCTAATAGTTAGGTCCGAGGGGATTATGAAGTTCGTCACGAAGACCTCATCCCATATCACAAAGCGACAATCGAATTGGCTTCTACTTTTGCTGGATTCTTTATCGAGCACGTTCCTCGATTACAGAATATAGAAGCAGATGCTTTAGCCGGTCTTGCTGCTTCCTTGACCGTCCCTACCAATACTCAGCATTCGATCACAGTGTCTGGTCGAGAGCTATTCTGTGTGAAAGATGCCTTGCATATTCATCACAGTTACGCAACAGAAACAAACGTCAACGATTGAATATTTTCTTTCATAGACTACGCCATCTACGGAATCCTCCCTGAGGACCCAAAGGAAGCAGTGTCTGTCTAAAGACGATCCCTCAGATTTTACTATGATACAACTACCAAAATGCTGTACCGACACTCTTACGACGGGCTACTGTTACGATGTTTATCAGACACAGAAGCCAAACATGCACTCCGTGAGGCTCACGACGGAGTTTGTGGCGCACATCAACCAGGCCCCAAATTACAAGATCGCCTCAGACGAATGGGTTATTATTGGCCCACGATGATAGCAGATGCTGTTGAATATGCAAAGAAGTGTAGGGTTTGTCAGTTCCACGCCGACTTCATTCATCAACCTTCGGAGTTTCTACACCCGACGACAGCATCTTGGCCTTTTGAAGCTTGGGATATGGACGTCATAGGCCCAATCAGTCCGCCATCTTCCAGAGAACATCGGTTCATCTTAGTTATAACCGATTACTTTTCCAAATGGGCGGAAGCTATACCGCTCACCGAAGTGAAGACGTCGAACGTGATCAGTTTCATCAAACATCACGTTATCTATCGCTTCGGCCTACCTCGCAGGATCATCCATGATAATGATCCACAATTCGCGAGCCATGCATTCTATCAGTTCTGCGATAAGAATCAAATTCAGAATGTAGCCTCTACTGCCTACAATCCAGCGGCTAGTGGGTTAGCAGAAGCCTTCAATAAGACCATCATTAAACTTCTCAAGAAGTTCGTGTCTTCAAAAAAGCGCGATTGGAATGAGAAGCTCGGCGAATGTCTCTGGGCCTATCGTACAACAGTCCGGATTCCAACAGGCAGTACGCCATTCTCTCTGGTTTATGGGAGCGAAGCAGTTTTTTCCCCAGAAATCCAGATTCCCTCTCTTCGAGTAGCCTTAGCCAGTGAGTTGACTGCCGAAGAAAGTTACCGTCTGCGACTACAAGAGCTCGAAGCGCTAGACGAAAAACGCTTATTAGCTCAGCAGCGTATTGAGCTATACCAAGCACGCCTTTCCAGAGCCTTTAATAAAAAGGTGAAGGAAAGGATCTTCCAAGTTGGTGATCTGGTCTTAGCAGTGAGAAGACCAATGGTCATGACGCACAAGATAAAAGGAAAATTTCAGCCTAAATGGGAAGGTCCTTTCGTTATAGAAACAATGTATTCTAACGGTGCGTATCGACTAACCAAACCTGATGGTGACTTGCTTATGATGCCGATCAACGGCAAGTTCCTGAAAAAATATTATGTGTAACCTTCATGAGAAGCGTTCACATATACCCTGTTTTAGTCATATAAATGTACAGTGCAATGTTTATGTGATTCAAAAAAAAATCGTTTAACTATTATCCGTATTTCAAGAGTCTTGAATACGCCATGAATAATAGGTCCTCTTAAAAGATTCTCCAGTAGAATTATTTCCGTTTTGGACTCTGCCCAAACTCGGTCTGACGAAAACAAGTCACGTCCATATTACCTCTGAACTGTTTTCCGATAATTATTTCCCCGGTAGGATGATTAAGAAACGTTTTGCCACGTCCATATAACCTCTGAGCAAAGCATTCATCAAGGATAATCACGTCCATATTACCTCTGAGTTATCCACTCCTACCTAATGTTATATATCTTTCCACGTCCATATTACCTCTGGTCAGATATAGAACATCCTCTGCTATTACGTCCATATTACCTCTATTAACAGCTTCTTTCAACTTATTATCTATATTCAAGAACCTTGAATATAAAACGGATAATAAGTCCACATCAAATTCTCCAACGGAATACCCACCAGAAATATTCTTACTACGTCCACATTACCTCTAGTTCTGATATTTCACAAACTTCATTCATGAATTTTGAAAGCCAAAAGATTCTTTATTGAAAACGTCTATCAAAAGACAGAGAAAAGAAAAAGATACAGGAGTCTTGACGGCTAATTGAGCCTATTAGAAGAGAAAATCTAAGGGATACACATCGATTGATACTATCCCTTAGAGTCGCAATTTCGGCTTCAGACTTCGCGGTAGCACGGCAGCGCGCCTCTGCTTGACGAGCAGCCTCATCCTGGAAGGGGATCAGATTCACGTGCTCTCCCTCCAACTTCACCAGCTGTTCTTTTAAGTGGTCGGAAGTTGTGGCGATCATGGCAGCCTGAACCAAATAGTCCTCATGTTCAGACATCGTTGTCCTCAAGCTGGCCTCCAGTTGAGCAATCTCACTTTGGATCCGCGCAATGTGATTGTATTTCTCAGTAATCTGCGCAGCCAGCTTATTCTTCGAAGCAACACGTGCCTCACTCGCAGCGTTGAACTGCTCATACTGAATCAGTCAATTCACTGATCTCTTGAGCGAGGGCATCCTTCCTTGCTTGGAAAGTAGTCCCCTCTTCCGCGAGAGCCGCGACTAAGGCCTCGTCTTTTGCACGAAACAGCGACGTCAGGCTCCGTTGTTTGGCATCCCGGAATCTGGCCAGGCCACCTGACTCTCCAGATCATTCAGAACCCTCCTTAGAGCATTAGCTCGCTCTTCATAGCCGGCAATGCTCTCAAGGACTGCTACCTGGCATTCAGCAACAGCCTTCACAGGGCCAAAGGCGGCGTTCCGGTTCAAGACCCCAGGAAGCTTTACTTTCAAGATAGAATAGAAAGCTTTGACAACTTCATGGGCCATCTCGTCGTCTTCGGTGGAGGTCATCGGGGAGGAAGCTTGATGAGGTTCTTCCGCTCCAGGAAGAGATGCCTGACAAGAAGTCGAACCTGACAAGAAAATAATATATGTATCAGTAACAAAAAAGGGGGAGGGCGAAAGAGTTGTAATTTCGTACCTTCGGCATGCTCAGCGCCAACTTGGGCTAAGTCATCGGTCTTGGCTTCAGGGAAACCGAGAGCAGGCATAGGTTGTTCAAGAAGAACAATATCGAGGCCTCGAGCAGCATCAGGCTGGATATCTTCCACGGCCCCAGCTGGACCGGGAGCAGATTCAGCAACAGCCACCTCAGCAGGCTGTTCAACCTCTCCTTCTGCAGCCAATGCCGGCTTACTAACAGATCCCTTCGCACCAGAAAATTCAGAGGAACCAGGGACAACCTCTTTTTCTCCCCCAATGCCTTGGGCTATCTCTATGAGTGGTTCCTTCTCCTTGTCTACAAGGGAATATACAATGGTAGTCAGCCTCACGAGGAGCACGCAAAATCAAAATCGAAAAATCTCATCCGAAGAGAGGTGCAAAGATAACGTACCCGCGGGAGGGTGAGCCGATTGGACTTGATTCTCGTCCAGCTCTTTCATTATAGTCCCGATTTCAGACATCGCCCCCAAGGAGATATCGAAAGAAGGACTGGCTTTCTGGTCGCCACCATAATCCGGGCATTCGCCCCGATCATCCTTTGATTCAGCCTCCTTGACTGGGGAAGGCTGAACGTCGTCTGCCGGTCGAGGACAAGGAGAGGGTACTGTTGTCACGTCCACTTCCTCAGACGAGGAGGCACCTGCCTCAGCTGCAACTTCAGGGTCCTGTGCAAAGGACAAACGCAAGGGTGAGAAAGCTTTTAATGGCTTGACCAAAACGGCTATGGAGTCTAGGAAGGGATCTACCTCCCGAATGGTAACGGCCCGCGATGCCGTTCCACTTCTTCCAGTTTGCCGGGAAGACCTTCTCAAGGGAGGTGAGCCAGCACCCACTTCCTTGGATCTACCTATCGAAAGAAGGACTGGCTTTCTGGTCGCCACCATAATCCGGGCATTCGCCCTGATCATCCTTTGATTCAGCCTCCTTGACTGGGGAAGGCTGTACGTCGTCTGCCGGTCGCGGACAAGGAGGGGACACTGTTGTCACGTCCACTTCCTCAGACGAGGAGGCACCTGTCTCAGCTGCAACTTTAGGGTCCTGTGCAAAGGACAAACACAAGGGTGAGAAAGCTTTTAATGGCTTGACCAAAACGGCTATGGAGTCTAGGAAGGGATCTACCTCCCGAATGGTAACGGTCCGCGACACCGTTCCACTTCTTCCAGTTTGCCGGGAAGACCTTCTCAAGGGAGGTGAGCCAGCACCCACTTCCTTGGCTCTCCTTAGGGCAACAGTCTTCTTCCTCTTAAAAGTTGGCTCCTGGGCCAATTCAATTGAAGCTTTCCTCTTCTGGGAAGGATTGGGAAGAGCAGAATCATCTTTCGTGTCCTCCTTTGGAGGCACTGTCGGCTCCCTAAGGATAGCCCTCGGCCGTGGTGCTGCGGCTGGCTTTACGGCTGGAGCATCGCTCTCATTCTTACGGCCCTTCGGCGCCTTTCGGGCTCGTTTTGCAGAAGGAGGCCCAAACCGAGTCTCCAATATGAAGCTCTGTTCACGATCATACCGGAGATGAAAGGTATTGATCTGAACATAAAACTTGGCGGCAGCATAGCACAGGTGGGTCTCGAACTTATCTGCGGGCAGAGTGAAGATTGCATCCGGCGTTGTAATATATCCAGGCACGCATCCCGTCAACTATGCTGCCTATTGACTCCAAATGCGGGCTAGCATTTCCCAAAAGGAGCCGGCTGTAGCCAAACTTCCGTGCGAAACGACTCGGCAGGTATGGCTCTAGATAGGCATGGTTCCTGTTTTTGAGCACCAGATGCGACGGTCTAATAGACTGAAGCCAGTGAAACACCCCAGCAGTCAAGCTAGTGGTATGAACTCTCTCATCCACTAAGGTATCTCCTGCACTGCCACTGCCGGACGAAGGGGATACCCTGAAGAACTCGTAGTTCTGCAAGAAGCTTAAAGCCCTTCTGCAAGCGGGTACACCAGTGACGGCCCAGTTTGCGTCACAGAATCTTCGAAGAAAGGCCTCCCGCCAAAGAGTCCGCCGCCGGCCCAGCGTTCATCAGCGTAGGACAGTGCAGCAGCAGCCACCCCCATCAAGAAATGATACGGAAGTTCGGTCCGGACGAAGTTGGTTCTGTCGTCAGGAGTCACCGTATTTCTAACAAAATTTCGTAGACCCCGTTTAGTGGCACAGACCATTGCGGGAAGCAAGGCAAGCCGGTATCCGAATACCAGCTTCACAGCCGGAAGTATTATGCTCCGGCTCATCCTTTTAATAGTCCCTGAACCCCCAGGAGCTATACAGTCACGGAGCCAGATCATCAAGAAAGCTGCCAGCATGGCTTTCTCCGACAACGGATATTCAGCTTGACGGAAGTAGTGGCCGATCGGGAACTTCCCCTCAGGATCATAACTGTCCTCAGCATCTGCTGTATCATAATCTGCCATCCGGACTTCTATCTCGGACTTGGTCATAGGTTTTGAAATCGTAAAGGAGGCCGGATCCTCTCCTTCTCCTTGAACGAGGACGTAGCCCGTCCAAGCTCTTGTGTGGGGATTGGCCCCCTCGGTCCTTCCTTTCTTGTTGATCCTATGGCAGATGAGGAGGTGGCAGAATAACTCCTTGTATACATCCATCATCTCAGAGTTCTCATTCTCCAGGTCTCGGAGCTCCTCATTACAAGGCACGTACTCTTCATACGGCTCTGTGCCCCAAGGAAGCTTCGACACTTCCTACATCTCGTGGAGAGCCAATCCCATCTTCCCGCCCGGAGTAAAGAAAGTACAAGTGTGAAGGTTGTATAACTCCACCAAGGAGACAAACATTGACCAGTTGACCTTTACGCCATATTGGGTGGCCCTAATAGCATAAAAAGGCCAACAGTCTTAAGGGTGGCTTCATAAGTGGAAAGCACCCAGTTAGTGAGGCTGCTCCAGAATGAAGCTGGATACCTCCAGCCTTCCATCCGCATCTTTCCCATGGGATACGACACGTCCCCCGACATCATC
The DNA here is from genome assembly GCA_029216955.1 of Iris pallida. Classification (NCBI taxonomy): domain Eukaryota; kingdom Viridiplantae; phylum Streptophyta; class Magnoliopsida; order Asparagales; family Iridaceae; genus Iris; species Iris pallida. The sequence continues at coordinate 1,340,181 of JANAVB010029219.1, forward strand.
AGATTGCAAAGCGTGTCGGCAGCATAAGGGTGGAGGTCAGTCGGGATGTCGTTTATTACGGCACCAGGTTGCAGCCCCCTCGTGGAGTAAGATGTAGAGTCCCTGACACACTTGAAAGTGTCCTTCTTCCGATCTCCCAAGTCGAACTGTATTCTTCCGGAGACGACCCCGGGGAGCTCAGGGGTTAGCTCCCATTTCATCTGTCGCCGCGCGGCTAAGACAGTGAACGCAGACAAAGGATACTGACGCTCCATCAACGGTAGCCATATCCTCTGATTGTTCAGCCTGACCACCAGTGGGCTTCTCAAGCGTATCGTCTCGCCATCTTCAAACCCCACACTATCACCGAACAGGAAGTACGGCTTCTTGAAACGACGTGCCCCTCCGAGAAAGAGCTCCTCGTCGTTAATCATCTGCTTCAGGAAGGTCTTGTCCTGTTCAAGTGTGGCGATCGTTCGTTCCGTAGGCTGGTTATGACTGATCTTAGCCTGAACCTTAACCTTTCTGACCATGTTGGTTATGAGGCTTGTGCCGAGGACTTGGCAAGCAAAGCCGAAAGGGATTCCACCAAGTTCCGGGACAAACATGTCAACTGCAAGGACAGAAGAGAAAGTCAGACTCAGGATCTGCAGAAAAAAAAACTAAGTGCTGGAGGAATCCTATGCGCCCAAACAACATATGGGCGCATAAACATACGAACAACATGTGGGCGCATAACATGCAGCAGCATGTGAGCGCATGCTTCTGTGGGCGCATATGAATGCTCACAGAAACATGTTGCCTTGGGCACATGCGTCCAGGCAGAGGAAAAGTCTGAGCGTCGCAAATTAACGCTCAAGACTTTGTTTTGAGGCGTAACCTCACCCATGATCGGGTCTTGGACTAGCGAGGACACTGTCGCAGGAGGAGAGCCACTCGGTGCAGCCCCCTTGCCCTTCGCAGATCTCTTGGCGGCCTTGGGAGACATGGTTCGTACAGAGAAGAGATGAAAAGTCTTTTGAAAGTTTTGAAGGAAAAGAGAGTAATGAATCTTCTCTCTCTTCAAGGCCTATTTATAGGCATGGGCCAAACACTATGCGCCCACTACTCCTATGCGCCCACTGTATACTTTGCGCCCACTACGGCTTATGCGCTCACATGAAGACCCAGTCTCTTGCATATTATGCGACTACCACTTGCTGACGTGGACAACGCACGAAGAATAGACCTCTTCAAATTCCACTCCGATGAATCTGTCAGTTCAAATTTTCGAGGAAGATCTCAACAGACATCTCTCTGACAGTCTGGCCAAATTCTATGCGTCCAAAGGGAGAGCTATGCTATGCGCCCATTACATCACGAGAAGACGGTCCATGCTTCTTTCAAAGTATTTCGAACTCGTTCAAGTATCGAAAACTTTGAAGGGGGTCTTGTAGAAGCATGAAAATTTCAACATTTTTGACAACCATGCGCCCAAGCCAGGGAGTCATATGCGCCCAAGCCAGGGAGACATGCGCCCAAGCCAGGACAGCCCGCATGCGTCCAAGTCACCAGAGCAAGCTATGCGCCCATGTTGATGGCATACACCCCCTATACGCCCACTCTTGACTCCTCCAGAAGGGGGCGCATAGCCCTGTTTCAGGCTATGCGCCCAAGTTAGGACAGCCCCACGACTCGGTCAACACCCACGATCAATCGTGTACCGAAGCATACGACCACATCAGTCTCCACGAGCAGTCATGCACCGAATCATGCGGCCACGTCGACCCCACGATCAACCCACGATCACGCAGTCTGCATGCGCCTACACTCTATGCGCCCACATGAAAATTAGTGTATTTTCTCATATGAGTGCATAACATCATTCCAACACGAAAACGACTATAAAAAGGGGTCTCGTACCTCTTTAAAGACAGAACGGAGAGCATTTCAAGAGCCAAATTGTTGCTCTTCTTGCTAGTGAGCCGAGAGTTAGCAATTTTCTTAGGTTTTCTTCTACTTTTGTAATCGGAGTGTCAACGGAGTATAGGAGCAACTACCGCTCGATCTCCATCGTCCCATTCCCCAGAATTCTTTTTGTACTCGGGGATCCTCAGCGCAGGATCTCTCATGCGTACTCGATTTATGGTGCCTTGCGCCAATAAGAAAATACATCATTTCTTCTTCTTTTTTGTATGTGTCCACACTTACCAGGCCTTCCATTGGAATTTTTGCGGCACCGCTTTGCTCTCACCAAGCAACGGTGGTCCAGTTATCGTCATCGTCGATCGACTTGGCCATTGCCAAGTACGAAGGTAAGCCCGTTCCGCTATCACATTGCGTCAAGAGGTGCCTATTTATAGGACTTTTATGACAACATAATCCTAATCAAATAGTCAAGAGGTGCCTATTTATAGGACTTTTATGACAACCTAATCCTAATCAAATATTGTAAAAACTAAATATGGAGATTTTCCTAATAAGAGATAAGAGTCAAAATCAGAGTCCTAAAAGAAATATGATTATTCCACAGAGGGTTTAATGTAATGAGGAGGATTGTAAGGCTATATATAGCCATGAGATTATCAATAAAATTATCACAAATATTCAACACATTTCAAACCAATAACTTCTTTTCCGTCAGGTAGATCTGTTCGGTTGTATCTGGTTTCTGGTTGAGCGCTCAAATGGGACGTGACAATGTAATTGGTAATTTAGTCCCACATCGGTTAGGAGGTGGGATCACGTGGTGTAGATAATTGGGATTGGTTCAGGCCTTACATGAGAATTCTTTTTTAAGACATATGGGTCCAATTCAATATCGCACCTCATGGACTAACTCCGGTTTGGGTCATACCACGTTCCAACAAGTGGTATCAGCCCATAGTTACGGGGCTGGTTTGGGCAGTTTTAATTGGTTCAAGATGGATGGTACTGAACGTTCATGTGTATAATCAAATTATACGGACTTTTTTCAAGGTGGAGTAGGAGCATCAACTACACGAATTGGCTTCAAAGGTGGGTTTGACGAGCCCAAGGTGGAGCAAGATGTTGTGGTTGCACACAATGATGATGTGGATGAATGCGTCAGGTTTGGTTATGTGGTCGAATGGATCGAGATGACAATATGTTGGATCTCCTGGGTGCTCGGCTGGCGGGAACGAATAAAAAGATAGCGAGTGCTAAGGTTGTTCGGCTGGCGGGAACAAACAAAAAGGTAGCAGGGGTGCTAAGATTGTTCGGCTAGCAGGAACGGACAAATGTAGCAAGGTGCTAAGGTTATTCGGCTAGCGAAAATGAGCTAAGGTGGAGATTGTTCGGTTGTATCTCGTTTTCGGTTGAGCGCTCAAATGAGGGGTGACAATGAAGTTGGTAATTTAGTCCCACATCGGTTAGGTGGGATCATGTGGTGTAAATAATTGAGATTGGTTCAGGCCTTAAATGAGAATTCTCTTTTAAGGCATATGGGCCCAATTCAATATCGCACCTCATGGACCAACTCCGGTTCGGGTCACACCGCGTTCCCAATCAACTAGCTTCCAGTTCCAGGCTTTGTTTCTATCAATTACTGAAATTTCCTCCTTCGTTGCTTGGTTCCATTCTTCCATTTTAGCGACCTCGTCAAATCTCAACAGATCTGCAGAAAACAGAGCAAAAAACAATTTTCATAAACGTCGTTTAGGGTCCTGAATTTTATTAGAGGTGTTTCGCTTGAGGAGTCATTTGGGGGAATCAAAATTGCTGCTTAGTGGTGTTGTAGGAGATGAAACTAGAGATATCTCCAATGGTGAGGTGTTCCTTCTTGAAGCGGTTGTCGGGAACGATATATCTGACATTATTGTTTCAACAGGTATCTGAATTTGAGAGTTCTTTTCATCACCATTCCATTTCCAACATGAAGATTCATCAAAAACAACACTTCGACTTATAATCAATTTGCTACTGACGGGATCATATAATCAATATGCTTTAGACTGCGTAACAACCAATGAGAATATACTTTTGGGCTTTCTCATCAAGTTTATTGTGTTCGTGAGAATTCTTTAAAGCATATGCAACTGAACCAAAAACTTTTAAGTGACATTGAATTCCCTTCAGCAAGCTTGTTACTTCTGCATGCCCAAACTTCTTGAAGTAGCAACATCGAATTCCCTGTTGATTGCGTCTGTTCTCATGGTACGGCTGCTTGTCTTGGTTCCAACAGTTTACTTCGATGTGGCCAAATTGTTGGTGGAATTGGATCCTTGCTGATTGCTTTTGTTTTTATGGTAACTTTCTTACTAGTCTCTGCCGGACAATAATTCTCTTGCTACCTACTGCTCTTCTGGCTTGGCTTTTTGTGACTTCTCAGTACTTACTGCTACACTCTTCACTGGTGCTGCTGTTCCAGCTCTGAAACCATCTTAGAGATTTAATGTGGAGAAGTAGGGGAAGAGAAAACTGAAAAGAAGAATATTACGGGACAACACACAGAAGTTGTTTGTATTCCAATTAACATGATTACAACCCGATATAAGAGGGGTTTATTTAAATAGTGGAACAAGTCTACCATGTTACAGTCACGTTTTCCTGAATAAAAGCAACTATACCATTGTCTAAAGACTAGGTGTAACTAATAACAAACACCTAAAAACCATGTCCTACATACCTACACGCTCCTTCTTAACAACAGAAAGTATAGTGTGTATTACACTCTTTACATGTCTAACTTGTTCAAAAAACAGAGGATACTTTGGATCAAAAACCAACAATTTGGACTCCAGTCAGCTATTTCTTAATGGTGGGAGTACTCCATAGTTAGCATATATTATGGTGCTTTTGCTGTCAAATTTGGACTCCCTGATGAGTTTCGATGTAAATCTTATATGCGATTTGAGAAAACCTAGGAACCATTTTTGTAACGTTACTTTCTCATTCTCAGACAGTTCATCAAAATGGTTACGAGCAAGATCCTTATGCAAAGGAGTTTGGAATCACCATCAGCAACAAGCTTGCATCGGTTGAAGCTCGAGTGCTTCCGGCTCCATGGGTAATGTACAGACCTTGTCAGTATAGTCAGTTGATTAGCAGAGTGTACAATTTGGTTCCCTTGCAAAAGAACCTACAAGTCAACTAGCCCATGCTGATGAAATTTTTTTTTTTTCAATTAAATTTGATTCTTGAAGCTGAAATACCATGAAACTGGCAAAGAAAAGGCGTGTTTGCCTCAAGTTGGCCAGTGGAATATGTTGAACAAGGTATTGCTTTCCTGTTTGCCAGTCCAAGCTATTTGCTGTGGACTATTGAGTGGTGCTAGTCTTTCTAGTACTGTACGAGTAAAAATATTTACTTTACTGCAGAAAGTTATAAATGGTGGCATAGTGAACTACTGGGCTTGCATCAACTTTTCAAGAAGTATTCAGGAGAGCACTGCACATGGATTCTGTCAAGAGCTGGCACAAATGTGTCAGATATCTGGCATGGTAATTTTCTGGTTCATAGAATATTTTACTTCAACAGTGGGTAAATACTCGGTTGTACTTCATGACTGATATAATCTTATCTTGTTTGTTATAACATGTTCTTATTACATCTTTATAGAGCTTATTGCAAACAGTTAATGTTGAGAGCATTAATGGACTTTTAGTCCCACATCGGGTAGAATAATAGGGAGAGGAGTTAGCCTCTCCTATATATGTGTAGCTCCACCACAATAACCAAGTATTCTACTAAATTTCTATTTGGTATCAGATCCTCCACAAAATCCTAACCCTAGCTGCCATCCTTCTCCATCAAATCCTAACCCTAGCCCTCTTCCAAACACTGACGCCGACCCCCCACTCCTTCTCCCTCTTCCCCTTCTCCCGCCGCCAACCCCTCCTCCACCCGCCGCCGACCCCTCCTCCTCCCGCCGCCTTCTTCCCGCCAACCGGCAGCAGCTCCCCTCCCTTCGCCGCCGGCAGCAGCCCCGCCTCCGCCACCGCTCCCACCTCCTCTCCGACCAGCCCCCTTTCTGCGCCGACTCCGCCACCATTTCTGTCGTCGCCAGCGTCGGCTCCCGATCTACCATCACCTTGCTGATGGGAGAGGAGAAGACGAAGATGATGGAGACGATCTACGGCAAGCTGACGGCCAAAGAGATGAAGGCTTTGGTGGACGATCTTTTCTCCAGGAGGCTGACCGAGACTAGTTTCCGTCCTGCACACGCAGACGTGGATCCTTCACCATACAAAATGGCGAAGTTGGAGAAACTGAAAGTAAAGTTGGAGGGTACTTCCGACTATTTGAAGTGGTCGCGTCAGGCGATGCGAACTCTGAAGGCAAGAGGCTTGGTGGGCTATATGAATCGCCAAACCAAGGCACTTGAAGATCACTCCTCACAGGAGTTTGCTGCATGGGAAATCGTCAACAATGTTGTAGCTGGATGGTTGACAGCCTCCTTGACCGACCAACTGTCGGACAACGTGGAAGAGAGGTTCGAAATGGTTGACATCTTCCAGAGAGGTTCGAAATGAATCGTCTGATGTAGGCTAGCCTTCCTTGTAGTCCGCGTAGCTCTTTGAGGTTTCTTGGAGGATGCATGTCGAGAATAGCCTTCACTTTCTCCGGGTCCAGATGTATACCCTTTGAAGTGATTCGAGCTGGGCCGGAGTCCACTTGATACGTAGTTGGCATGTATGCGGGAAACCGTCATGAACCCAAACTTTTCGAAAAATTTACGATAATGACATTTGAAATAGACGTAGGAATTTCCCCTGACTTTAGTTGACGGCTTTAACCTACCCGTCAACTAAAAGTGGTGGATGTCTTAACGGTTTTCCGAAACCCGTCAACTAAAGGGGTACAATATTCTATACTTAACACAAAAATAGGGGTTTACTTGACACGGCCTAAACCGTTAAGTAAAACTGAATAGTTGACAGGAATTACCGACCGTCAATAAAAGGACCGTCAACAAATGTCATTTTTTTGTAGTGCTGCTCTTAGCTAGTTATCTTTCCATTTCTAGTACTTTCATTCTATTTTGCACTGTGGGTTTGTTCTCATCATACTCTGGCTTATTTTATTGTACTATGGATATTCAGACTACTCTGCATTTATTTCAGTACTTTTCCTATAATATTTCTGTGGGTGAGATTTACATGATTACCTGTTATTGGTTATTAGTTACATTAACAGCATGGTATACCTAGGTGAGTCCATTAAATTGGGTAGCTCACTCTAGTCTGTATCAGCTGTCCAGGTTATGTCCAGTTCCCACGTATGTTTGGGATTGGGACGTGACATGGAGACATGTGAGAGTTTGATAAGATTGTAGAGGGTCACATTAGCTTCCTAACCAATATTCGCAGAGCATCACGAAAGGTCTAAAAGGGGTCGAAACTACCGTTACGCCACAAGGTGTCTCTGATGGCCAAAGCTAAATGTAGTTTCGGGATTTGTAAGGTGGGGAGTAGGGGTGGCTGGTTTTAGAAGTTTAATATATAAGATTTTGGCCTTATATAAGTTAGGATTAATATAGAGGAGGTTTATATTGATTTGGTGGAGATTTGGTCATCCAATCAACTAATATGGCAACATGGGTTAGTTGGTTTCCATATTTGGAAAGGTGGAAGATTGAGTCAAAGATGCATGGGTTTAATGCATATGGACTACTATTAAATGTCCAATAATCAATTAAATATTGTTCTACTATGGTTTGGCACCCTGGAGTGGTCCCTACTAAGTTAGTTGGCTAGGGTTAAGTCCCGAAAATGTTTCCAATAGAATTAAACACCAATATGACATTTGAAAATAAGTAGCACATGGGAACTCAATTGAGTGGAAGATTATAGGCATGTATGTAGTAGGCTCAAAATAGGTCGAAATTATATATTGGGTCATTTAGGTTAGATCGATGTCCAGTCCCAAAATTAAGTTGAGAAGTGAGACAAGTTTTACAGTAGATAACATTTTGACCTAAGTTGACCCTAAAGTTGTGCGACGCAAATAGGAAACAAGAGAATATATTTGAGTGGGACATGATATATCAAATTGAAGATAAACTTCTCTGGATCAAAACTCATGAAGGAACCTTCTAGTGGTTGGCATTTCTTGTGCTCCAAAAATCAAAGCTACGAAAAAGAGTATTTAATGATAAAAATTAATAGTGAAAAAATATCTATTAATAACTATATTAAACAAAATAATAAAAATAAATAAATAAAATAACTCTAAAAATTCAGGGGGCTTACATAACATAACCTACCAGTGCTCATTCTCCATATTTATATCCATGTGTTCATAATCATTTTGATCATTAGATCGCATGGCAAAACTATTCTAAACTATGAACAACTTATTCACGATACATTCGTTCCTATGTGGACATAATATTAAACAAGTATTACACTTAATTACCCATGCATAAAGACATGAAATACTAATATCTAGAACAAATAATTAATATAGGATTAAACGAGAATTATTTTTTTAACAAGAATTTTGGTGTCTAAGTGTAACACTCAACTAGTCCCGCCTACGATACTAACTAACCATTCATTTAGAAAAAAAAACATGGACATGCAAATATGATAATTATATATTCTGGAATTAACTTAAAGTGATGAATTTTCATTAGTTAGAACATGGGTTGCATGGTTTTAATCATCAAAAAATGATACAACACATAGGTGCACTCAAGTCTATTATATACTTTCATTTGAAGTTCAATAGACGTTGATGAAAGGAATGACAAAGTTATGCACATACAAATATATAAAACCTAAAGGAAAAGTTATAAATCTTGAAAGGGGGTTAGAAGGGGATGTTAGGGTACTAACCAAGAGTGTAGGGCTGTCGTGGTGTGCTGCAAAGATGCGTGGACAGTAGCTTTGCCGAACTAGATTCAGCCTAGATACTTCTTCTTGTATCACTTGCCACGGACTGTCAAAAGCGATTTAGGGGATGTAGAAACTAGAAAAGGTAGGGAAGAGATACAGAAAGGAAGTAGGGTGGTTGTTTAGGAGGTTTGGGCTGTAAGGAGTGCAAATAGTAGGGAAACGGGGGTTTAATTGGCAAATTTCAGGCTGAATGGGCGCCTGTGTTGGGCTATCTTGGAGGGGTTATATGTGGTAGTACGATGGTTGTAGTGGTGTAGGATAGTAGTGAAGAGGTAGGGGAAGGTGTTAGAAAGGTTGTGGAGGTGGTAGAGTGGCTAATAGAGCTGTGGAGGTCGAGAAATGGTGGTTGAAGGCTGCGGGTTCAGCTTGCAGGGGTCAGCCACTAGGGCTGTGTGGAGGGCTGCCAGGGAGCTGTATGAGTAGATTTTGGGTGATGGAGAGGGAGGGAATGATGAGAGGAAGGGTAGGGAAGAGATTAATGGCTCCTAATAAAAGGGGAGAGGGAGTTTATGAGTGGTTAATGGCTATTTGATGAAGGGTGTTAGTAGGGTATATGAAGAGTTGGAAGTTATAAACCCCTCTCTATACAAATTCTTCTCCAACGAATCCCTACACTCATGGCTACCACAAACTTAAATTAAACCTATTTAGGGTGGTAGAACCTAGCCTAGTTCACTTAGGTTAGGTCCAAGTTGGGTTGGGTTCGAGTTAGGTTTAATCGGATTGAGTCACATGACGAAGAAATGTGTCATGGTGATCAATTTTAGTAGGTAGCACATAGGGGTTAAATCGAGTGGGACACAAGTGTCATGTGTATTTTAGACTTAGTTTAGGTCATGACCGTGCTTGGGTTGGAGGAATCGAGTTGAATTTGTGTCTCAATTTCAGTCGGAATGGTCATCGGTTGCATGGTATAGGTTAGAAATTTGATTTTTGTGACGAATGTTGTGCAATTAAAATAGAGCACAAGGAGGTGTGTTTGAATGGGACATGAATTTCTTGAGTGTATGTGTGTTTGTGTAGGTCATACATATGAATTTTGTTAGTATAAAATAGCTAGTATTGTGCTCCTAATGTTAAAGCTACAATAAAGGGTACCAATTGATCATAAAAGAAAGTGGGGCCCTAATGATTACTTAATAATTATAATTAATCACAAATAAATCCTAAATATTTTTAGAGGGCTTACAGATAGCTCCTCTGTAAGTGGTGAAGCAAGAGACAAAACAGAGAAACAAACGAGTGAAGCAACATACACAAAATATAATAAAAAATTGAACAACATTTGCCAATAGACCTCAATAAATATTTAGTTTATAAAGTGTACATCAATATTGGGCTAGCTGTAGGGGCTATTTTTCAGGTAACGGTGGTCTGAAGACACTTAAATACAATGTCGCTTAAGACTATTTATATCTCTTTGACAGAAGGACCCTTTTCGATGTGTACCCAAAAATAACCTCTACTTTAATAAACAAATACTTAAAAGGAATTTAGGCGATACCATGCTAGATTCTACAATTCTAACTCTCTACGAATGTAGTAGCAAAATATATATTAAAACATGCTAGATTGTAAAATTTTAGTCATTCTAGGAAAAATCAATTAGCACGCTACTAAAGTGGCTCAAGTGGTTACACTTTGTAAGCCCCCGGATTTTTAGAGGTTTTTTTAAATTTATTATTATTATTATTTTGTTTAATATATTTATTAATATATATTTTCACTTTTATTCATGATCATAAAATGTACTCTTCCATAGATTTGATTTGTGAAGCACAGGAAATACCAATCTCTAGAAACTTCTTTCATGAGTTTTCATCTAGATGAGTTTAACTTTATTTTGATATATCATCTCCCACTCAAATGTGTTCTCTCATATTCTATTTTCGTCGCACAACTTTTGGGTCAATTTGGGCCAAACGGTTATCTACCGTAAAACTTGTTGTACTTTCCAACTTAAATTTCAGACTCGACATCGATCCAACCTAAATGCTCCAATATATAATTTTGACTATTTTTTAGCCTACTACACACATGCCTATGGTGTCCCACTCAATTGAGTTCACATGTGCTACTTATTTTCAAGTGGCACATAAGGCTCGTTTTTAGTCCTTTTAGTGTTTATTTCTCTTAGAAATTATTCCAGGGCCCAACCCTAACCAACCTAGCCTAGTGGGGACCACCCTATGTTGCCAATCCATAGTATAATCATTTTATTTCGAATTTGTTTAAATTATGCATAGCCATGTGCACAAATTAATGCATCTTTGACCGTAGTCAAATATCATATCCAATTAAGGAAACCCTTTCCACTCAAATTTAAACTTATTGATTGGAGGACCAATTAAACTCCAAATCTAATCAAACCAAATCCTATATTTCCATAAATCGAAGGAGAGTAAACCCTTATATAAATAACATCTCCATAGCAGCCTACTTTTCTTCCCCATCTACAAATCTGCACACCTCCATCAATAGGCCGACGCCCACCAAGCCAAGGCCGACCACCACTTCCATCACCTATTTTTCGACATGTAAGCCATCTAGGGCCAACCACCTCAGCCTCGACACTGCCAAGGCACCCCTCCATCATCCCAAGGAGTCTCGCGGCCTAGCACAGCCCCTTCGAGCCGCGACAAGCGCTCAAAATCGACCCCAATGTGCTGTCCAAAAATCACAGCAGGTACGTCATATTGCAAATTTCTCCATTGAAACCTCGCGGGACCAAAAATTATGGGTTCCCATATGTGTCTACTACCTTCCTATAAAGTTGCATGTGAAAATTCTTCCTAAATTGGTCGGGGCACATGTTTCATCCAAGTGTGTCCAGATCTGGCACTGTTCATTGCGGGATGGATTTGGCCTTTTTAGATTCATCTTTACCATCGATATCATATATGAAAATGACCGTATTTCAATTACCTACAACTTTCGTTCAATGACGTTTTCGAAATTTTGCTGTTTTAATGCTCGAATAATTCTCTCTTTGAAGGATAAAATTTTGCCTTAAACGAACTATCAAAATTTTCATCTTGTGAGCCCAAAAATAATTTTATATGCATCTAATGGTCTATATCAATGATCCTCGACTTATGATCATGAATATTTTTTACTTTAAATAGTTGTTTACTATTTATTTCAGAATATTAAAGTTAGTTTATTTATGGTTAAACAAGTTCTAGTAACGTTGATTTATCAATGTGGATCTTAGTTTGATCATGAGTTGATTTCTAAATAGTTTTTAAGCAATAATAATTACATAAAAGGTATTTTAAGAATATTAATTATTTATTTTAGGATTAATACCGAATATATTATATATATTTTAGTGTGATTTTATGTTATATCTAAAAGTTTACTATAAATAGCTATATAGTAAATGACTAGTATTTAAGATAGATGGTTATAAAGATTGTATTAGTATGTGATTTATGGTGATAATATTAGTATGAGTATTAATATGTATTAATATTATTTATAGAAGTTTGTGAGATCGAGACTGCAGAAGTTGAAATCGGATCCATAATCTACCCTCTCGCGGGGATTCCAGGCAAGATACCTTACTATCTTGTACTCGTTTGATTCATGATATTTTTATGTTTGCTAGTATTTTACATTAGTAGAATGCGTTCAAGTATGACTTGGGTGCCATAGATATGTCTATCGATGTTTGTATGCGTGCGTTTGTGTGTTGACCATATGTGATAGTTGACATTCCCGATGTGTTGAAGTTATGCTTCATAACTTCTTGCCTTTTTGACACGTCTCATACACGATACAAGAGTGAGGATCATAGAGTTGGCACAAACCTACGTATTCGACTTGCTACCGATACGGGCGGTTCGTGTGTCGGTTCATTTATGGATTAGCGGAGTCTAGATAGCTGCTTGCATAGAGGTATGGATCGCCGAGTCATGGATATGACTTGTGTGATACATGGGCGGGAAAAACTACTAGGATGTATGAGATAGCCCACAGCCTCACTGGATTGCCCGGTTATGGGTTCATAGTTTCCCGGTTATGGGTGTATTGCTAGGGTATATATCCAGCAGCTGCTGCTGACCGCGTGTCAGAACACGGTCAGGAGGTATGCTAGTGATGCAAAGTATAACTAGGCGATATATCCATTAAGTGGCCCTGACTGTGCGTCAGATCCGGTTTGGATGTATACTAGTTCATGCGAAAGCCTCTAGCGGATGATATACTTTATTCCTACCCACTTATATGTTCCAGTATAGTTTTTGACTTGCATTACACCTATACGGATAGGTTCAGTTTGTATTGGGACATGGGACAGTGTTTTGTTTCGAAATGGTGGGTTACCCTATGTCCTTGTTTGGTTGTCGGGGTGGTCCACTGTTTTGATGATGGGATGCAAAACCATGTTATGACCCAAGATATTATTACCCCTTGTCCTGTTTCATTTACAATTCATTATGGTATTGTTTTTATGTATCTTGCTAGTCCCTTGAGAACCTAGTGATCTCTCCGGGTTGTTGCAGAGGTTTTAGTATAGACATGTGTATGGTATGATTTTGGCTGCAGAGTTCAGGTATTGCTTGTAGTGTTAGTTTATCATTTACTCGTGCTTTCTATTTCCTTTTTTTGTTACATATTGCTCATTTAGCCTAGTTTTATTGGACCTCTATTATTCTTCGGGTCTATTCCAAACATAAACACTAATGAGCTGTTTGTGCTTGATTTTGTTCATTATTGTGGATTGAGACATAGTTATGATAGAGTAGATTACTTTACAACGTACTACAATTAGGATAAGTCCATTAAATTGGGAATACTTATTCTAACCGTACAGCTGGCATGCTCATGTCTTTGGTTCCTATATATTTTAGAACTGGGGCATGACACATTTTTGTGGTGGCCCATGCAGGTCCGATTAAATCGTTTCGGTTACGTTATTGTACCGAACGAGCCTGCAATAGGATAGTGTATTAGAATTTCAATCCACAACTGCTATTGAATTCCCTTTGATATCTATTATCGCCATTAAACCTCGTGTTTGTAATCAAACATATCTCTCTTGAACTCCTTGTATTGAATTCTTCTCTTTTCTAGTTTCAAAAAACCGAACATTTGTGCTTGATGAACTATTTTGTTTATATTGTGTGATAGAAGTAAGAGGGATAAAATATTATAGGGAGTGATTGTCCACAGACGAGTATGGTAGAGATAGCCACCCATACTAGATGGACCGAGTTGGTAGGAGTAGCACTCGTCTGCGGTAGAAATTTCTGCTTAGAGGACATAAGAACCCATGCTTGATGGAAGTAGGTAAATAGCTAAGGTGGGTATAATTTTATAGATATTCTCCTAAGAAGGAAGTTATAACATAGTACATTGTAGGATTTATCCCTAACGAGTGATGCTAAGATTACTAGACTAATCTATGCTACCCTTTGCGTAAGATATAACCTTGAATAGAAGTACTAGAGGGATTTTTATCGAGTGCTAATATCATGATAGGTGACCTAGTATTAGATAGAGTATGAAGGTTTAAATTAGGCTAGATGACTATCTCTACATACGGTAAGACTAGCCTTGAAATAATCTATAAAACACCATGACTAGAAGATTGACCGATAGCACTACAAGAAAAAAGCCTCTTTTACAACGTTGCAAAAACGTTGTAAAAGATCTTTTACAACGTTTAATCGAAGGTTCTTACATCCAGGGTTGTAAAATAGGTGATATCTTCTACAATGTTTGTTTAAAAGTTGTAGAAGTTCTTACCACAGTAATTTAGAAATATTACTAAAATTTATAAAATCTGACAAAATCAATTCTACAACATTTGGCAAGTCTTGTAAAAAATACTTTCAAAAATGTATTACAAGTGTTGTAAATATAATTTTAACAACATTCTGCAACTGTGATAAAAATAATATTTACCATGTTTTGTAAACATTGTATATAGAATTTCTACAACAGTATACAAACATTGTAAAAATAGTTTATACAACTTTTAACAAATGTTGTATATTTTATTCAATCATGTTTGCCAAATGTTGTAGTATACATTTGTATGTTGTAATTAATAAAATCGACAATGGTTTAAAAGTATTGTAAATAAATTTTACAACGTTTAAAAAAGTTGTAATAATGTTATCTTAGAACAGTTTAGAAACGTTGTTGATTATGTTTCCATTTTAAAAACAAATTACAATTTTGTAAATAAAAATATATTGATTGCAATTATAATACGAATACAAATACATAATTCTAATTGTTGCTCCCGCTGTTGTTGTTGTTGCTACTACTGTTGTCGTCGTTTTGTAATCCCCTCTTCCATAACCCCTCTCACCTCTATAATTGCCATGACCTCTCATTCTATCACCACGAAACCCACCCCCTCTATCAGGTGCAAACCTTCTCCTGTTATTATTCTGGGCAGATACCGAATAAAAATTGTTACAGGAAAAATATCATGAATGTAGTTGTACAATTCATGAAAAAAATAATGTTAATAGAAGGAATAACAAGCACATTCATGAAGAAATAATGTTAATAGAGGAAAAAAATTCATGGATTGCACAACTACAAAAAAAGATGAATAAGTAGAAGAATCCAACTAATTGTATCAAACTATTAAAGAGCTGAGTGTGCTAAGTATATGCAAAGAGCTTTATACTAACCAATAGGATGTTACATGTACTGAATCTAAGCTGGAATAGGAAGTCTTTATCACATAGTGAATCAATATGTCATGTGGTCTGAGATATGTTACTTTGTTCCAGCAGCAAGTTACAAGTATTGTAGTGTCAAACATGTAGTTGTGCCCATATTGTGTCCTATAGTATCGTGTAAGTATAACATAAATATCATCGATATATCAACAATATTCTTATAAAGATTCTAGCTCTAATAAAGAGGAGGAACGTTTTTTAGAGATGTCTTTAATACCTTTATTTTTCTGCCAAAATCTATTTTATTCTTCTTCTTCCTATATCGAGATAATTTCTCTTGCCTCTCTTCACTTTTAATTTACTGATGGTCAATAGCTGACTCTCGAATGGACATACATACATACTGGAAATGGGATATAAAGAGAAAAAGTAACATTAATTCCAAACTATCTCTAATTTTATATCACTCGATCCAAAGTTTCCAAATATTGACTCTTGATGCATTTGTTCCAGGAAGTCCCACTTTCCTTGATTTAACACCATGATAGTCTTCAAATAATCAATCATAGATATAGGACATACAATTCCAACCAACCACATAAAAAAACTAACCACCAATTATAAATGAAACTTTGAAAAAAGACAGATTTCCTAATTCATAGACAAAGACTATTCAGTATTCACAAGAGACTTGAAAATTTTCAGTAAAATAATATTCTCACTATATGTCTATATTTAGTTGTTCACTACACTAATCGACACAACGCAAATATCAATCAAAGACTTGAACTTATGTGATACCTATGAGGAAAAAAGAGGAGGAGAGAAGATCTTAAGAAAGTGCTTGGAATATATATGTCGCTGATTTCGCCAGCGATTGTCTAAAGTGGGGAAGAGTTCAATCAAGCTATTAGAGAAAGAAAAACATCTATATGCAACTAAGAGAAATGACATTTTTCATGACTTCGTATTGGATTCAAGTTGGAGGCTATAATTCTACAAGTTCTCAAGCATCCTAGCTATTGCTATGAAAATTTTAAAACAATTCAAGAAAAAGATGACAAGTATACACTAGTTTACCTGATATCCTCCAATAAACAATAGCTTGGGGAAGGTTGGATGGAAAACACATGAATATAAGTTGTTTCCGTTGGATTTCAGCTCATGGATGTGATCTCCATATGCCATAAACCGCACCTTTACAATATCATGGCTAATAGATGCAAGATATTCTCCATTTGCATCCCAACTAATAGATAGTACCTCCAAGTTATGACCCTGGATGTTTTAAGATACATGGTAAACAATATTATGTTAAATATAATGACTCAATATCATGCTTTCAAAGTTCCAAATCATATGCCCAGTTATATATTTGTCTGAGAGGACCTATAGCGTGTGCCTTTCTTTTTAATTCAAAATCAAATATTGATACCACATTTTCTACAGCTGCAGCCAAGAACTAACCAATTCCAGGCTGAAATCTCATTTGACGGGATCCATCCTACTCATCAATGGTTATATAAGTTCCAAGAATCTAGACATAACCTCAGAGAAACAAAATAAAATTCTATTTAAAAAGAAAAGAAAAATGTCACCAAACCAACCTTGGAATAAAGCCCACTTGAAGGCTGACCAACATTCCACACGTTCATTTCACCATTGTCATCACAAGAGCACAAAAGATTGGTCTTTTTGGATAAAAGTCTAGTAAAGTCACTTGGGAGCTATGCCCAGTAACACTACCAAAAATTAACGGATCAGTGAAGGCCGCATCCGTCGGCAAATAGATTTAGCGACGGACTGCCGACGGATTTTGGCTGAAAAAAATCTGTCGGGAAATATTTTGTCGCTAAAAATATCCGTCGCTAAGTTGTCTCCATTCGACGACTTAGCGACGGATTGCCGTCAGCAAGATTTGTATATTTAGCGACAATTAGCCGACGGACTTTCGTCAATTCAAGTATCAGGAAGTTAGGGATACTACTTTTTAGCGACGGACAAGTCCGTCGGTAATATGTCGGTAAACGCATATCAGAAAGTTTTTGATACGCAAAATTTGTCGCCAATCCGTTGCTAATACTCGCCAAATTTGTGACGGAATATCCGTCGCTTAGGTTCTGGAAATCTTTCGTGTTTCCAGAACCTAAGCGACGAATATTCCGTCGCTAATCCGTCGTCGGTTGTCGCTACGTTGTCGCCAATTAGTCGCGGCATTGGCGACAGATTATCCGTCGGATTTCCAAAACCTTGTCAACGGATAATCCGTCGCTTGGTAGTCGACATCCGTCGCTAACTGGAAATTCTCCAGTTAGCAACGGATATTTCGTCGCTTAGCCGTCACTTTCCGTCGCTTGGTAGTCGCTAGTCCGTCGCTAATTGGATTCTTTTTAAAAATTACATAAAATAGAGCATTCCATGTTCATACAACATCTGAAACATCAAAACATCACAATATGCATCACACATCACACAAACCAACAAAATAATATACATCACACACCAACATACAAATATCCATCACAAATACATCACACAAACCAACATATATCACACACCAATATACAAATATCCATCACAAAGTAATATCCAAACATTCAACATTATCCAAAACATTCATCAAAAACTAATATCCATGTGACAATATCCGAAATTCATAAATATTCAACATTTTAAAACATTTAAATATAATACATCAATGAGAAAGAGGAGGTGGATCGTCTGCTGGTGGTACTCCCTGCTGCGCCCGACGAAAATACTCCTCCACTATGTATGCCGGCATGGTATCAAAGACATGGTTTGAAAGTTGGCGTAGCTGCTCTGGCGACATCATGTCAAGGAGTATCGTCACAGCAGGAGGCGGTACCAGAGGGGCAGCAGGATCAAAAGAAAGATACCCAACGGAAGAAGGACTGGAAATATCCGAAGCACCGGGAGCAGCAGTAGACGGAACGGGAGCAGAAGAACCGGAAGCAGACAGACCGGGAGCAGAAGAACCGGGAGCAGCTGAAGGACGCGGATAGTACGTGGTCATATGCTCTTACAAGGACGACACCGTCTCGGTTGATTTGCAAACTGTGTCCTCACATCATCGCCTGCCAGGATCGCAGGAGGAGGAGGCGGGGGCGGTGGAAATCTCGGAATCGACGCCTGTAACGACGCCAGGGAGCCGCATCCATATAGGCACCATTTCCTAAAGTCGTGGACGGTATCTACGAACATGTCGTCGTAGCGATCGTCCATAGAAGAGGACGCCTGGACGGGCGTCATTTTGCCGACATCCTCGGCAGCAGAGGGCTGAACCCGTCTAAGGGCCTCACGATAAGTTTTCCTAAGTTATAATCTAAATTCTATGTTTTTCTCAGTTATAGTCTGAATCCTAAGTTTTCCTAATTAAGTTAACAATACTTATAATTCTAACATAAATCTCATAAACGTAAGTACTTACATCAGTCTCCTGGGCCCTCTCGTCGACGAAGCTCCGTCGGACCGCCTCTTGTACGTATACTGGAATACATCATGCATGGTGACCGATTCTGCCTCTTTTCCCTCCTTTACCGCCTGTTGGGTCTACATACAAAATATTCGTAGAATTTAGTTAACTTTGTATATTAATAGTACCAAATTAGATAGTGGAATGAATTTGCGGTATCTCACCAGATCTGCACGCGTCACTGCGTGGGGCCTTCATCCCCCGTATGCAGACCCGCGGTCCGTCGATTCGCCTTCGCTTTCTCCGATTTCTGCTTCTACGCAGGAGTATCCATCTTGTCCAAGATCTTCTCATAATACTCCTTCCGGATCCAATCCTTCTTCGAATGCGCCGAGCGAAGGTTATACACCGCGTCCCACATCTTCTTCCCGGTGGCGCTTCTGTAGGTCCTGCGGATCGCCTCCTCACGATGGGGGGGGCCACCAGAACGTCCTCTGACATACGAATTCAATTATCACGTAATTAAAAAAATGGTGGATTAAAGGGTAATTAATAATTAACCACAAGATATATATATATATATATATATATATATATATATATATATATATATATATATATATATATATACCCTCATCTCGTTGAGCCAAATGTACTGCAAGTCCAGGGGAACCTCAGAAAAATTGAGGTAGGGGCCATAGTAGTTATCCCGAATAATGTGCCCTAGAATCCTGGCAGCATCCCACGAAAAAATCTACAAAGAAGCAACGACTGGATTATTAACTTGAATAAATGAAACAAATTTAATAAATTAACTTAAATTTACTTACGATTCACCAGCAGGCCATAGCTCAAGTCGGAACTCGCCCATCGGCCTCTCTGGTGGCGTCGGAGGATCCGCGGCTCCGTGCATGTACTCCCCAGTAACCGGATGTAACTGAGACCGGGGGTACTCCGGGGCCCACCATGCAGTAACTGATGGATCCGCTAGTGGATCCGTTGGCAGAACGGATCCGTCAACGGATGGAGTCGCAGGCCTCGACGAAGGTGACGATAGCCCCGCGGTAGATCGACGGCGGGATGGGTCTGTGACCGGGGTACTCTCCGGGTCAGGATCACTAGATGGGGTCACATCCTGGGAATGCTGAAGGCAACTACGACCACTACCACTAGCACCACCACCACGACCACGCCCACGACCAGGACCACCAGCACCAGCACTAGCCCCACCAGCACCACGACCAGCACCACCACCACGACGAGTGCTAGACACCATGACCTGTAAATAGAACACATAAACATAATTAACAATATAGAAGTATAAATGAATATAAAACTAAACTAAAATATATATACCACCAGCAGGGCAACGAGTGCCGCCGCGACAAAAAGGACTAGGAGTTCTATCTGCAAAAAGAAAATCATACAATAAGTAGTGATCGAACGAAAAAAGCATGAACTGAAATAAGAATGCAGAAGTTTAAACTGAATTCACTAACTTAGTTGTAAGTGCTTTTATGAGGTCAAACTAAATTCACTAAGTTAATTAGTAGTAAGTGTTTTTAATATATACCGATATTTAATCTAATCATCGTCATCGTCTTCGTCCTCGTCCTCGTCCTCGGCCTCATCTTCATCCTCATCCTCATCCTCATCGTCGACTTCATCTGTATCCTCATCCTCATCAAGTTCTTCTTCTTTTTCTTCTTCAACCTTAATACTTGGGACAAGACACCTCTTTCTTCCCTGGTTGACAGCTAAGTCTTGTGTATCAACCTCTTTCTCCCCTCTATTTTACTCAATAATATCTTCAACATCCATGGTATCCGACTATTGTCCCAAGTATTGGGGCTTTTCGATCTGGTCCTCTTGGTATGCTGGGTCTCCAATGTTGAATATATTTCTAGATTTAATCTTGCATACTGCCCACCAATCAAATCGATCTCTTCGACGCCTTGGGTAGCTTGTATAGTAGACTTGAACAGCCTGACTTGCTATCGCAAACGTGTCGGACCCTCTATACCTCCTGCGATGATTTATATCGACGAATCCAAATTGTTTATCGATTCTCCAACCGATATTTGGTGTCGTATCGAACCACTCATATTTTAACATCACAATATGCATATCATATGGGGTAGTATATTATAAATCTACAATATCCCGAAGCACTCCATAATAGTCAAAGTCCGGTTCGTCGTCATAGATGGTGCCTCTTATGCAAACACCAGAATCCTTGGTACTGAAGCCGTCATTAAGAAATTTGGCATTTATAGCATTCTGAGTTGCCTTAAACTTGAAGCCATTAATGACATAGCCTGGCCAAGTCTTTGTATGCTTCTTCGGTCCCAATGCCAAATAACGAATGCTCTCATTTGTGAGTGTTGTTTCAGGCAATAAAATCTATGGACAAATATTGATAATTTAAATGTTTTAGCTGCATATATTTTAATGGTAGCCGCATAACATATTATCTCAGTTACTTTCGTATTTGCGAAACCAGGACAGAAAGGTACAATCAACCTCTCTTTGAAGTCCCTCATCAGTAATATCGGGTGTCCTCATTTTAACTTCATCTCTAAATACACTGATAGAGCGAATAAAAATAAGTGTAGTCAGTTTACTTCATCTCTAAATACACTGTTAGAGAGAATAAAAATAAGTGTAGTCCCTCATCGATAATATCGGGTGTCTTTCCGCATATAGTTCAGCTTGCGATGACCACATGCCGTAATCACGTACGAAACCCTTACGGGTCAAATAATCTCTCACAGTCACCACTTCTTCGTAACATCTATTGCACAATTACCACATGGACACTTGATTTTGTTACCGTCCATGTACTGAGCTTTGCTTATGGCAAACTTAAGAAACACTTCCACGCCTGTCTAAAAATCGTCACTCACACCTATTATGCTCTCGTATTGCCGTTTGTACATCCATGTACGATCAATGAAGTAACGATCCATCGCAGATTGGATGTGAAAATTTGTATCGTAAGACAAACTAAATAGGATTAGTTCGATACCGATACTCGTAGAAATAGCCTGATACCGATACCGATACTCATAGAAATAGTCTGAAACCGATACCGATACTCATAGAAATAGTCCGATACCGATACCGATACCGATTCTTAAACTCATAGGATTAATAGCCCGATACCGATACCGATACCGATTCTAGGGTTTTAGGGTTAGGATTAGGGTTTTAGGGTTAGGGTTAGGGTTTAGATACCGATACTCATTGAAATAGTCCGATACCGATACTCATAGAAATAGTCCGATACCGATTCGATACCGATACTCATAGAAATAGTCCGATACCGATACCGATACCGCTACTCTGAACTAGTTTGATACCGATGCCGATACTAATAGAAATAGTTTGATACCGATACAGATACTCATAGAAATAGTCTGATACCGATACCGATACTCATAGAAATAGTCCGATACCGATACCGATACCGATACCGATTCTAGGGTTTTAGGGTTAGGGTTAGGGTTAGGGTTAGGGTTAGGCTTAGGGTTTAAGGGTTAGGGTTAGGGTTAGGGTTTAGATACCGATACTGATAGAAATAGTCCGATACCGATACTCATAGAAATAGTCTGACACCGATACCGATACCGTGAACTAGTTAGATACCGATATCGATTCTGATACTCAACGAAATAGTCCGATACTGATAACGAAGCAAACACATCAAGTTGTTAGATCGACAACAAATAACAGTAAGTACTAATCAAACTAGCAAGCACAAATCACATCACAAAGACCCATCAAACCCTAAATAATCAGAACAATAAAAATCAGATCTTTGCATACTCATATAATATGGGATTTCATCCCCCCTCCTCACCCATCCCCTCGACCACCAAGACCCCCCAACCCCCTCCCTCCCGCCCGAGCCCCAAGACCACCACCCACCGGGCCCCCCCACCCCCTCTTCCCCCCCTCCGACCACCAAGACCCCCCGGCCCCCCTCCTCTCCCCTAACCCCCCGCGACCTCCCCACCCGCCGATCTCCACCATAAACCCCCCTCCCGCAGCCACGATAAACCACCCGGGCCCCCACCCCCGACCACCAAGACCCCTCGGCCCCCCTCCGCTCCCCTACCCCCCCTTCCATGACCTCCCTACCCGTCGACCCCTACCACAAACCCCCCCTCCCCCCCGTGGCCACGATAAACCCCCCGGGCCCCACCCCCCTCCTCGCCCCCGACCACCAAGAGCCCCCGACCCCCCTCCGCTCCCCTACCCCTACCCCCTACCCCCGCGACCTCCCCACCCATCAACCCCCACCCGAACCCCCCCCCCCCCCCCCCCCCCCCCCCGCGGCCACGATAAGCCCCGTCGACCACCAAGAGGGAGAGATAGAGAGGGAGAGAGAGGTGAGAGAAACTTTTGGAGGGAATAAAAAATTCACTACAACAAAAATACCTTTTAATGACGGCTAAAAAGTATCATTAATTACAAACCATGACGCTTTTTTTCAATCCAAGCGTTATGAAAATGGGTGTTATAAATGTTTTTAAAGCGTTATAAATAATTCTTCCAAAACCGTCATTAATAGGTTGAATTTCTACTACGGTTTATTTTCAAAGCGTTATGAATAGATGATCTGTATATGGTCATTGTATCACATTTATAACACTCTATACTGCATGTTATATATTACATTCCAAACAGTGCTCAATTCAATTTGAAAACAACCACTTTGAACAATATTCATAACAAAACATTGAAATATAATATAAAGTACCATTCTCCATTTCAGTGTCTCAAAATAGGGTATATCAACATCTCACAGATATAGAGTACTTAAGCTAGCTACATTTCATTGTCTCAAAATAGAGTACTTTAGCTACCATTCTACATTTCTCCATCTCCATTTCATTGGTGACTTGAATGTATACAAGAGTAACTGTTGACAACCACCTGAATGATAGCAGGATCAGTGTGTAGAAAAGTGGTCTAAGCATGCGGTGAAGCTTTAACCTATAAATCCTGCAAATTGCAAGAGAGTTTATAAATATATGAAGTTCAGAAGTATAAAAAGACAACTCCAAAGCTACAGTGGAGTCCTTGAACATAACATAATGATAAATAAATAATACTGCTGAGTCTAAATTACTGAACGAGCAGATGTATGGTATACCATCCTTGAACAAGCAACAGCAAGAGAAACATGCTTGACATCATCTTGATTCTCTAAGGCAATTAATAATGCAACCATCTTGATTCTCCAATAATAGCAGTAAGAGAAATTTCATCTTTACAAACAAGTCTCCAAAATTTTGCATAACAAACCAGTCTAAGTCTATTCACATGATCAAGCATATTAATGTAATAATAATAATAATAATTAAATCTTAATATATGAAAAATTGAGCTCAGATATTTGTGTATATGGTTCATATTTCATCGTACCAATGCTGCAAAGACGCTGCCCCAGGCTCCACACGCGTACCTGGATCTTGTCGCGGAATCGGCCGTAGCCATCCTGTAGGAGGGCGACGAAGACGCTGCCCCAGGCGCCCGTGCCGATGCCGACGATCTTGAGCGGGTCGCCCGCCGACTTGCCGGGGAGGCTACAGAGCTTGTCGAGCTTAGCTTCAGCTGTCCCTGCGGTACCGAAGCTACAGAGGGATCTGAAAGAAACCCTAGTATATAGATTCTCCCATAGGAATACATCGATCATAAAAACCTAATTTTTGAAGCGAAACCCTAATTTGAGAAAAATGTGAGAGAGGGACAAACAGTAATTTTGGCAAGTACGCCCTTCTTCTCGAGCGTGCGAGTGACGAGAGTCTTCAAATCCATCATCTCTCGAGCGTAATCCATCATCTCTCGGCGAGTTGGGGAGTTGGGGAGCGGGGGGAGAAGGAGAAGGAGAAAGAGAGAGGATAAGGGCTAGGCTTTTTCTTAAGTGCGGGAGAAGTGTGGGGGAGTGGAGGTTTTGACTTAAATTTTGGTACTTTTTTTATGACGCTCGTATGACTGAAAGACTATCAATAACGTTTATACTGGACACCGACATAGAATGGAGTCTTGCTGAACTTTGATGACACTTCTTTATCAGCCGTCATGAAATCCACTTATCAAGCGTCATTAATAGATCTTTTTGTTGTAGTGATTCTCCCCCTCGTCGTTTCGTTTTAAGTTAGGGCACTGTATTTAGCGACGAATTAGCGACGGATATATCCGTCGCTATATGGTCGCCAAATTTTGTGCCCATTTTTTAACATTTTTCTGCCAATTATTGACAACTGGGCGATGTCGTAGCGACAACTTGTTTGTCCATCGCTATATTTTCGATGATATAGCGATGAATTTACGACCGAGTTTTACCCTTAAAATTGAAAAAATATTGGCTGCAATTCGACGGCAAACCATCGCCATTTAGTAGGGTGTCCGTCGCTATTAGCGACGAAATATATCCGTCGCTCAAAATCCGTCACCAATATACTGTATTTTGGTAGTAAAATCTGTGCAGATAAAAGCTTAGGAGCCATAAAATTGCAAACATATTAGACCGTATCAGAGGCCAAAATACAAATACAAGTCTAGTATAGATTACATCAGATAAGAGAAACATAAAGTTGCCAAATTAAAATTAGAAGAATGATCCATCAAAAAATCTCAAATGAAAAATTCAGAACAATTGCCTGATTTAAGAGGATATAATTAGGATTAGTATTGGGGTAAATATGGATATGAAAGAAGTTAAAAACTTTTTAATAACTTGAAATAAATCGCAAGAGCTCGAGCAACTAGTATATTCTACATCACTAGGTCTGAAATAGCTAATGCTCAATAAAAACATGATCGGTTAGAATACAAATATAAGTTGAACATTAGGTAGAAGGTTACAAGAGTTTATTACCTTAGTAGCATTCCAAAGTCGCACAGTTCTGTCAAAAGAAGATGTCACCAACTGAGTTGATTTTGGCCTAAATCTCATGTCCGTGACAATGTGTGTGCTCTTCTAGAGTATTCTAAGTCTCACTATTTTCCATGTTCCCGGTAATCCACCTATAACCAAAAAGAAATATAAGCATCCAATAATTCTACAAGGAATGGTGCAGAAGACTAACAAATTCCACAAGATACATTTTGCAGGACAAATTATTACAACTAGGACGCATGCAAGTATAGTGTCAAATACAACTCGTCGTTGCTAATTCAAATGTCAAGCAATATAGACGTATAGAAGTTTAAAACTACTAAGAAATGGGAAACTATGGGCAACTAGAACGTCAATCAAGGAGAAAACATACTAACACTAGACGAGAAGAGAGCACAAAAGACGCTTCCAGTCATTTCGAGACTGTCATATCAGAAAGATGTTTATTTAGTGTATGGAAATTAACTTGAATTCTAGTTGTTATAAGCTTGATATAACCGTAGAAATCAAGTCCAAAATATTAAGATCCTTATAAGGTCAGATTTATGCAACCAAATGCAATTGCTTAATGCATCTATTATATGCTATTTATATATCTAGAAGCCAACATCAGAATAATAAAACACGATATGAAGTCTAAAAAGTAAAAACTTACCAATACATAGAAGGTTGAGAAAACAATGCTACTACCCCAGCAGTAAAAAATAAATAAATAATGCTATAGAGTTGCTTGTTGACAGGAATTGCTACATAGGAATGTCACATGATATAGAGGAGAAAAAAATAAGATGATGATAAAAAAAAATAATGGGATAGAAGAAGTATACCAGTTGTGAGATGGAAGATGACTCATAGAGGTCGCTAAAATCAGCACACAAAATAACAACCATGGCAGAAATTAGGGCTTTCAATAAAATCAATTCAGAATATACAAACGTTCAGTATAAAATTCGAATAGAAATTATAGCAAAAACTTAGAAAAAAAACATACATTACAAAATTAGGGAATGTCCTCCGCCGCTGTCCCCTCTGTTGGCCCATTCCATGGTCACACCCGATTTCGATAATCAACTTATACTTTAGTTCATACACAAAATATAGAAAATGCTGCTAACTATTTCAGGATGCATGAAATCTTATTCAACGGACGATGTACTGCATAAATCCAAGCGTCAAAGTCATCAAAACTTCTGAAGACTAGTTTTTACTTTTATTCTGTATTTTACATTTTATTGAGTCTAGGAATTACTTTGTAAAATCAATTATGGTAATACTGGTTTAGGGTTAAAATTATCCTCCTTTCTCAAAACCTACTTTATCCTTTCATATTTTCGATTACAAATATTTCAAAAATATATTTCGAAAATATTCCTTTTCAAATGATTTTACAAATAACCAAAAATATGTTTTAAAACTGTTTTACAAAAGAATTTTAAAATATCTCCTGACAGAACTCCAAGCCGAGTTCGGCCCGAGTTCGGTCCGAACTCCGACCGAGTTCGGTCAGTTTGTATTCAAACTTCAGTTGCCTCCAAATCTGCGAGCAACGTCTATTTTGCGAGATATTTGCATCCGAACTCTGTCCGAGTTCTGTCCGAGTTCGGTTGATGTAAACACCTATAAATAGAGAAGAACTTTTCACTTCAAATCATCAATTCATTCTTCATTCTCTTCTCTATTCATTCAAGTGTTTTCTAGTGATCTAAAAGTTTCAAATCTCACCTATACTTCTCTTAGCCAAAAGCCAGTACTATCAGATTGATTTAGAAGTCTTTTGGTTATTCAGAGTTGTAAAGAGGTCGTCAAGTTTCAACAACAAATTCTCGTTGTGGAGCTGGTCGTGCGCTCGTCACCAAGCACGGTGTGTGTTGGAGTTGGTCGTGCACTCGTCAACAAGCACGGTGGGGTAAGAGTTGCAAGCACTCAGTTAAAGCTTGTGCCTTTAGTGGATTAACATCGAGCAAGAGTACTCGAGACTGGATTAGTCCTCTCAGAGGGATACCAGTATACATCGCTGTGTTACTGAGTTTGATTCTCCTTTCTTTACTTACTGCTCTTACATCATTGTCATAGTTTAAATTATTAATTGGTAATTTTATTTTCGCTGCACACACGCACTCTATTCACCCCCCCTCTAGAGGTGCTCAACGGTCCTACAATTGGTATCAGAGCAGGTTATATTCTTATATAACATACCCTAGAGAGTATATATATGGCAGCCGTGAAATCTATATTCAACGGTGAAGGGCAATCCACAAATAGACCTCCCCTATTTGATGGAACAAACTATACATACTGGAAAACACGTATGACTTTCTTTCTAAAGTCTCTAGATTTTGATTTATGGTCAATAGTCATTGATGGGTATAAGAAACCACCACCTACTGTGGTTGAAGGTATTCTTATGGAAAAGCCGCATGACAAGTACACCGATGCTGAAAAAGCAAAGGCTAGTCTTGATGCTCGAGCCATCAATGCACTATTCTGTGCAATTGACAAAACCGAGTTCAACAGAGTTTCAACCTGCAAGACGTCTCATGAAATTTGGAAACTTCTTGAGGTAACCCATGAAGGGACTTCCCAAGTGAAAGAATCCAAAATTAGTAGACTGACTCAGGAATATGAATCTTTTAAGATGAAACCCGGTGAGTCAATTACACAGATGTTTACTCGGTTCCTTGATATAACTAATCCTCTTCAACCTTTTGGTAAAGATTACAGCAACCATGAGAAAATCAGGAAAGTGCTGCGGGCTCTAATAAAGAACTGGAATCCAAAAGCCACAGCAATCATTGAAGGAAACGATTTCACCATGATGACTCTAGAAACACTGATGGGCAAATTGATGACTCATGAGCTCGACTTGCAAGACTTTGAAGAGGCCACACCAAAAGAAAAGGCCATCGCCTTCAAAGCTCAAGCAAGAAAATCAACATACAACGACTCAGATGAAGAATCATCAAGTGGTGATGAACGTGCCTTACTTGTGAAGAACTTCAAGAAATATCTAAAGTTCACAAGCAGAAAGAAGAAAGACATCCAAGAAAGCAATGAAGACGAGACTATATACTTCGGGTGCAAGAAATCAGGGCACATGAAGAAGGACTGTCCAGCTACCAAGAAAAGCAGTCCATATGATCGGTCAAGATCAAACAGAAGATCCACATCTGGCCGAAAGTATGCCAACACAAGCATCTGGCACGAGAGTGATGTCAGTGACTCAGAAGAAGAAGACAGACCCTGCAGCAATGCAAATGTTTATCTTATGGCATTCGAAAAGGTATCATCTAATCCTCTGTTTGATGATTTTACTTTTGATGAACTAGAGACTGCCTTTAGCGATTTACTTGAAGATCACAAAACTGTGCTCGACAAGTATAAGCAATCTCGAAAAGAGATTAAGGCACACACAGCCGAGATAGCTAGATTGTCTAATCTACTTGAAGACATTAAAGAGACATCTACTACCGGTAACACGGAAGAGATAGCCAAACTTAAAGTAGACTATCATGAGGCTATCCTCAACATTAAAAAGAAAGAAGAGGACTATGTCAAAATACACAAACTTTATGACATAGAGAAGAAGTTGCACCTAGTAACTGAACAAAGACTCCTTGATATGACTGCAAGATACGAAGAGTCTGTAGCGATTTCTAAAAAGTTAGAAATCAAGTTGGGCAAACAGGCAATTCCTGTGACACAGCCCAATATTAGTCCTAATGCAAAGCATACACCAAAAAGGACTAAACACAAGAAAGCATAGAGGAAACACGAACACTATTATGCTTTCACTTATAGGTTTTCCAAACAGAACAAGACTGCAAACACAGTTTATTCCACTAAACCGACTTGCACATATTGTAGTACACACGGTCATATATCACAATACTGTATGGCAAGAAAGCTTGTTGATAACCATACTCTAGTTTGGAAACCTAAAGCTAATCTGAGTGGACCCTTCAGAAAATGGGTACCAAAGGATTCATCTACTTGTCTTGTAGGTGGACCCTCAACCCTCTCATGCTAGAAGCAAATGGATCCTCGATAGCGGATGTTCGCGACACATGACTGGTGATGCATCTTTATTCGCTACGCTATCGATGAAGAAAGAAGGATACGTCTCCTTCGGAAATAACCTGAGAGGTGATATTATAGGTAATGGTACTGTAGGTATTTCTCCTTTTCCAATAATAAAGGATGTTTGTCTAGTAACTGAATTGAAACATAACCTATTGAGCATAAGTCATTTGGCAGATAATGGTTATGGTATCAATTTTGTGAAAGATAAATGTACCATATATGATATGTCATCTGGTGATCCTATATATAAAGGGATTAGAGAAGACAATATTTATGTTTTCTTTTGGAGAATACTAATAATGCAGGAAGATGCCTAGTAGCCATTCAGATGAAAGCTGGCTATGGCACATGAGACTAGGACATGCAAACATGGATACTATCTCACGTCTGAACACAAAGAAGTTGGTAAAAGGACTCCCAGAAATTCCATTCAAGAGAGACATGGTATGTGCTGACTGTGAAAAAAACAAAGCACATAGGTCTTCTTTTAAATCCATCAACGCTGTAAGTACTTCGAGACCTTTGCAGTTGATTCATATGGATTTATTTGGTCCTAGTAGAGTCGCTAGTCTTGGCGGTAAACTCTATGCTTTTGTCATTGTTGATGATTTCTCTCGTTTTACATGGGTTTACTTTTTATCAAACAAAAGTGATGCTATTTTTGAATTTCAGATATTTTGTAAAAAGGTACAAAACGAAAAAGGCTTCATGATTACTCGTATCCGAAGTGATCATGGTGGCGAATTCGAAAATTCTGATTTCAAAAAGTTTTGTGATGATAGTGGGTATTACCACGAATTTTCTTGTCCTAGAACTCCCCAACAGAATGGTGTTGTGGAGCGGAAGAACCGTACTCTAAGCGAAATGGCTAGAGTCATGCTTAATCAGTATAATCTTCCTAAATATTTTTGGGCAGAAGCTGTTAGTACAGCCTGTCATATTTTAAATAGGGTGTTGATTCGACCAATCTCGAAGAAAACACCATATGAGCTTTGGTTTGGAAGAATTCCAAATATTTCTTATTTTAAAGTTTTTGGTTGTCGCTGTTTCATCCTGAACACCAAGGATAACTTGGGTAAGTTCGACTCGAAAGCAGATGACGGAATATTTCTCGGATATGCTGCTAAGAGTAAAGGATATAGAATTTTTAATAAAAGATCTTTGATTGTTGAAGAAAGTATTAATGTTACCTTTGATGAGTTGAATAGTCATAGATCTAGCGACAGTGATGATGAAGATGCACCTACAAAGACAAAGAAGAGTTCTGAGAAAGATCCTACCCAAGAGGCAAGAACTGATAAAAGTTCCGAAGATGCAGGAACTGAGAAGAGCCTTGTGAAAGGTATGGCCCAAAGATTCGAATCATTGAGATTCAAACCGGATCATCCAGAAACTCTCATAATAGGTGATGTATCCAAAGGTGTAAGTACTCGTTCATCTCTTAGAGATTCTGAAGTAGCAGCTAATGCAGCATTTATTTCTCAAATAGAACCTAAGAATGTTGATGAGGCTTTTTCTGAAGAATTTTGGATTTCTGCCATGCAAGAGGAACTTAATCAATTTGAGAGAAACCAAGTTTGGAAACTCGTTCCTAAACCTATTGGTCAATCGATAATTGGTACCAAATGGGTGTTCCGAAATAAACTTAGTGAAGATGGTCAAGTTCTACGCAACAAAGCACGTCTAGTTGCACAAGATTATAATTAAGAAGAAGGAATTGATTATGATGAGACCTATGCTCCTGTTGCTAGACTAGAAGCCATCCGCATGTTTTGCGCTTTTGCTTGTTTTAATGATTTCAAACTTTTTCAAATGGACGTGAAAAGCGCATTTCTAAATGGTTTTTTGAAAGAAGTTTTTGTGAAACAACCCCCTGGTTTTGAAGATTTTTAAAAACCTGATCACGTCTTCAAGCTTAAGAAAGCACTTTATGGACTCAAACAAGCACCTCGTGCTTGGTATGAACGCCTAAGCGCCTTCTTACTTGAAAATGGTTTCTCAAAGGGCAAGATTGATACTACTCTTTTTATTAAATCTATGAATAATGATATACTTCTAGTGCAAATTTATATAGATGACATCATCTTTGGTTCTACTAACGAACAACTCTGTCAAGAATTTGCCAAGTGTATGCAGAGTGAATTTGAAATGAGCATGATGGGAGAACTGAACTTCTTCCTAGGATTGCAAATCAAACAACACTCGAACGGAACATTCATCAACCAAGCCAAGTACACAAAGGACATACTGAAGAAGTACGACTTCGAGAATGTGAAGCCAATTGGGACTCCTATGGCTACATCTACAAAGCTTGATGCTGATGAAAGTGGCAAACCTGTTGATCAGCGTAAGTATCGAGGTATGATTGGTAGTTTATTATATTTAACTGCTAGTCGCCCTGATATTATGTTTAGTGTTTGCATATGTGCACGATACCAGGCAAACCCTAAGGAATCACATCTTAGTGCCGTTAAGCGTATCTTCCGATACCTTAAAGAAACTTCTACAGTTGGCTTATGGTATCCCAAAACCAAATCCTTTGACCTTATAGGTTACTCGGATACGGATTTTGCTGGATGCAAAGTGGACCGTAAGAGTACCAGTGGTACATGTCATTTCTTGGGAAAGGCCTTAGTCTCTTGGTTTAGCAAGAAACAAAATTCAGTAGCATTATCAACAACTGAGGCTGAGTATATCGCCGCAGGACGTTGTTGTGCTCAAATTTTGTGGATGAAGCAAACCTTAGAGGACTACAATCTGCACTATACAAATGTTCCTATATATTGTGATAACACTAGTGCAATTAATTTGACTAAGAACCCTATCTGTCATTCACGCACAAAGCACATAGAAGTTAGACATCATTTTCTACGTGATCATCAACAACACGGGGATATTTGCTTAGAATTTATTGATACTGAACATCAACTAGCAGATATTTTCACTAAACCATTGGCTGAAGACCGTTTTAACATCTTGAGGCGTGAGCTCGACATTCTTGAATTCTCGGATTCTTAAAACATATGGTAATTAAAAACTGTATTTATGACTTGATAATTTATTATCTAATAAAAATTATTTTTTGGGGACAAACTTACAAAGGGTATGTCTGTCACCACGGCTACGGTCGAAGCGAAGCGGTACTTAAGAGTTCCCCGGTGAACCACCGTTAGCTGGGACAACCCCTACAGTTAACCCGAAAATAACAGCAGTTAGTTAATAACCAGTCAAACGTCATTAATTACAATCTTTATTTACCTGACTGCTTTAACTGTCTCGGGAATGCAAATGGCCGAACTCGTCCCGAACTCTGACCGAGTTCGGACCGAATTCGGACCGAGTTCGGTCGGCGCTGTGATGGTTCCAGAACCGAACAGCCGGCCCTAGCACCTATATATTTCATCCTTCCTTCCACTATTTCTCCACACCAAAACGTGGAATACTACCATCTCCTTCTAGAAGTCTTTCCTCCTCCTTCTTTGCAAGGTATCGACGAGTTCAAGTGGGCGATCTTCTTCCTCCATCTCCTCATGGCTCCGAAACGTCAACGAGGGAACTTCTTCTCAAGGTGCTTCCTCCTCATCCGACTACACTCCGGCAAGTCTCTTTAGTCCAGCCAAACCTAGAGATCCCGAGGAATTTGATGGCACTTTGTTTCCCGACAAAGACTTCTCCGATCTCTGGTTTGATTCTTTCTCTTTACGTCGTATTTGTGCTGGAGCCTTCGTCAATTTTACAACCTTCTTTGAATATGCTCCTGTTTTGATCAACTTGGATTTCGCGACTTTTTCGAGGTCCAAGATAGCATTTACGACAATGCAGTCCGTATGTTTTACTGCAATTTGCAAGTAAACAAAACGGGAACTTCTATTCCTGCATTGCTGGGCAGGAACTAGAATTTAGCGCCACCGATATCAGTGAATATTTTCACGTTCCTGATCTTGGTGATGCACTTGTTGACATCCACCATATTCAGTTCCCTGCCGATGTCACTTTAGCTTCTTTTAGGGAATTGATTTGTCACCCTACTCCTCCTCCCCGGAGAATCTTTTCTAGACATCTAAACCAAACTTTTTACGAGCTTCATCGTATGATTTTCTCGGCCCTTCTTCCGAAGAAAGGCTCTACCGATGAAGTTACATTTTTGGAACTTTCTGCTCTTTATCACATTCATTTTGGAATTCCTTTCTCCGTTCCAAAAACCATGATGTCTTGGATGCTCAGCTGCAAGAATGCAGGTAGGAACCTAGTCTTTCCTATGCACCTTGCTAGTATATTTTGACGTTTTGAGATTGATCTTGAAACGTGTGCCATTTCTTCTCCACCTGTTGAGTTGACCCGCTCTCGTCGGTTTCCTCAACCTCCTGGTGCTACTCCTGCTGTCCCAGCTGCTGATGCTGAGGCCCCTCCAGCTGATGCTCATCCTGCTCCGGCCCCTGCCCCAGGACTTGATCAGGCATTCTACCAGCGGTTTGATGATTTCGTTGCTGTATCCACGCAACGTTATCAGGACTCTGAGTTCCGGCATATTTCTCAGGCCCAGGTGCTGAGAAACAGTATTGCCGATCTCCACTACAGCCTGGCTCATGATCCCGTTCATCCACTCACTATCCTTCCACACCCTGCTTTCCCTGGTCCTCGTTTTACTGATGAGGTTACTTTTCAGTACTTCGACCCGACCACTGCTTATTTCCCTCATGATCCTCCCGGTGCAGACGACGCAGCGATGTGATGTGGATTCAGCCATGGGATAGTGGATTTAGTTTTGTTTAGTTTGATGCAGTTTATGTAGTATTTTTTTCATGTCTAAACTGTTTTAGTTAGACATTTATCAGTTGTACTATTTGGCTTTCTAGTGGAAATCTTTTTATGATATTTCAGTTTCTTATGTGATAGTTCATTTCATTCCAGTTGTCTATGCTATGATTACTTCTTTTACTTCACTTTGTCTTGTCTATTCTATTGTTGGCTTCATAATTTACGGGGGAGCCTATTCATTTTACTACTTGACAAAGGGGGAGAAAAAGAGTATACCCAAATCGCAAAGCGCATATACAACATAAATTCAAAATCCAACAAAATTTTTCAGGTATTTGATATTTTGTTCTATTTTGATATAAATATATTTTGGTATAGACTCAAGTTTGTCAATTATCAAAATGGGGGAGATTGTTGGCCCATTCCATGGTCACATCCGATTTCGATAATCAACTTATACTTTAGTTCATACACAAAATATAGAAAATGCTGCTAATATACAACATAAATTCAAAATCCAACAAAATTTTTCAGGTATTTTGATATTTTGTTCTATTTTGATATAAATATATTTTGGTATAGACTCAAGTTTGTCAATTATCAAAATGGGGGAGATTGTTGGCCCATTCCATGGTCACACCCGATTTCGATAATTAACTTATACTTTAGTTCATACACAAAATATAGAAAATGCTGCTAACTATTTCAGGATGCATGAAATCTTATTCAACGGACGATGTACTGCATAAATCCAAGCGTCAAAGTCATCAAAACTTCTGAAGACTAGTTTTTACTTTTATTCTGTATTTTACATTTTATTGAGTCTAGGAATTACTTTGTAAAATCAATTATGGTAATACTGGTTTAGGGTTAAAATTATCCTCCTTTCTCAAAACCTACTTTATCCTTTCATATTTTCGATTACAAATATTTCAAAAATATATTTCGAAAATATTCCTTTTCAAATGATTTTACAAATAACCAAAAATATGTTTGAAAACTGTTTTACAAAAGAATTTTAAAATATCTCCTGACAGAACTCCAAGCCGAGTTCGGCCCGAGTTCGGTCCGAACTCTGACCGAGTTCGGTCAGTTTGTATTCAAACTTCAGTTGCCTCCAAATCTGCGAGCACGTCTATTTTGCGAGATATTTGCATCCGAACTCTGTCCGAGTTCTGCCCGAGTTCGGTTGATGTAAACACCTATAAATAGAGAAGAACTTTTCACTTCAAATCATCAATTCATTCTTCATTCTCTTCTCTATTCATTCAAGTGTTTTCTAGTGATCTAAAAGTTTCAAATCTCACCTATACTTCTCTTAGCCAAAGCCAGTACTATCAGATTGATTTAGAAGTCTTTTGGTTATTCAGAGTTTGTAAAGAGGTCGTCATTTCAACAACAAATTCTCGTTGTGGAGCTGGTCGTGCGCTCGTCACCAAGCACGTGTGTGTTGGAGTTGTCGTGCACTCGTCAACAAGCACGGTGGTGTAAGAGTTGCAAGCACTCAGTTAAAGCTTGTGCCTTTAGTGGATTAACATCGAGCAAGAGTACTCGAGACTGGATTAGTCCTCTCAGAGGGATACCAGTATACATCGCTGTGTTACTGAGTTTGATTCTCCTTTCTTTACTTACTGCTCTTACATCATTGCCATAGTTTAAATTATTAATTGGTAATTTTATTTTCGCTACACACATGCACTCTATTCACCCCCCCTCTAGAGGTGCTCAACGGTCCTACACCCTCATCCAGGCTTCCCCCCTTATGGTCCGAACTAGGAGAAGAACTCTATGACGATTATGAGGAGAGTATACAACATCTGGCCTCCTTTTAGCGCTATTGAATGCTCATCGATCCGTCGATCACATCTATTATTCTGCAAGGGCAACAGTTGTTACTTGGAGCCCTAGCTCCCAAGTCGACTCGTTCGATAGTTTGGCTATGACCAATTTATGTTGGTAGCCAACTTTAACCTTGGATAAACTCGCATGCATGTACTTTAACGTTGGAACCATGTGCAGAAGCACATCAATAAGTATTATGCAAGATCACGAGAGTATGAGCATGGGTCTTCATGTGCTGCTTCTTTCTTAATTTCTCTTAAGCCAAAAAATAAAATGATTGGTAATGTTTCTCATGCTACAGCTACTGATTCTACAAGTCAAGTCGATTTTTTGTGTGTGAGGACTATGATTGAATATGAAGACACAACAAGGAAGAAAATGTATAGAGGTATGGAGAGACCTGAAATTCTGATAGCTCCATTAGGAACTCACAGGGAAAATATCTGGCATGGGGACTGACCATGCCCTATCTTGGCAAAGGTCAGTCCCAATTTGGGAAGATAGTACTCAGCTCTGTTTCCTCCTCCAGCAGCGGGAAGCCATGGAAGGTTCCTGGCTAAGTAGTGACTCCTTCTCCGATCACCATCGGACTCCTCTCGCAGCCTTCGTTGCTCTTCTGGAGCCATCGCTATTCGCCTCTCTCCCATAAAAAGGAAGAAGAGGACAGGCAAAGATGAAGGATTTGGAAGAAGGAATTCTAGAGTGAGGGTTTGGTGGACACAAAATGGATTTAGGGAAAGAGAGGAAGCCTCGAAAGAGAGATAGGAAGGAAGAGGGAAAGATGAAAATGTTGCGAAAGAAGTTAAAAAGGTTTTGTTTGCAACACTTTCCTCGGTCACGTGGAATCCATGTGATTCAATTTTGACAATGGAGGAACTTTTGTAACAATTTTACTATTACAAAGTTATACAAATAATAAAAAATAAAATTGTAATTTTTGTAGCATTTATTTCAATAAATCAATATAAAAGTTTTATTTCAATAACATTTATTTAATTATTTCAATTAATTACCGTTATAAAATTTGTAAAGGTACTAATAGTTACGAACTAAAATAATGCTACAAATTGCTTGTTTTGGTGTAGTGAGAATCAAATTTATTTTGGTTCTTTCACTCAATTTCTTGACCAAACTTACCTATGTTATTATCATGTTTTAATTTGGACAATTGCCAAATGTCCAAGAATTTTCAAGATGGGTGACCAAAACTATCCTCAATTTATTACAATTTAAAAATATATAGCTTCCCTTATAAATTAATGATAATTGGGTAACCCACTTAAAATCCTTGACATTGTAAAAGCTTTAGGGGGTCTTTGGTATGAGGCATTTTTTTTATTCCTGGAAAAATTTAGGGTAGAAATCTATTACCATTTTGCTTGGGCTATAAAATTTTTTTTCCCGAAAATTAGAAATACCCGAGTAAATAGTTTACCCATAAAATATTGGAATCTTTCCCTCAAAAATAGGTGGATAAATATATTTTTTTTTTGCCCGACAAAAAAAACCTAAATTTTCTCCTTTTTTTTGATAAATGTTAACATTATTTTCATTTTTGTCTTTTTTTTTTTTTCGTTTTTATCACTTTTTTGTCCCTTTTTATCGTTTCTTGCCGCCGCTTTTTGGTCATTTCTTTTGTCCTTTTTTTAATCTTTTTTTCCTTTCTGTCGTTTTTGTAGTATTTTTTGTCATTTTTTGTTCT
Source organism: Iris pallida (assembly GCA_029216955.1). Taxonomy (NCBI): domain Eukaryota; kingdom Viridiplantae; phylum Streptophyta; class Magnoliopsida; order Asparagales; family Iridaceae; genus Iris; species Iris pallida. Next base: position 1,378,369 of record JANAVB010029219.1, read on the forward strand.
TCTTTTGGAATTTTTTGTCGTTTGTGTCAGTTTTGTTGTTTTTGTCTATTTAGTAGTTTTTTTTGTCTTTCTTTGGACTTTTTGTCGTTTGGTCACTTTATTGTAATTTTTTCCTTGTCTTTTTTTTAGTAGTTTTTGTCATTTTTTCTCATTTTTTTGACATTTTGTCGTTTTTATCATTTTTTGCCGCTTTTTGGTCATTTTCTCTCTTTTTTATCGTTCTTTGTCGTTTTGTCTTTTTCGTTGTTTTTGTCCTTTTTTTTTCTTTTGTCGCTTATTTAATTCCTATATTTTTATCCTTTTTGTTGTTTCGTCTTTTGTCCTTTTTCTCGTTTTTAGTAGTTTTTTTCCTTTTTGGTCATTTTTAAGTTTTGTCCTTCTTTTTTTGTTTTTTATCTTTTTTTTGTTTGTGGTCATTTTTTTCTTTTTGTCTTTTTGTTGTATTTTGTCTTTTGTCATTTTTTGTTACTTTTGGGAATTTTTTGGTCGTTTTATTCGATTTTTGATTTTTTCGTTTTTGATTTTTTTGTCGTTTTTTTCCTTCTAATCATTTATGACTTTTTACTTCTTTTTTTTTCCTCTTGACATTATTTTCCTTTTTGGTTTTTTTATTTATTTTGTTTTTTATCATTTTTTTCGGGAATATTTATATAGTCACCAACTTGGAATGTAATTTTCTAGAAATTTAATTAATTGGAATTTGATTCCCAAAAATGTAAAAATTTTGGCTAAATAGTATTCGCATGCCTAACGCCCCCTTATTGGAAATTACATCCCCCTTTAATTTAATTATTCATATGTCGATGAGTCAAATTAAACCGTTACCAATACATGTTTCATACTTTTTTCGACTAAGTATATTATTATACTTTACACATGAAAAAGTAGAAAAAGACTGATCATAGTTCAAAAGAGAGGAGAGTGGTTTATACTTTTCTGTTGCAAGTTGCAATTGTTTCCTGTCCACTGCCATCGGACCCTTATGTGTAGGTTATGGCCCTGAGAGGTTTTGGAAAATGGCAAACAAATATGTCCAAAGTCTAGGTTTTTTTTTGGACTACTTTATACATGTTGCATGTATACTAACTATAGATGTGCATATAAAACAACTCTCGCGATAGTGAGTTACATGAAGTATGGTTATCATAGATTTTGGATGCTATTATACTTCGAGCTGGAGAAAATTGTTTATATCTGATCAAAAATTATATTTTTTTATATTATGTGTCTAGATAATTTTGTACGACATATTTTTAACAAGCGTTTGTGTATTGCAATAATGTATTCAATAATTAAGCTATCAAAGTCCCTAATCTCGCACTATCATATACGTGGTTGCTACGACGGACACACTTACGTGGCCACCATCAATAAGTTTATCCTCTTTCGGTGATATTGAGGTATCAATGGAACATATGTGACAATTTACAAAGGGACATGCTTGATTAATTTGCAATAGGTCAAGATCAAAGTAGTAAATTGTGTTGTTGCAATGACTCATTGGACATATTTGGTTCGATGCAACTGTTGTTATTATCGTGTTCTGCCTTATTGTTTTTGGTTGATGCAGCAAACGAATGCAACTACTGCATATACTTAGTGCTTATCTGCTCCCAGTGTGCAGCTGTTTGATTGGTGCCACACAATAGTACATGTTATTAGCAATAAAGTGGCTTACTTTAGTCCTTTAAAGTTCTTACCAACGCAACCTAAATTAAACAATATAAAAAGACACTATATTCAATAATCAAAATTAATGATTTGTCAACTAGTCACAACTTGTAGTAACTAATTTAAATAATGAAGGCGACTTCTATTTTGGAGGGAGAATGAAAAATGGGAGGAAATTCACTCCCTACACACACCACACACACATAATACATGTAACTTATGATGGGTTGTGTCTCTCTTTTTGTCAAACATATGGATGTGCAATTTAAAATAGTGAAAAGATAAATACATTCCTAATATTTGTCGCAAATAAACATAATTTGTAATATTGTATAAACATAGTGAAATACACATCTTTTACAATATTTTGTAAAAAATGTTGAATATAACACTTTATAATATTTTTTAAACATCGTCAAAAGGTAATACATACACAACGTTTAACATTGTGAAAGATAGAAAGTTTACAACAGTTGATAAACGTAGTTGAACATGACATTTTATAATATTTTAAAACATTGTCAAAAGTAATAACTTTGACAACATTAATTAAACGTTGTCAAAATTAATAAATTTTACAATATTATTAAAACATTTTGAAGATAGTACACATTTGTGATAGACCATTGTAAAATCTTAACATTTGAATATAGAAGATTGTTTACATAGGCATTTATGATGCTTTTGAATAAAGATTGTAGAAGACCCCCCCCCCCCCCCCCCCCCCCCCCCCCCTTTAGAACTTTTTTAGGATGTATTGTAGTTGAAACGTTGTAAAAGTTTGGCTAATCCTAATCTGATATTGTCGCTACCGATACTAACCAATGCTATGTTTGGGTCTCTTTTCCAATTAATTCAAAAAAGATAGTTGTAAAAAATAGACAATCATCAAGGGTAAAAGCATATAAGTTGTAAAACCATGTAAATGAAGAAAACTTAT